>CM049856.1:24536612-25006612 GCA_027422415.1 Schizothorax lantsangensis | reverse complement strand
GTGCTTGCACTCCGCCGGTTTTAAATTAGAATTAAGTTGATTAAATGACAGGCCGGGCTTTGTGTTACGTCTCTCCGCCGAATCCGAAAGCTCTAATTGGTCGATTAGCACACTGAATTCCCAGCACAGATGCCGACGGCACTGTGATTTCATCCGGCATCGCTTTCATTCCCACTAACACAACACCAATCTCTTCACCTCTCATTTCACTTTATTAACTTTATGTATTTAATTTCCCATTACATGCAAAGAAGAAAAAAACACTGAGCTGCCACAATCTGGTCTGAACAAAGCACTGGAACTGAAGGACTTTAATGATCTTCAGATCCATTAATGATTCTTGAACATGAGTATTCTTGTGCTAATGTGGGCAGAATGTCATACTAAAATACTCAGATGACTGCAGAAAGGCAAAATAATCTTAAATTTTACCCAAGTTGTGAGTTTGAAGAGAAAAAAAACCTGCATGCTAAATAGACACTATATTGCCAAAACATATTTCTTTTGTGTTGCCCTCACTGTTTGCACACAACAACAAACATACAACACAATCAATATAGTGATTCACAAACAAATGACTCTTGTGTACTGGTTCTTACTAATGAATCAATATAAAAGAGACTTATGATTCCTGAATAACTCACTTAATCATTAAGTAACTGAATAAAAATGTTACCAAATACATTATTGTTTGTATAGTACATAAATAACACCAATTATGATGTCCAATTTTTATTAGCTTCTTTAAAAGGTCTGTGAAGAGTCATTAAAGGTGATGCATCTTGTGAAATGTTAAGATATTTTCTCTTAAAATCTGGAGGGAGGAGGAGTGTTCAGAAAACGGGTTAAAAGTGACTCTTATGAACTGGTTCTTTATAATGAATCAATCTCAAATCAATAATATCAGTTTGAATCAGTTGAATCAACGACTCACTCTATCACTGAATCAGTCAAAGTGGCTCTTATAATATGTATTAAAAACTAATAATAATGTTTTTTTTTGTTTAGTATATTATTAGGTCCACTTTCTTTTCATTCTCAGAATTACAAAACAATTGTTAATGGAATCATTAAAGGTGACGTGTAATTTACACAATGGTAAAATAATTGAAAAGTGTAAAACATTGCTCTGTTTGTTAATTTTCTTTCAGCTTGACATCAGCAACACTGACTCAACCAATGAAGAGAGTTTGGGGGCGGGACTATCAGTTTGACCAACCAATGAAGGGAGGAGGAGTGTACGGGAAATCTGTTAGAAAGAAAAAAAACCTTTTTGCATTATAATTTTTGCAATTTCTTTTGATGATCCAAGTGGAACAGAAATGGCAAACTTTATCTTTAAAGAACCAGAAGAGTGGTAACTAGAAATAGTTCAATTCTATATAGAGTAGTGGATGTTTCTACATCCATCAGACGATGCAGCTCTCCGGTGCGTGTCAATCCAGTGTTGTTTCTCAGGGACTGCTGGAGAATGACTGATCTGAGCCGGGTTGGCATATGGAGACACAACTGTTCAGATCAAGTGTGGTGTCTGGCTGCGCTGGCACCTGACATCTTAAATGTGACGCACCATCCACAGTCAATTACATATAATCATAACCACGGACATAACACTGAGAAAACTGTCAAACACACCTCTCAGCCGCATGACACATTGAGCTTCCTTCAGCTCTCCAAGTTTTTCAGCATTCAGAATGAAGAGCTGCTGCTTTTTACAAGGTTCCAGTAGAATGACAAAACAAAAATGATTCAATCCCTCAAAGACCCCCCGCCGTGATTCAGACGTTTTCTGAGCACTTCAATTGAAAACTCGAACAGCGGTTTGAACGTGTGCTGAATTAAAATGATTTCCTCACACTAACAGCAATGAATCTGAGACCAGATGTCTGTAGAGCACTGAGAATATACTTTTATATATTTTTAAATATTTTATATAGATTTTTATTAGTCATATACACATCAAATACGACATGCAATATAAAATAATATAAAATAAACATTAAAATATACCATGTTATACTGCATGTCGTATTTGATGAGTAAACTTTTTTGTGAGATATAAAAAATATGATAATTAAGTACATAAATGCCTGCATATACAGTATATATATATATATAGATAGATAGATAGATAGATAGACAGACAGACAGACAGACAGATGATAGATAGATATGTAGATAGAGATATAATTATTAAATGATATTAAATATATATGATGTGATAAGCATAAATATTATTCAGATATTAGATATATTTTTATATATTATTTACACACAAAATGTTTATAAATATATTTATTCTTCTTTGCTTTTTTATATCGTGTTGTATATTGTGTATTGTTTATCCCAAATTAAAATAAGATAGTGTATTTGTATGTACATTAATAGTTTAATCCATTATAAAAAAATAGTAAAATATGTATTGCAGTAGTGAAAAGCAGCTTGTTTAAAAAAAGAAGCAATACATCTACACATTACAGTAATTAAAATACAGAAGCAGAATGTGTTAATTGTCATAAAAATAATGTCACAATGTAAAAAATGGTTTTCATTCTCTTTTTCAAAAAATAACCTTATTGTTTTTATGAATTTTGGATGAAATATGACCCAAAATGTGCTCTTGTGAACCTGAGTGCCCTTAACAGACATCATTCCTATAGGCAGGTACGCTTTGCCCCCTGATGGAGCCACCGGCTGCCTAGCAACACTCGCCTGGCAACGCTCGCCCCCTCCGGTACCTCACCTGCTGTGATTTTGGCTAAAAACACAGACAGAAAAGTGTGATGAAGAGATGAAGCAAACGAGGCTGTTTAGGACTAATTACTGAGCCAGACTCTGCTGTGCCGCTAATCACCTGACTTACACAAACTACAAAGAGAAGGCTGAAGAACTTCATTAGGGCACATTTGTGCAGATATTTAATGACTAACTCATCCAGTGTTCTGCTTTATGGTGGTAATGACCGGCCGTGTGTGATGGTTATGGCCTTAAACACTACTCCAGACATGACAACAGCTGCTTTACTGTCCTAGTCAGACTAAAAAACTTGGTCTTGTAGACTTCAAAAAGACTGAATGTTACAAGATACTCATATTCTAAAGTCAAGCTAACTTTTACAAAGGAATTCATAAAAAGTAACTACTGCACTCAATCTATTTAGGTGGGCTGATATCTTATTAATAACATAACATCAGATGATACAATTAAATTTTTATATACAAACAATTAATTCTCAAGCAATTACCCAGCAGAAAAAAAGCTGGGATCTCAATTAGAGTGCTAAACATTAAACTTAATTTCAATTTCACACTAAACACAATTAATAAACACATAAATCAATCATAATTATATATAAAACGGAAACAAAGTGACAAATACTAGCATTTAACTAAATGTTTCACAAGAACAACAACAAAAGACATGGGGAATCTTGATTGAATCAGCGAATAGTTCATTTGAATATATATATATATATATATATATATATTCCCTTTTGTATATGTATTTATTCTTGCTATTGTTATTACTATTATTATTCACAATAACAAAACACTTATTATACAATTTTCATGAATAAAACTGAATCAATTGATTAACCAAAATGAATCAAATTTAACAATTTAGGAGGTGTTTGCTTATTGTCTAAATGTTATTATTATATCATTTATATGAACTCTTTAAAATGAATTCACTAAAATGAAACAATTGCTTTACTGTAATGATTCACTAAAATGAATCAGACGCAACAGTTTAGGAGGTGTTTGATTATAATGTTATTATCATATCATTTACATGAACTCTTTAAAATGAATCAACTGATTCACTGTAACGACTCAGTCAAATGAATCAGACTTGATAGTTTAAGAGGCGTTTGAGTCTTTGCCTCGGCTTGCGTTGTGTTCAGTTGTGTGTGCAATACAACATGACAAAAAACAAACATGATTAAAAAGCAACAATTTACTAGAAAAGTGACATTTTAAACTACTGTCACTCTAAAAGCTAGTTAAGTTAGCAACATGTTCATTTTTATCTAGTCACTCCTCAACACTGAAAATCCACAAAACACTTTTCTGTACATATCGAAGTTAGTGACAATAAAATGTGACATCCATATCCAACCATATCTCAGCTGGCGGCAGAAATGCATTTACTGTGCAATCACACGCGTTCCATCGCCGAGCGCCATCGATCCACGATCCGCATCAAACTGTGAAGGGATGCGCCGAAAAAAGGTCACACTTCAGGACCGTAATCAATGCTGCACATTCGGCATTCAGCGCCTGTCACAACTTCCTCTTGCTGCACAATGATGGGCCCGAAAGCACCCAAGAAACCTACTATTGTAATCACACCTGTCTGGAATCAGCATCAGAGCAGCAGGTGACAGATAAGTGCGCGCTGACGCTAATTGCACTGGTTCTGATGCCAGACCATCTCATTTCAGGACTCATATGAAATGCAGTACGCCCAATGTGGAAATCAAAGCGCTCTGGATTAGTCAATGCCACGTTCTGATCATCAAATCTAGTGTTTATGGGGAATAAGAGTGTTCATAATGCAGCGACTATGGTGGAGTGGAGCTTTGCAGATTAGCAGATGCTTCACTTATTGATTGTTAAATGCATTAACCAAAGCCAGATGGCGGCTAGACCAACACTGTCTGGCGTGAATGTGGAAGCGCTACAAAAATGCAACTGAATGCATTTACAGTGCAACCATCAATGTGTGTGCGGCGATTGATGCAAGTCTTTGACATCTGGTGGGAAGCTCCTACAAGAAGTGCCAACTTTTCAGGCTTATTTCAAAAGAGCTCTGGCTTGGTTTTCTACCTTGTGCAGAGTACATTTACTGCAAAACAGGGATTATTATCATTATTATTATGATTCACAATAACAAAATGCTATTATTATATCATTTATAGTTTAGGTGGTGTTTGATTATTGCCTAAATGCTATTATTGTATCATTAACAAGAATCCTTTCAAATTAATTCACCTAAAATGAATCAACTGATTCTCTATAATGAATCAGACTCAGTAGTCTGACAAAAATCAATTGAAAAACCCAGAAATTCAGAGTTTTGACACACATCTTGTGTGAGAGTAGTGCCAACTTTTCAAGCTGTTTCTCAAGAGCTCTGGCTTGTTTTTCTAGCTCGTGCAGAGTAAATTTACTGCATGAACACGAACGCGTGCAACGCTCTGCAGAAGCGTGTCAGGACGCTGACCTTCACAACATTACCTTATCTTAACCTTCAAGAACGTTAATGCAAAGGCTCGGGAAAAAAAGAGAGTAATGCAGTAAATGATAAATAAGATCATCTTTAAACATGTAGGACTTATATCTGTTCCATACGAATGCCTCACTAAAGAACCAAAGTTGTTCTTGTTTCATGTTTTCACTCGTATTCGTGGAAATCTTTGCGGGATGCTTTACAGCACGTCTCCTTACAAAGCAGATGCAGTTAAAAATGAATTCGGTATTAAACATAAATGTGGGAATTAAAAGACTTTCGAGAGCTGAGAGAGCTACATCAGCAGCGTTGCGAGACGAGCCGAAACAGATTGGGTGAAATCCACTGACTTTTATCTTAACTGCGAGCGTCGACGTCAAGATGCAGCACACATCCTTCAGAAGGAAAAAGCCTGCAGGCATTTCTGTGAAGTCATCGCACCGATCACATCGCATACAGTACAGAGTCTCACCTCTCATCCACTTTATTAACCATAATTAGATTTCATTATAAAACAATCACCACCAATTCTCATGGAGCCGCTCACAGGATTAGCATTTTAAACAATTACTACATCCACACTTGCATTAGCATTAGCGATATTTGCTAAGTCAAGTACAATTGCTCTACTTGAGGAAAAGGATTCAAACAATCCCCTTTGACATGAAAAATACCTTTATAGACTCACAATTTTCACTAAAACAAGCCAAACCTAGTGACATGCTAACAGCCCCTCAGACAGGCACACCATAGAAACCTTGAAGTAACTTCCTAACTATCACTCAAAACATCCTAGAAAACACAGAGAAACATATTAAAGGTCCCATATTGTCAAAACTGAATTTCCTGGCTATTTTCATGATAACTGAGGTCTAGGGGCTATGTAACTACATATAAGTTTCAAAACAGTCAATCCACAGTAAAATGCACACAGCCTCCTTTTGCCAAACCCCCAGACAACATCGCATCCATGCCATTGCTGAGCAACAACAACACGGAAACATGTCGAAAAGGTTGACTTTAACGGACGAAACCAGATCGGCCGACCTTTAACGTTACATGCTCACCCAAAGGATGGACGATCTGACAGGACTGTTACTAGGGATGCAACGATACCATTTTTTCAGATCCGATCCGATCCGATCCAGAAAATTCTGAGTATCGGCCGATACCGATCCGATCCGATCCTAGCACAGTTTTTTTTTTTTTTTTTTAATCAATGTAGAGTTTCTATACTTCTGTTTCACTCTTTTGTGTGTTAAACAATCTACTAGACAACTTCATTTTAATGAAAAATAACATGAAAATATATATAGGGGCTGTTTACATCTGGTCACTTCATGCATTTTGTAATATAAATGCGATCGCTCAAAACACTTCAGGAGGAGGTCTGGGCCGCATTCCAGACGAAACTGGACATGTGTAAATGCATCTGGTTGTTGAAACCACATATGTGAATTTTACTCCTCCCAAAATGTAAAAATAATAAACGTGTGAGACCGTGTTATAGGCTATATGACATTTTAGTCAGATATGACTGCGCTAATGCAACAAGGATGAGCTGAGTATCTCTTCAGCAAGCAGACGCACAAACTGCCGCGAGTGAAACTGAAAGAAAGACGCAGACGCTCAACACACAATCATCTTCATTAAAAGTATAAGACAAACTTATCTTTCCAGTTCTGATGCCGCGCGCTCTCATATTGCGGTCTTTGATCTGGAAATGAGCTGATAATTAATAAAATGGAGCGCTTTTGATTTCGTTGACGTGAACTTCGTTAAATTTATATACAGCGCGGGAATTGAAGATCGGATTTATATCCATTTTGTGAAGATTTATGTGACCAAGTGTAAATGGAAACGTTTCAACAAATCAGATAGATATCAGATCAGAGAAAACACATGAAATGACCAGGTGTAAACAGACCCATTCATAATCTATGACAAAAATACTATTATAAACTAGGTTAGTGGATAATTTAGCAGCAAAAGTTATTCTAGAAAAATCATGAGTGCACAATTTTATAAAATCTAAACATTTAGTGAAATAACATTATTTAGTGGGGAACAAATAAAAGTGAATATGTGAAGGACTAAACCTGGTAAAATGTTACACATTGCTCTTTGCATTGTTGTAAAATACATTAATGAAAACAGGTAAATGTATTTATTTATAAATATAAACTACAAAATTAAAAGACATTTCTTTTAAATATATAGCACAGTAATGAAGGCAGCAACATATGATAGAGGAGTCCTGCCTCCATTACTGTGCTATACATTAGATTATTAATAGCCTTGATAGGGCAGTACAAGAAACGGTATAAATAATATTTCATTGCGTAAAAGTATTATAATACGAAAAGCTCAAATAGAGAGCGGTACAAAGCTCTTATGCGCTTCCCGTGTGCAGAATGATGCGCTTGAAGCAGCACGGAGTCACAGCACGCAGCTCCTGATAGAGAAGTTCAAAGCACAGAGGAAAGAGATATTGATGCGTAGCTTATTAAATCTGCGCGATAGTTTATTGAACCTTTTCTTTTAACGGTTTTAAATCTCAGTTATTGAGCGCTCTTGAAGAGAGTTGCATTGTTTTGACTGTAGTAACCGAACGCAACACGCAGTTTGAACGCTGAACGGAGGATAACGGACAGCCGCAGCGGAGAGAAGAGTTTACCTGAACTTGAATTTAACGACTTAAATATTCATCTGTACCTCACATTAAACTATGGAACGGCTTCAGAACACTTGGACTTTGACTTTATGGTGCTTTATAATGCTTTTGTGCTTTCGTGGGGCTTAACAATAACACAGAATATTATACACACAATATCGGATTTGGATCGGTCTCGTCTCTCCGATACCCGATCCGCGGAAAATGACCGGATCGGAGCCGATACCGATCCTGAGTATCGGATCGACGCATCCCTAACTGTTACTATGAGGTGGATCACGTCTAACATGTATAGTAAAGACAAACTCACCGTGTCTATCTAGTCATGATGAAGATGTAAATACATTTCAATTTCAGCAGGCAAATATTTTTACAACTACATTATTATTCCAGCCACAATTAATCACAACAATGTATATACAATTACAAATGATTATATATAAATCATCAATTTGTTGTTTTACACACATGCACACAGACATTATTTCATACACGCAGGGGCGGATTTAGTGAATTGGGGGCCCCAGGCAAATATAGGAATGGGGCCCTATACATTTGCACAAATTTACCTAGATCAACCTTGAGGTTTCTTTTTTTGTCGTGATGCTTGCTGCTGCACAATGGTGCCCCTATAGTTGTGTCCAATGTTTCTAAATTTTTCATGTACATGTTATAATGGGATTCTTTCATTTACATTTACATTTATTCATTTAGCAGACACTTTTATTCTTTGATGTTGTAGACCACAAAATAGCAATTGATTTACCGTTGAGATATAAGTTTTAACAAAAAAACTAAATAAATTATAAAATGATAAACCTCACAATTAAACCGTTAAACCATTTTTTTAAGAAAAGGGACGAGTCAGAAGTATAAATTATTATTTAAAATGGATTTATGTGGGTGGATTTTCGCATTGGTCTGAATAAAAACTGCAGATTGGATTATTGAAAATGCACATTCATGCTCTGCCAGTAGGAGACTACCAAATGGCTGTAAACAAATCAGCTCATAAATGATACTTTATCAGGTAAAATGAAAATTAATTTTTTTTTTGTTCTAAATGTACCTTAAATTAATACTTTTCAAGTTTTTTCTAATACTCTAATCAACATGGGCATGGACACATATGGATGCTTTATGCAATATATGTATATTATTAGTGAAACCATAATTAACATACACAGAGCATGAAGAGTAGACATTTTTCATAGGTTATAGATGTTTTTCAAAGAACTTGTTCATGTCTATTAGACACATGAAAAAAAAGAACATAGAAATAACAGGTTCCTATTACTTCTCTTTCTTTGCACTGAGCAATTTACACAAACCTGTTTACATTTTTGCACACAGGGCAGCTCACTTCTTCTGAAAATGCAAAATGTACATTTATTATTTATTATTACATTTGTTTGACTCTCTGTGCCACATACTGTATTTTGATGAAGCTAAATTCTCAATAAAACTGTTTTCATTGGTATATTTTTCTGTTTCTTTTGTCAGACAACGGAATGAATATGAAATAGTGACTGAAACGCGACCCATTAAGACATAACCAGCTCTCCCTTCCAAGATGTTAATCTGCACAAAAATCCTGATTTATAATCGTGCTGTCGTCTGATAAAATCAAATAGGCTACACATAAGATAAAGACAATAGCTGTGCTGTGATTTCGGCTATACTTGCATGTAAAATTAGAGAAGCAACATATCTGTGTTTTAACCGCGCGCTGAACAGAGCAGACACAGAGAGAGAGAGAGAGGTATGCGTGCGCTGGGAAAGAGAGACCTCGCGCTCGTGCGGCAGTCAGCTTCAGATGCATAATATTTTCATTTGCTACAAGCAGGATACACAAGAAGCACGTTCAACTCGGACACGCAGACGGTTGTCGTGGTAATAAACACTGTAAACCGCAACCGTTCGCGTGTCCGCGCTTAAGGCGCATCTCGTATATGAAAAGCTTTTTAGGGGCCCATTGGCTTTTGGGGGCCCAAGGCAGTCGCCTACCTTTGCCTAATGGGTAAGTCCGCCCCTGCATACACGACATAGTTTGTGAGATGCAAGAAATCTTCAGACGCACACATAACAACAAAAGACAATACTTTATTGAAACTTTTCTGATAAGAAGTGTGCGCTGCAAACATGAGCATTTTTGACGATGGTTTCTGTCCAGTCTGCTCGTTTTATCTCGTTTAACCACAGCTGTCGTCGGTTTTTTGTCTGGCAGTGGCAGCAGGTAAGTGATCAAATTTCTAATTCGAGGCTGTATTATGTCGATTCTGGCATCCAACATCACAACAAGATGATATTTTAAGCTCCTTATGAAGCTGAATCTGCGCTGGTTTGAATGGGCCGCCTCCAGTTCTCCCTTTGTTTTTCTTCCAGCTTAGCGCTGTGATGTAATTGTGACGTCGGCCCTACATGACCCTAGTTACCTGTGGTTGGCCTAACCGTGCGTCACTCAGAAAACAACAGGCCAATCAGAAGAGAGGCTCATGAATATTAATTAGACAGACCAAAATCGACCTGTTCTTAGCAGAGCTCCTGAGAGAGGAGCTGTAAAAATATATTGAGATGGTTTTTGGTACTTATACCGCAAATATATATTCTTAAGGACATCAAAACCTAAAATAAAACTCCAGAAAGGTGTACTATATGTGACCTTTAACAAACACCTAAAACACTCTAGCAACCTCATAGCAACATGCTGACAAACACCTAGAACACACACTATCAATGTGTAAAAAGTCCCCTAGAAACATTATAAGTTAATAACCACTCAGATTACCCTAGCAACCCCATAACAATGTACTAACTACGTAAAACCTCCATAAAACATTCAAACAACTAAACAGAACACCCTAACAACCCTATAGCAATGTATTAACTACCATAGCAACTCCATAGCAACACATTAACCACCCAGAAGCACCTAGTAACCTCAAAGCAATATGTTAACAACCACCCAGAACACCCTAGCAACACCATAACAACATATTCACTACCTAAAACACCCTCATAACCTCATAACAACATTCAAACAAGCACAAAGAACACCCTAGCAACACTATAGCAACGTATTAACCACCTAAAGCACCTAGTAAGCACAAAGCAACACACTAACAACCACACAGAACACCCTAGTAATGCCATAACAACATATTAACTACCTAAAACACCCTCATTACCTCATAACAACATTCAAACAAGCACAAAGAACACCCTTGCAAACACCATAGCAACGTATTAACCACCTAAAGCACCTAGTAAGTGCAAAGCAACACACTAACAACCACACAGAACACCCTAGCAACACCATAACAACGTATTAACTACCTAAAACATCCTCATAACCTCACAACAACATTCAAACAAGCACAATGAACACCCTAGCAACACCATAGCAACATATTAACCACCTAGTAACATCATAGTAAGACAACAAACAACCAAACACCCTAGAAACCGCATGGCAACGTATTAACAATCACCCAGCAACCTCGTAGCAATTTCTTAAACACACAGAACATCCTAGCAACCTCTCAGCAACACACCTTAGACAACCTAGTAACCTCACAACATGCTAACAAGCACTCAGAACACCATAGTAAGAACTAGCCATACCCTGGAAAACTATAAAAATCTGTTTAATGATGGAATTTGTTTGCTAAGAGATCTCTGTCTAAATGTGGAATATTACCAAATACTATTGAGGCCTAAGTACATAATTTACTCTCAGTCGCTACATATAAGGACTTATGAACCTGAAGCACATGGACAACCGTGAGATGATTACAAACACAGAGTGCTAAACTGAACT
This sequence comes from Schizothorax lantsangensis, assembly GCA_027422415.1. Lineage (NCBI taxonomy): Eukaryota > Metazoa > Chordata > Actinopteri > Cypriniformes > Cyprinidae > Schizothorax > Schizothorax lantsangensis. Next base: position 24,994,886 of record CM049856.1, on the reverse strand, counting down.
TGAGTGACACTGAGAAACAGGAAACCGAGGGACACTAAAATAGCAGATGTTTAGCTTGTGCGTCCACTAACACGTAAACAAGCGATCCGGACGAGGCCGTTAGCGCAGGAGAGAGAGAGGGACAACGCTGCTAGATGAGAGAGAACTGGGACAGGATTTTATGGCTGGTTATTGTCCAGCAGCTCTGTTTCCAGCTAGCCTGGAATGCTCATGCGCAGATCTCCCATGTGATTACCAGACAAATGCAGCCTAATTCGCAACACATGCAGCGGTTTAAATATAGAACCGCTAATTTAACTAAGTTCTCCGCAGACTCTGGATTTTAGCAAGTCAATAGACTTGGTCTTAGTCGCTCGGCTGACATTTGTCTGCCATGGAAAGCATTCCTGAGGGTCGACCCAGTTTTCCCTGTTTCCAGTCTTTTAAAAGTACAATTTGTAAGAGGTGTCCTTAGCCACAGGCTCAAAGTGGTGCAGCACAAACAGACACCTTCAGAAAACAGAGGTGGCAAAGCCTAACGGTTAACATCAAAAGAGTCACCATTTATTACACATTCCTGCTCTAACTTACAGCGATTTATCACTGCACATTATTCCAGAAGAAAAGAAATGTCTCTTATTCTTCAACAATATCTCATATGAAGACACTTTTCACCATCCCAACAATTAATGATGAAATACATTAACATTTAGACATAGCCCTAAATTATTTTGTAAATAATTTTACGATTGGATAACTTTACTAATATTCATAATCCACTAATAATAATAATAACAATAATTATTATTATTATTAACAACAACTTAACTGCCTATAATTATTTATAAATAATACTATTAGTTGTACTAATTTACAACTAAAATAATGTTATTAAATTAAAATATTAAATTAATAATATATCATCATTTTATTATAATTATTAAAAGTAATATTATTAAAAGTAATATTTATTAAAATATGTGTATAGCTGTAAAATAATAATATTAATAATATCACAAAGCAATATTATTATTATTAAAATATTTGTTATTGTTAAAATTCTATTAGTACTATTGCTACTGCAACTAATAATAATTATAATAATAATAATATCAATATTATCACACTTAATATGTATTATTATTACTATTATTCTTAACTTAATAACTGCCAAATAATACAATTACTGACAAATAATACTAATAATAATAACTAATAATCAATAAAAGCAATATTTATTATTCACATATTTTATTGTTTTATACCACCACTAATAATATCATCATTTAACTTATTAAAAGTAATAATTATTAAAATATGCTTATTGATGTTGAATAATTATATTAATATTAATAATATAACTAAAAGCAACTTTATTATTTTTATTATTAAAATGTTTGTTCTTGTTCTAATTCAAATATTACTATTACAGCTACTACTACTAATAATAATGATGATAATAATAATAATAATAAAATGTATAATATTATTATTTAAAATTAATTCATTATTATTATTATTATCAAAAGTAATATTTATTATTAGACTATTTTAATGCTATAACATTAATCTTAATCAACATTTGATTCCGAATATTGGTTATTGTACACTTACACAGGAAAATATTAAAAACCAGTCAGAAAAAAATCATTTCTGGTCAATCTCTACACACAAGCGGCTCATGCACTCCAGTTACACCTCTGATCTGTTAAAGGTAGCAGTCCACCTGCAGAGAGATTAAGACACCACAAAGCAAACAACAAACCTTAATTGAAACTGCCGTCACCAACTGTTCATAGCATGAAGGCACAGCCCAAAATAACAGGGCTAATCTGCATGAATATTAATCTGGATTCCTGTGGGAAGCTAATCAAACGTCATTAATCTGCTCATGGATGTCTTTGCAAGCGTTTCAAACGAGACAAATGAGTGTGTTTCCGTGCCAGCTGGAGACTACTTGTCACCTGACCCGGAGGGACGAGCGCTCCAGGACCGTGGCCTGAGACGTGTCCCGTGTGCTCGGAGGAAATGCAGAATCTGCAGGCGGCCGCGCTGAACGGGCGGCACTATCACGGTAACGATGGCATCCAGTCAAGCCGTCCCCTGCGGCTCGCCGCCGCAGCGTAAAGTGCACTGGAGTAGGAAATTGAGGCCGCTGCAAGTTCAGCTTTCTTCCGAAAGAGCCCTATTTCACACGGCGAGGGGTTTAGGCAATTACTTGTGACAATGGCTGGCATGGCAACCGAGAGAAAGATTGATCTGGACACGAAACAACTGTGTTTGCTTTATTAAAAGTAATTCATCACCCTGCCCGTGTGTAATGGCGCTGTAGGAATGTGTGCAAACGGACAGACTGCTTGACATGGGGACGTCAGGGAATCGGACGTACACAAACACACACATCACGGCTGGGTGTTAAAGGAAAGCCATCCGAGTGTGTTAGGATTCACAGATGCACACGGCTCTCTTGCTTGAATTCCACTTCAGTTTCCACCATCTGCCAGCATTCAAGCGCTCTCAAGTTCACTGCGGCACTCTGGGAGCTACGCAATTAATCAGACTGAGTAGATTTTCATCTGTGAAACCTGCCCGGAAGTGCTTTCATAGTTCATCAGACCTTAGTTTGTCTTAAAATTCCTGAAGAGAAAACAGTTTGAATACTAGAATCAGATCATTTGGACCTGGGAGAATCTGGTGAGAAATCTTTGAGTTCATATTGAGATCTCTGACTTTTGATTGGAGATTGGGAACTTGAATACAATTTGAGACCATAAATTTATCCTAGAAGCAAAAGTCTCCAGCTAAAAGCATTGCTGTTTATGAGTCTTGTCAAATTTGAGCAAAAATGACACAATGTTAGGATATGTTGAAATTCTGTAAAAGATTACTTGAAGTTCTCCATTCAATCTCATCACTTTGTATTTATTTATATTTCCAATCACAGCATTATGTGAGACATTTTTGGATCTCATTAACTTATCTGAGAAAAGCTTTTCATTTGCTATGAATCTAATTGCAGTGTTGTTTGAGTCTTGAAAGAATTGAGCAAAATTGAGACATCTTTTGAAATTCTTTATGAGATTATGCAACATTGTCTCAAATTGTGCTCCTGTTCATAATCTGCAGCAAAAAGTCAGATCTCAGTTGTTTCTCGTACAAAGCAATAAGATTAAAAAAATATTCTACTACTTAGTATTTTTGTCTAGTTTTCTAGTATAAATATCTAAAAAATCTTGATTCAAGATGAATTTACTGTACAAGTAAAATGACTTAAGATATTATGTCTTGTTTTCTTTAAACAAAAAATACAAAATTTTGTTAGTTTTTGCTTAAAACAAGCAACAATATCTGCCAATGGAGCAAGAAAAATAATCTTAATTCAAAGGCTAAACAAGATTATTTTTCTTGCTCCATTGGCAGATATTTTTGCTTATTTTAAGCAAAAACTAACAAAATTTTGAGATTTTTTTTACAGAAAACAAGATCTGACTTTTTGCTGCAGATTATGAACAGGAGCACAATTTGAGACTTTTTTTCAGATCTTAAGAGCAAAACTTTCCATTTGCTTTGCATTTATGATGAAATTATTTAAGATTATGATACATAATGAGATCACTTTTTCAAAAGACTTCAACAAAAGTGTCAGTCTGATTGCTTTGTATGAAAACCAAGCGAGACCTCTGACTTCTGATTGCAGATCGCAAATCTGAGCACAATGAGACATTTTTTTTTTAGATCTCACAGTTGTAGTTTGAGTCTTGTCAAGTTTGAGCAAAATTGAGGCATTCCCGGGATATCTTATGAAATTCTTTGAGATTACTTTTCACCAGGAGAAAAATCGGACTTCAAAAATAGTGTCTGACTTTCAGTCTCATCACTTTGTACAAGAAACAACAGAGATCTCTGGTCTCAAATTGTTCTCAGATTCGCAATCTGCAACCAAAAGTCATTTATCACATCTCAAAGTTATATTAGAAACAGCACTTTCCAATTGCTTTGCATTTAATTGCATCGCCGTTTATGAGTCTTGGCATATTTGATCAAAACTGAGATTTCTTATAAAACTGTATGAGACATAACAAGATTAATTTTCAGCACGAGTAAAATCTGACTTGAACTAAACTGTCAACTTGTCCTGCATTCAATCTCATTGCTTGGTACGAGAAACGACTGAGATCTCATTAGTGTTTTTGTGTCCTGTGGGCAGCAGAAATTAATAGGCATGCACTCGGTATGTTTAACACAAATGAGCGGCATACGGATGGATGGAGAGCGGGAACACTGGCGCTAATGGAGTCCAGGGCCGGACTTCCTGGTGCCGTGTCACCTTGCTCCGGGACAACCCGCTAAGCTGCTGGCACTAATGGTCGCGTGAAGGGCGGGATGAATAGAGAAAGCAGGAAAGGGGCGGGATGCGTGCGGAGAGACAGCGCTGGCAGGTATATACATAATTGCAATGTGAGATGCATAAGAGAAGTGAGCGCCGGGGGCCGAGATCCAGCGCTGTGATGCTAGCAGAGACGAGCTGATGAAGGTCACCAGCTACAGGAGCCAACGAAGACAAACCAAGCCAACCCTCTCCATCTGCACTGACACTCCCAGAGAAGACAACTATACTACAGATATATTATCAATCATAATACAATACCAATAATGCTACGTCCAACTGATCTATCGTATGTATCCGTTTAATACATAAAACTGTTTTAATACATTTTAAATCCATTTGTATTATTTATTCTGCTTTTATTTTGTATACATTTGTTGTGATTATTTTATGATTATTTGAAATCCTTTTTATGTAAATCACTTTAAATTACCATTGTGTATGACGTGCGCTATATAAATACACTTGCTTGCTAAATTGTACATATTATTATTATTATTATTATTATTATTATTCAAAGTACTTGTGAATACTGGTTAAAGGAAGCTTAAATAACATAAATAAATAAAATAAAATAAAATAAAATAAAAATAGTAAATTAAGATAACTAATAATAATAATAATAATAACTATTATTATTATTATTATTATTACTATTACTAAATCATGAACATTAATACAATTGTTATCCAATCTAAATGTTTGCAAATTATTTTTTTTAAATGTCTGATAACCAATATTCAGAACAATATATTAAAATATATATAAATAAGAATAGAAATAAAAGTAAAACTATTAACACACTAAATTATAATCATAAATGTACTATATTAATAATAATAATTATTATTATTTAAACGTCAGATAAAAAAATAAAAATAGAAATAAAGTAATACACTTTTAACAGTATACATAAACATAAATGTTTTCTTATTATTATTTTTATTAAAAATAGTTATGAATATTGGTTTAAGGAAACTTAAATAACAAGCATAGTAAATCAAATAAAAATAATATGTTAGTAAACTAAGATAACTATTTTAAATTATCATTGAATAATAATATAATAATAATAATAATAATATACTATTTAAGTGTTGTTTAAATGTCTGATAACAAATATTCAATATTGTATTGTATTCCGAAAATAAAAATAACAGCAACAATTATAATAGGAAAAACTATATAAAAATAATATTTTTTATAATTAATATACAGTAAATGTATGATTATTATTATTACTTTATTATTATTAATTAATAATTATTATTATTATTATAAATTTACTCTGAAACATAATACTTTAAAATAAAATAATAATTGGTAGGTCACTGCCGCCCGGCTGCAGGAGCCGTTCTAACACCAACCCAATGCCACCCATCGTGTTGCCAGCCCTCGACATCTGCACTGATGACCAGCAGGATGCTGAGACCGATTCACCACTGATTTGCCATCTCTGCCAGTGAAGAAGAGATGTTAAAGACTTTAACACTCATTAGGGGCACGTTTACAGTCGTTAAAATACACAGACTCTTAGTTTCAGAGTAAAAACACATCTGTTATCAGCTTGCTCCATTTGTGGAAGCCAAAGACTCAATTTATAGCTGGATCCAGATCAGCAAATGTTTGTTCGTCCATTACGGGTCAATCGAGTGCCACGGCCTCTTCGCATTCTGCAGACAGCGTGCAATTTACAAGACTCTTCCTCGGGTCCTTTTACCGAACCGTCCCGCGGCGATAATCGCAAAAACATCTGCGCGAGCAACGATCCCGCTCAGATGTTGTACCAAAAAAGCTGGAGTTCCCTTATGATGATGTACCTAGAGCAAAATAATAACCCCTTGAAGCTGAAGGGTCTTATCTGCGCTGAAAGTGCCACGTTTGCAGAAAAACTCCCAAAGAGGAGCCTCCCTTTCAGAAGCGGATGACAGATAGCGATAGTGAGGCTTAGACTCCGGTTCGCTGGTGTGATTCAGACCGGCGGCCCGCGGGCTGACAGGAACTCCATTCAAAGAGTCTTTGTGGCTGAGGAGCGAGCGCTCGCGTGCTGACAACACAGCGGGCTCTGCTGATGTCAGCACCGGAGACGCCGCTAATGAAACGCACAGCGTTATGCATGCAGAGCGGCCCGCCAGATCCTATCCCGCCTCTAATTATTGCCGTGCTCGAGGTAGGAGCCTGATAACGCTTCGCTCCCTAATTGAAATCAAAGCCTCCCTCTAGGGAGCGCTGATGAGAGATCATCGGGGTGCTGCGCTCTGCGTGCCCGGCCTGACATTAGCACCGGCTCCAGACGAACTTCAAACACAGACAGACTGGAATCTGAAATTAAAGCGGCTAATGTTAGGGAGCATCAATTAACTTTATGGTGGAAACCGACCCGAACGGGGTCCGTATGTGACGTTGTGCTCTTTCAGTTTCATCTTTGCTGAAAATGTGAAGCGATAAAGCAAATATAATGTGTCTGGGTCAATACAGCGCTGATCAGTGTGCTTTTAGAAAGAGTTCGGGTGCTGTGAGGTCACGTCTGGATTCAGCTGGTACATATCGTCACCGATCCACTTACATAAAATAAAATGAAATAAAATAAAAAAGTGAAATAAATATATATAAAAAGAAAAATAATAAAACAAATGAAAATTAAATACATAAAATAATAAAACAATAATAATAAAATATACAAAAAATAAATAAATAAATATATTTAATATATAATTAAATAAAAATATTAAAGTGAAATAAATTAAAATACATATATTTTATTATATAGTAAAATGATCAAATAAAATAAAATTTAAAATAAAAAACTGAAATAAAGTATATAAAAAAGCAAAAAAGACAGATAAAAATAAAATAATATAAAAAGTCAAATAATAAAATAAAATTAAATATAAACAGTAAAATAAAATGTAAAAAAGTAAAGCAAAATAAATTAAAATACATAGATTTTATTACGTTTAATAATCTATTAATAAGTTTAAACATTGAATTTATTAAGTAAATACTAAAATAAAACAAACACTATATGAAAATATAAAAAAAGACAAATAATAAAACAAATTGAAATCTAAAATAGAACAATAATATACAAAATAAAATAAAAAGTGAAACAAAAATAAATAAAATAAAAAGTGAAATAAAAAATATTATAAAAATAAAACAAAATATGAGCAGTAAAATAAAACAAAAAGATAAAAGGGAAATAAATTAAAATACAGTGATTTTATTATTATACAGTAATAAATGTATTAAATAGCAAATATAATGCAGTGATGGTGTTTGGGTGCTATGAGGTCACGTCTGGATTCAGCTGGTGGTGCCGAATGCCGTTTAGTCTGATAATGCACTTTCAGTGGCAATAAAGACCTGATAAAACCCATCGGGGAGACGTGACACCTACATACAGAAACGAAGAGTAGACTTCATGATTTAAGAGCGTTAGCGACTAACCGGTCACCCATCCGGCGCCGGTGCATGAGAACGGTGACGCTTTCAGAGTAAATCAAACAAGCGAATGAGTCAGTTTCTCTGGCACATCATCATACGATCTGAACATCAGCCAAATCTAGAGATGTCTTCTACAGAACGGTCAACGTGATGTCACGACATTTCCTGAAGCCATAAATCATAATGAGCATTTATTGCCATTATAATGAAATAAATCCACCGAACAAGCTTTTAATCTATTTTTTGCCATTATCCTAGTGTCTTAAAGACATTAAAGACACATTTCCAGAAAGAGTGCATCACCTGGAAAGCATTGGCTGTTTTAAGCATCATAATTGTGTACAAACTAAAGAAAAGAAAAGAATAAATAAAATGTATTACTTTATTTTAATATTTATTTTATTTTTATTTAGTTATATTCAATTTAAATTTTATTTAGTTTACAGGTAATAAAATAAAATAAAATAGTGCTGTCAAATGATTCATCGCAATTAATCGCATCCAAAATAAAAGTTTTTGTTTACATAATATATGTATGTGTGCTGTGCATATTTATTATGTATATATAAATACACACACATGGATGTATATATTTCAGAAAAAATATGTTATGTTTATATATTAAATATATTTACTTATAATATAAATTATATGAATATAAATATAGACATGTAAATACTTTGTTGTAAATATTTTCAAAATATATACTGTATGTGTGTGTATATACATAATAAATATACACAGAACGCACATATATATTATGCAAACAAAAACTTTTATTTTGTATGCGATTAATCGTGATTAATCGTTTGACAGCACTAAAATAAAATAAAATAAAACTCAGTTTAAATCAGAAGCCTTGTAAAATTAGGCTATTATCATGCAAATAGTCAAACAGCTAAAGCAGAATATGCTAATTAATAGGGATGCAACGATACCATTTTTTCAGATCCGATCCGATCCGATCCAGAAAATTCTGAGTATCGCCGATTCCGATCCGATCCTAGCGCAGTTTTTTTTTTTTTTTATCAATGTAGAGTTTCTATACTTCTGTGTCACTCTTTTGTGTGTTAAACAATCTACTAGACAACTTCATTTTAATGAAAAATAACATGAAAATATATATAGGGGCTGTTTACATTTGGTCACTTCATGCGTTTTGTAATATAAATCCGATCGCTCAAAACACTTCAGGAGGAGGTCTGGGCCACATTCCAGACGAACTGGACATGTGTAAATGCATCTGGTTGTTGAAACCACATATGTGAATTTTACTCCTCCCAAAATGTAAAAATAATAAACGTGTGAGACCGTGTTATAGGCTACATGACATTTTAGTCAGATATGACTGCGCTAATGCAACAAGCCTCACCGCGGATGAGTAGCTGAGCATCGCAGACGCGCAAACTGCCGCGAATGAAACTGAAAGAAAGACGCAGACGCTCAACCATAGACTGTACACACTCATCTTCATTAAAAGTATAAGACAGGCTTATCTTTCCAGTTCTGATGCCGCGCGCTCTCATATTGCGGTCTTTGATCTGGAAATGAGCTGATAATTAATAAAATGCAGCGCTTTTGATTTCGTTTACGTGAACTTCGTTAAATTTATATACAGCACAGGAATTGAAGATCAGATTTATATCCATTTTGTGAAGATTTATGTGACCAAGTGTAAATGGAAACGTTTTAACAAATCAGATATATATCAGATCAGAGAAAACGCATGAAATGACCAGGTGTAAACAGACCCATTCATAATCTATGACAAAAATACTATTATAAACTAGGTTAGTGGATAATTTAGCAGCAAAAGTTATTCTAGAAAAATCATGAGTGCACAATTTTATAAAATCTAAACATTTAGTGAAATAACATTATTTAGTGGAACAAATAAAAGTGAATATGTGAAGGACTAAATCTGGTAAAATGTTACACATTGCTCTTTGCATTGTTGTAAAATACATTAATGAAAACAAGTAAATGTATTTATTTATAAATATAAACTACAAAATTAAAATACATTTTAAATATATAGCACAGTAATGAAGGCAGCAACATATGATAGAGGAGTCCTGCCTTCATTACTGTGCTATACATTAGATTATTAATAGCCTTGACAGGACAGTACAAGAAACGCTATAAATAATTTCATTGCGCAAAAGTATTATAATACGAAAAGCTCCAATAGAGAACGGCACAAAGCTCTTATGCGCATCCCGTGTGCAGAATGATGCGCTTGAAGCAGCACGGAGTCACAGCACGCAGCTCCTGATAGAGAAGTTCAAAGCACAGAGGAAAGAGATATTGATGCGTAGCTTATTAAATCTGCGCGATAGTTTATTGAGCCTTTTCTTTTAACGGTTTTAAATCTCAGTTATTGAGCGCTCTTGAAGAGAGTTTCATTGTTTTGACTGTAGTAAACGAACGCAACACGCAGTTTGAACGCTGAACGGAGGATAACGGACAGCCGCAGCGGAGAGAAGAGTTTACCTGAACTTGAATTTAACGACTTAAATATTCATCTGTAACGTTACCTCACATTAAACTATGAAACGACTTCAGAACACTTGGGCTTTGACTTTATGGTGCTTTATAATGCTTTTGTGCTTTCGTGGGGCTTAACAATAACACAGAATAGTATACACACAATATCGGATTTGGATCGGTCTCGTCTCACCGATACCAGATCCGCAGAAAATGACCGGATCGGAGCCGATACCGATCCTGAGTATCGGATCGATGCATCCCTACTAATTAAAGCATAAAATTTCTAAAAATATTAAAACTAAGATTATATATATTAACTACTAAAACTGAACTACTAAAATTACTAAATAAATGAAAAAACGCATACGATTACTAAAGTACATAAAATAAAAGATATTTCAAAAATATTAAATACTCAAATAGTATATAAAATAATACTAAAATAACACTGCTTTAAAAGAGTGCATTTAGCCGCAGAATGTTGTCAATGTAGAATGTTGTTCTAGCATTCAAAGGTAATGTTTATGCAACGTTTTTTCACATGAATAACTGTTCTAACAATGTGCATCTTTTATTTGCAAGCAGGGAAATGACAGTGAAGGACAGTATATTGCGCTCAAAGAAAAGTGAAACCCTGAAGTCTGGGTTAACAGGAAGCTTTAACAGGCTTTCTAAAAGTGTGACAGGAAGAAGAGAATGACCTTTCTGCGTCCCTCACCTGACACATTCTCACTAATTCTCCTCATCGGAGAGACAAAAGCACACCGAGCGGCCTGAAAACACGCTCATCGTGTATTGACGTTCTGCAGGGGGACTTCAGATTAATTACAGCGCCCAGCTGGACGCACGAGCCGCTCCAAACGACCTGAGACAGACAACTGGAAGTCTAAAACTGCCTTTTCTTTCATTTGTGCTTGTAATACAAGCTCATTAACTGCAGCGACCGAATCAAATGTTTCTCTGAATCTCCAGCTAAAACTGTTTCCCGTACAAAACAAAAACAGGGGTTGATGGGATGATCGGGTCTCGCCGACAGCCTCCGGTTCATTTGCAATGGAGGAATTTGTGGCAATTAGACGAGGCCTTTCGGACGCTCGAAGACACCTGAAATGTCATACAACCATCAGCCACAATTACACAACCTCCCTCGCGGCTGGAAATCGACCTCTGCTGCAAGAAAGAAGAAGAAGCTGGATTTATAATGTCACCGGGGAGACCAAACACGGCCACATTTATGTGCGATGTAAATGCCGTTTCCTTCATTTGCATTCACACATTTCAGGGATTTGCATTCAAATGCATTGAGAGTTTTATATGCATGCAGCGTTTTATTTCTGCTGTTTCAGAGATGCTTGTTTAGTCTAAACGACGCTAACGGAGAGGGAGATAATGCGTCTGATGCTGTTTAACGTGTAAGAGGATCATTTATCGTGCAGAAGCGTTTGCTGACTCGGCTCGAAGCGTCAGTGAAATGAGTCGTCTAGAAAGTGATCACGCAGAGCGCAGGGTAATGCAGTAATACCTGCGCAGCTAAACAAACACAGCCACAGATAAACAGCCGGGGAAATCACAGTCAGTCCAAATTTAAAATACCTTCACTTCTGGAGAGAAAAACACAAATATTACAAATTTAATTGAAATATTTCAAAAATTATATTAATTAAGTTATAAATTATATAAATTATATAACTTTTTAGAAGATATAGTAAATTTTATAAAACGCTCTCTAAAAATTTCCCCTCTCCTTAATATCAGTTGACATCAGCTAGAAATAGAAAAAAGTATAGTTTTGCCAGACAGTGATGTAAACAATTGCTAAAAAATAAAATAAATAAATAAAATAAATTGAACCAAAAAACATAATGTAAAATAAAATAAACAAAATATAAAAAGATTTTTTATGTATTATGTAAAAATAATACATAAAAAGTAAAATAATAAAATTAAATGTAAATATCTAAAATAATAAAACAATAATAAAATATTAAATTAAAATAAAATTATGAATGTAAAATTAAAAGTAAAAAATAAAATAATAAAATAAAAGTAATAATTAAAAAATAATAACATTAATAAAATAGACAAAATAAAATAAAACTATAAAATTACAATAGATACAATTTATAAAATAAAAAGTAATACAATACAATACAATAAAAATAATAAACTAAAATAAAAAAAATATATTAAAAAAACACTAAAATAGAATAAAATAAAATAAAAAATGAACAAACTCAATGACTATGTTCTGCCCAAACCTCCTGTTTCAACAGGAAGTACATCAACACGTGAAAGAAAACCGTGCTTGGCAAACCATTTTGTGGTTCTTTCCATTTCTGGCCTGTGTCTCAAAACCCCATCATGGTTTCATGGAGCATTAATAATGTCAGGCTGTGTTCTCACAAAATAACATCATCACACCGACACAACCTCTGACAGGCCTGGACCACCAACCGACGCACCATCTAAACTCTCAAACCCCATCAGAGACATTCACAAGACGAAACTGATCTGAGGTCAACAGAAGAGAACAGATGTTTGAGCACTAGAGAAAGAAAACCACAAAACTTCACTGAAGTTCAGAGAAACGGTTCACCAAAAAACCTGAAATCTGGAGAATGGTGTGGATTCTGCAGAAGAGCTCCTTCAGTGTTGCTCTGGAGTTTAGTTTCCTGCAAGAGCGTGAGATCTCGAGACTGATTGAATCGTGAGAGGGATACGACACGGATCTGTGACGAGGGATTCACCTTCTGCTTGTTTGAGTTTGACAAGGAGCTTCAATCAATAGAACGTGGACGTGCAAAGAGATGAAACGACCGACAGCAACGTTTATCTTTAGACAAACATCCTTCACATTACAGCCGTACTGAGACGCTGCTGATAGAAGATGTGCTTTTAATTCACAGTTACGCTTTATTCTAAATATACACAGAAAAAATGGTGCAGGATTACTTTAAAACTTTTTTATTCACAAACTCCTAGTAAATGTCACAATTAATTAAAGTAACACGTTGATTTAAACTAGAAAGAATGAAATTATTCTATAATTATATATATATATATTTTTTTTTTTTTGTAAAACACAATAATTCTTATTTAGAACTTAAAAAAAAAAAAAAAATTCTGTATGCATGTAGTATACATATATCTAAATATAAAATTATGTAAGAAAATTATTTATATATTAAACAAAAAACAAGAAAGTGAATGCTCAAAAAGTACTTGTGTAATTTATTGAATTGGTAAGTTTGATTCATTTATGTGAATCAGTTCAAACTGTTCAAATTAATTGATTCAAAAGTCTAAATGATTCATGTACTTTGATTTATTTACAACAACACTCAAAAATGTTTACGGAAGTCTCATTTTACATAAATTAAAAAGGTTTAATTCAAATAAATCATGATTATTGATCATTTATAATTAAATCACATATTTACCATATTTTATTTCTACTTACCATATTTTATTTCAATTTCATTAAACAATATGAATCTACTAAGCAACAATGGCTGTTTGGTTGAAATTATGGTTCTTATGGGGGGGGACATAAATACATAAATATTGTGAAATTTATATCAAAACAGAAGCCAAAAATATATTCAGATAATGTTTTTGCTTTATTTCATATATAATAACAACATTATAGTAACAATTTTATCTGCCTTTTCTCTTGAAACTCTTAATTAAAATGAATTTTCTCAATAAATTCTTAGCATATTTTATGTCTTGCATTAAAGATTAATCAACTAAGCAACATAGCCTGTTTGTTTGAAATGATGGTTCTTACGGGGAAAAAGAGATGCATAAATAACTTTTTTGAGCAAATACATACAAATTGTGAAATTTACATCAAATCAAAAGGCAGAAAATATGTTTTTGTTATACTGCATATATGACAAAACCATTACTACAGTATTTTTCAGCCTTTCCACTTGAACCAAGGTCATTTTTAATAGAATGCTTACCATATTTTATTTATTGCATTTTTTAAATATAATAAGCAACAACAGCTGTTTGCATAAATATTATGAAATTTATATCAAATCAAAAGGCAGAAAAATATGTTTTACTACACTGCATTTATAGCAACAACATTTCTCTTCAACGAATTTCATACGCAACAGAGTCTTGCCAACATACATCAATCGTTATGAAAGATGCAACTGAATTCATCTCCAGATCGATACAGTTCTGCGAGGATGCGCTTTAGCCCGTTTAATGTCACGGCTTACTCCTTAATTACAGCACTGCATGAGTAATTATCATAAAACTGAAATAAATCACTAAACAGGTGGTTAAAGATGAATTCTTGGCACGGGCCGCCGAGGCTCGCCAGACTCTGCCAGACTCGCTCGTGCACCAGGCAAAAATATCTGACCGACCGACCGCCTGTCCTTGAGGAATGTGACCTGCTTTTGTCTTTGAGAGCGGACAGCTGAGAGTGCCACTGCCACTCGTCCCGTCGGCAGCTGTCTTGTTAAAGCCCCTCACATTCCCCGACCTGCCCATCACCGACTGAATCAGAGCAAACAAAGCCTGCCAGAGCCGGCCTGAATGCTCCGCTCAATCACAGGCCCATATTTGTCTTATCCGCCCCAGTGGACGCTCTCAATTCTCCTCTCCTCACCTATTATTTGTTTCCGTTTTATCTGTGCACTTGATTGCTTGGGCCATTTGCCCGGCCGTTTTGAGCGTGTAAACACACTCGGCTGTCCCCTGATGGACGGAGAGAGGACAAATCGACCTCCTCCATCCATCCATCCATCCGTCCGTCCATCCTGCGGGCAGCACCCACGGCAGAGAGCTCACGCTGCTGTACTGGGTAATTAGGCTGTCAGTCAAGGCTTTCATGAACGACCTCTGCGGGACGGAAAGAACGGACTATATTGTTTAAGTGTCACAACCCGGAGGATGTATTGTGTAAGGTCATGCTGCAGGTATATAGGACCGTATCTGTAGAACGCATGGATGGAATTGTAGAATCCACTCATAAAATGGAATTTACTGTATAACACAGAATGTCACAGAATTTAGCAAGTTTTAGATGAATAAATCAAAAGTGGAGCTGTAGAATTAATCCAATTGCAATATGGACTAGTGTCTGTTAATATTACAGTGCAAAAACACAGCTATTGAAATATGAAGAGCTGCTCTGCTTCTGGAGAGAGTACACAATTCAAATGAAAATACTACATTAAAAATGTGAAAAAATATATTTTTATTATAAATATATTGATATCTTGTTCTCAGAAGCGTATAAAATAATCAACAAAATAACATAATAAAATAAAAATGCCAGGCAAAGCAAAGTATGATTAATAAAATAAAATAAAAACTACTGTCAAATACAAGTGGACAATTTGTTTAACTTTAAGAAATTATAACAAAAATGTATTACTATTGTACATTAGAATGTAAAACAGTATTACAGAATTTAATATAAAACAGTATTAAACAATATCACACATTTTCATCCATGTTTCATAAATGTTTTAATTCAAACAGTAAAATTCTGTTGTGAAGCTGTTTGCCGTAAAATGAAAGGAATTGTTCAGATTTCATTTGATTACATTTTAAAAGATTAATCTTGTTGTTAAATTAAAAGTTTGTTAAAGTTATATGCATATATTTGATTTAAAAAATACCCCATTCATTTATTTTAATTGATAACACATTTTATTATATCATAAAACACAGAATTCAGAAAAATTAAGAGACAACACAGCATTCCTAAAAAAAAGTAACTAAATAAATTCAAAGACTCTTTAATATTTAATATTTAATTTAATATTGTTAAACTTTTAATAGACCCTAACGATGTAATTTTATAACAATTTTATTAGTGTTATTACTTCAATTAGACATCTTTTTGATTGATATGTAATTAAACCATCAAAACTGAATTCAGAAAATTAAAACAAAAAGCATGGAATTTGGGAGAAAATTGAATTTTGGAAAAAATAAACAGATTTCATAGGGCTCTAGGCAAGACAGCACATTTATATACTCGTAGACTCACCGTGAGAGTTTAGTATAGGAAAACTTAAATTTAAATGACTGTACAATCATCAAAGTCATCCTTTCTGCTCGAACATACTGACATGAGCACTGTAAAACAGCAGGCCACATAACATGAGCGTTACATAAGCGGCACACACAGATCTTTCTGCAGGCATCATGTGCTGAAGGAAATAAAGCACATGAGGCCTAATAAGAGCACTTTGAACTCCCGTTCCTTTCATCTTATATCACATATATGAGGGACAGAAGTGCTGCTGGTGTACACTATACTGTGTGGCAGGGATTCAGCAGCTTTGATCAGATCATCCCTACAATGAGCAACAAACCCAAATATACATGAACATGACTGATAACTTATTAACTGCAGATTTTTATAATAACGATGATGAAAAATAAGCATCCATGTGTTTTGTTAATGTGCTGTAAAGAAAACGAAATGCTGCCGGTTCAGTTTCGTCATGTTCATCAATAGCTCGAAGCTGTTCAAGAAGATGTCTAAAAGATGTCTCTTTTTGCACTCTTGACAGCCTAATTTGTAAATAAAGATTATCACCCTGCAGTTCAGTTTTGATGTGGGCTTAGTTTTAGAGTCCGTTTTTAAAACATTTCCAATGAGGAGGAGAAGCCTAAAGGCTTCTTCACTTTACGCGTTCCGTTCCTTTCCGTCTCGCGCACAGCCTCGTCCGCGCAGCATTCAAAGTGTACTCAGCCGCTGAAGAGTGCGGACGGACGAGCTCAACACATGCGCAGAACCACCAACTTGACTTGCGCGGTCTCAAAAAATTGCCTGCACTCGGACGGGGTGCGCGACTGTCCGCGAGCCCTCTTGATGAAGAAAATTACGTAATAAGGACAGTGTGTGGATGTGGACGTGGACGGCCGAAGTATACTTTGGCCTTAATCCTCATTTGCGCGTGTGTGTGAAGTGCGGCACTGAGGTGAAATAGAGGGGCAATTTGATAGCCCAATAATAATAGGCCGCCTCACAACAATAATAATAATAATAATAACAATAGTTTTATACATTAATAGGAGAATGAGCCTAATATCGTCTTGACTATCGACAAAGACATTTGCTATCGTCGATATCTCTGACTATCGTCGATACACGATACTATCGTCTATCAGCACAACCCTACTGGACACCGTGCTGAAATACTCTCAGTGTTTCCTACAGTAAATTATATCACTACTGAAACTACAGCAAAAGACATGAAGTCTGATTCCTGATTAAATCAATCACTTAAGTTCATTTGAGTAAATCAGAAACCTATATGAATCAATCAATAACTGACCCATTCACTGAACTACAAGTTATTTCATTACATCATACTAGAAATTAACCGAAAAGTGACACTGTGCTGTTCATACATACATATGGATTTCTATTTTTTCTCAATTCAAAATCATTTTGAAAGCATCTTGAAAGCAAAACACATCTATTTGAGCAACATCTTTATCAAGCCATCTAAAAAAACTTAAACTAACCCTTCACGTCATCTACAACCACACATTCACCTGGCCTTTCCTATAAATATTATATAGGACTAAGACTGCATAACATTACAAATATGAGCAACATCTAAGCAGCGAACTACCCTTCTGATCAGCCAGGCACTAAAAGTTTTATCACTTCACATTTATCTTTTGTCATTCCCTCACCACCTTCAATAAACCCGGAGCAGACCAGTATTCCCAGCGCCTTGAACTTCAACCAGCTGTCAGTCAAACTGAGCAAACAGTGGGGGGTGATGGGATAGCGAGACAGCAGTGGAGAAGGAGGGATGGAAAGCGGCCGCGGACCCTCAGTCCGGCATCTTCTATCCACATCTGAGAGCCAGAGAAGCAGGACTGGGCCGCTCTGAAGTCAAGAGCTAATGAGTCTCGGTCCCCGGGGACGGACAGGGCCTGAAACACGAGGCATCTCCACCGCGCCACCTTTCATGTCCTTCTCAAAGCAGAAAAGACCCTTTTTTTGCGTTTTCTGAGCTGCTGAAAGGTTTGGCATCAGTGCATTGTGGCGTTCGGCCCTGTTTCCACATTTAATGAGAGCTAAATTATCTACTTACTAAGTGTAACTGAAAGATCGAGCACATTCAGCCCAAAGGGATGGACATTTGGCTTTTGAATCATCTCGATATAAGCTATAAAATGTTATTAAATTATATATATATAATATATTAATTTATTTTAATGTGGCACACAGGCATAGTCTAATAATTAAAATAAATAAATAAATAAAGTATTTCTTATTAGATTATAGCATGACTACACTATTACAAACTGCACATTAAAATAGCAAAAAATAAATAAAATATATTTATATATTTTTAAATATATATTTAAATAAATAAATATATTAATTAATTACAATAAATTTGTGTAGGAATTGTGGCGTTCGGCCCTGTTTCCACGCTTAATGAGAGCTAAATTATCTACTTACTAAGTGTAACTGAAAGATCGAGCACATTTGGCCCAAAGGGGCGGAAATTTGGCTCTTTGCATCACCTCAGACTACAAGCTGATGCATATTTCAGGACTGCATCAAAGCACGGAGCCTTTGAAATAGGTCTATCATTGCGTGTTAGTGCATCTTCGCCAAGCACAATGCAATTATGAATTCGGGCTGAACAACGTGCCGTTTTTTCGCATAATGAAGTGTTTTGTTTTGCATCATGGCCAAAAAAAAGGTCCAAACAGGATGGCGGAGGGTTGTGCTGTCGATTGTGTGACAGCGTGGCCTATTAGCAGGCATCCGCTAATTAACAGTTCTTTAGCGTTTACCGCAGCGCAACCGCATTCGTCGGCTGCCTCGTTAGCATCCATTTCCAGCGGTGTGAAAAAGCTCCGAGCTCTTTTGAAATGCTTTGGATTGCACATTAATGATCAAAGGAAACGACCCCCGATGACTGCAAAGCATGCTGGGCTGGCTCAAATTATGTCTGATATTATTGTGCATTTGAAAAAAAGCTGAAACATTTATGCGCCGATCGTCTGAAAGTATGCGTCTGAACAACATTGGTGTCTCGGAGCGGCTCCTTCAGCGCTTTTCCGGGGGACAAAAGATAATTTTGCATGAATCCTTCACATAAATTTAAGGACTGCGGAGAGACGCGCTGCAGGTGTAGGTCGTCACGCATTATTGCACACCGAGGAAGATGCACATACATTATATACACGAGCACATTCCCCCAGACTGCAATTCAAACACACTCGCTGCTGATGAAAAAGTCAAGCTCGTTATATATTTGTTGCTGCGTCGCTATTTATTTTCCAAACATTAAGACATAGCCGGCTAATGAACAGAGAGAGACGTGTGCATCTTTCTGAAAACTCAACATGACAAAATATAGTAGGAATGTGCAACACTGCATATTTATAACACTGACTAGTTAGTTGATTGGACTGAATATGCATACTACAGTATATATATATATATATATATATATGTGTGCATGTGTGTGTGTGTTAGGTTTTTTAAAGAAATTAATATTTTTATTCAGTGAAGATGCATTAAATTAATCAAAAGTGACAGTAAAGACATATAATGTTACAAAAGATTCTATTTTAATAGATAAATGTTGTTCTTTTGACCTTTCCATTCATAAAAGAATCCTGAAAAAATGTAATCACAAAAAAAGAAGCGGCACAACTGTTTTTGATAACTGATAATAATAAGAAATTTTTCTTGAGCAGCAAATCAGTATTTTAGTATGATTTTTGAAGGATTATGGGACGCTGAAGACTTAATGATGAAAATTCAGTTTTGCATCATAGGAATAAATTACATTTTTAAATATATTCAAATATAAAACAGCTATTTTAAATTGTAATAATATTTCAAATTTAATACAGTTTTTACTTTATTTTTTATCAAATAATTGAAGCCTCGTGAGAATTATACGAACAGTATGAAAATGAAATAAAACAGAAAATTAAATAAAATGTAATAAAATTATCAAAAATTTAAAATTTGAACATTTATACGCTATATATATATATATATATATATATATATATATATTATATATTTATAATATATAAATATATTATAAACACCAATGACTTGTACATACACTATATAGACAAAAGTATTGGGACACCCCTACAAAAATTGTATTTCCATCTCTGTTGCAACAGTTTTGGAAGTGCCTAAAATGTCTGAACCCATATGTACAAGTCATTGGTGTTTGGTGATGAGTTTTTGGCTCAAGGTCTGCATTTACAGTCACACCAGAGGTGTTAAACTGGGATTAGGACTTGGTTTTATGCAGACCAGTCAAGTTCTTCCACACTGACTGAATCAATCATTTTCTTTTTGAACCTTGTCTTATACACAGAGGCATTGTCATGTTAGAATAGAAAAGAGTCCTGTCCAAACTGTTGCTATAATATTAGAAGCACACAATTTCCTAGAATATCATTATATGCTTTAACATTAAGATTTGTACTCATAGAAATGACTAAAGTAGTCAAACCTGTTCATTAGAAGGGGGTGCCAATACTTTTAGCAATATAGTGTATATATATATATATATATATAAAAACAGCTACTGTTTTGAAAAAGTATTTTGCCGCACTAAAAGCAACGAACAAAAAGTAGCTAACCACATAGCTAACGAATACTTGAGCAGGCAATGCGTTTCAATATGTTTTACATAAAAATGTAAATATCCAACAGTATAAAGTATAATTTAATCAGATCTGTATTTTTGCTGACACAAAAAGAGTGGCTAAAATACTAAAAATGTTAAGAAGAACATTGAGATAAATCCACTCAGTAACCAACAACCTGACAAACCCAAACATCCCTACTGTACTGTAACTCTACCTGTACTGTCTTTCTGTTGACCCTGTTCTGTACACTGCAGCTGTTGAGGGAAAAATGCAACATTCCAAAGCACATGGTGTTTTTTTCCTCCATATGTTATTCTCTTTACAGCGGCGATGGCCTCTCACACGGCCTCATACAGCTCTGAGATCAGAGACGAGAGCTGCTCTGCTCCTCCGCTAACCCTGAAACCAAACCCTCCCTCGGCCACGACAGCCTCCTGACCCGCTTTTCCCTGCAGAAGCGGCACATGGCACGGAATTGGAAATGCGGCAGAATGCTAAGCACGTCAGTCGATCCGTGACAATATGCCGGGCTCGGGTCTTTTCAGTAGTGGAGAAGGGCTTTGTCGAGGCAGCCGTCTTAAATGTGGTGATTTAATAGTGGCGTTCTGCTGCGGATCTGCAGTCTGAATAGACTCGCCGCAAACAGACGCCGCCGGTGCTCACAGGAAAAAAGGCGACGGGAGGCGACACAAAAGCCAATCATTCCCTCAAAACCTCAGGATGGCTTTGAAGGATTATTTGAGCGGTGAAGTGGGGGAGATTTACGCGTGTGTGGGGCGAAGGCCTCCTGCAAACGCCGCATTATTTATCCCTCACTATCGCAGCTCCAAATATATTCCACTCCCGCTGATGGCTTGCGCCTTTTTGGCCCTAACGTAAACAAACGACCACCCACACGCTCGCTTTTTTATCCTTCTGACCATTTGAAACCACTGTAAACCCTAATAAGTTGTCAGAACTCAAAACATTTACGGTAATCAATTGAGCTTTAACAAGCTAAGTTAGTAGAACTTAGAATTTTGTGCTAAACAAACATGTAAATTGCAGTTTAATAGCAAGTTAATTGTAATAATATAATTAGATAAGTGATGGGCGATTTCGGAACACTGCTTAGTGAAGCTTCGAAACCTTTGCGAATCATTTTGTTTGAACCAGTGATTCGGAGTGTGTTTCAAACTGCCACAGTCACATTATTTCAGTAAACAAGGATTCGTCACATCGTAACTATTTCGAAATTCAATGCCAATCTCTGTGAACCCTGTGTCTAGCCTATATGATTTTGACCTGATCTTGGACCAGTTTTTTTTAACTTTTAGACATTTTTAATGAGGAAAAAATGTAAACTTTGCCAATCATTTGTTCCCAACCAGTGATTCAGAGCTGAAGTGTTTTGAAACGCTACAAAATTTTCAATGGTTCGATCTCGGTGAACGTATGAACTAGGGTTTGTATTATAGTAGGCCTGATTAACCAATTTCTCTTTAAAACAAAGAAAAAGCCCTACAATTTAATAAAATAGCACATATTATACAGACCCTTCATATTTAATGGTATAAAATGATTTGTTAATTAGATTTAATAGATTACGCATTTCCTATTGGTTTGAAAAAGGTGTTTTTAATGCATGTTTGCTTTCCATGGAACTTTCCATTCCACAAAAGGTTATTTAGATAAAAAAAATGCTAACCAATGAATGGTTATTATAAGAACTGTTCACTAAAAGGTTCTTTTGGGAGACCATTCTTTTATGGCATCGCTGTAAAAAAAACATTTGGAAGCTTTATTTTTAAGAGAGCATGTTAATCGTGTGAAAATACAAAATAATTATTAGTTTCAACATTTATTCTATCCTTATACAATCTGATGCAAAGCTTGCTGGGAGCTAGAAATCTGCTGCAATTCATTCATTTTAAGTTTGGCTTAATATAATCAGTTATTGAGTTTAATGAAAGTACAAAGCACTTTTAGTAATATTTGAGTGAAATGAACTCACTATTTGCTTTCGTTATCAAATGCAACAGATGCATTCAGCGAAAAACAGCACGGACGAGTTGAGTTCAATGTGGTCGTATAGGATATGAGGACAGGAGAGGCTGCGGAGAAAATGCAGGAAAAGCAGGGGTGTAAATCAGGCCGCTTTGACAGCGCTACGGATTCCAGCCAGCAGGGAGGCCAGACCGGCAAAGCTCTCTTGGAATGAAAACACGGTTTTTCTTCTCCTGAGCTCTGCTGTAGACGGGGGATTAAGGAATTTCTCGAGCCGCACCGCAGTGAAACAATCGCTTGGCCGACCGCCACCTTGTTTATTGGAATGTCATCGATTGCGGGAGACTGACCTGGAATCACAGAAGAATACAATTACTACACGCGTGAGAGTGACCTTCGTGAACGTCAGCGCTAAAGATCCCAGCTGCGCCGCTCGTCAGAAACGTTAATTGGCAAAAGCCACAAGTGAACTTCATAATGAAGCTACATCCTAAACATCCACCTGCTTTCCTGCATGTGTGTTTGAGAGCCTCCGGAAAATCACATAGAATTCAGAGTATGACATACTACCATACTCTTATTAATGCAGTATGCAGTACGCACACCAGATTATACACTTTTACATTTTCCAAAATGTACAGTATAGACAAAGTATGTAAAATATGTCAACTTCCCTGCTATATAGTAAGCTAAAACATCAAACGAAAAACATAATACGTCCAAATACATGAATTCATGAAATTCATGAAAAACTAATCCATTGCGATTCTGATGCATGCATCCAATGGACACTTACTCTCTTATGGCCACACAAAAAATGAAAAGCTGCAGGATTCAAAGAGTTGGGGGAAAACAGGTGAAAACTGACTGAAATCTTCTTCCATCTCAATGTAAAATAAATGTGTTCAGGAAATGATATCTAGACACCACTAGTTGAATTGCATACTGCTTCTCATAATATTTAGGAACAGTACACTCGGTATGATTAAATCTGCAGTAGGCATTAGATATGCAGTGTTTGTTAGCACATTTTAACCACTTTCAATCAAAATGCTGGTTTAGATGCCAAATCAGAACTGTTGAATATCGGTATAACACTATACTGGCGCTAAAACACCACATAACAATTATGCATCACAGCACTAAGAGGAAGAAAAAGTCAATATCAGTTCTTCCTAATTCATTGAGCATCAGAAACAGTTAGTTTGATCCAGCTCAGATTAATTTCACTGGATTAGCGTCACACGCCGTACGCTAATAGTGTCAGCGCTGTCTGTTTCCTACAGCAGGACAACTGCTATGTACAGACACTTATCTTAATTTGAAATTACTCAGGTGTGGCCTCTCCTAAGTAGCTGATAATTATGATTTAATTTGTTCCAATCTTTCCAGTTTTTGCTCCTGGCCTCAATTAATTGAATCAGTTCCATTGAGTAATTATCGTTCAAAGAGCGAACCCCGCTCATCGCCTGCAAGGGAAGCGGCATCCGTCTGTGTTACAGTGCAGCACGATAAGCCAGAATTCAGTACATTCACATAGCAGAGGATAAGCTACCACCCCCAGACATATGATTTCAAAAGCACGCCATTCGCTCAGAGTTGGGTGTATTCATGGAGTTGACACGAGAGGTTTTAGCTATGGTCTGACGCTCCGGAGCTCTACACAAATCCCTGCGGGCTCAGCGCACCTAGTCCTGCGGCATATGTGATGTTCAGACTCCAGATATTGGTTTAAAACAGCTGTAAAGGTCACTGCTGGTCTGGGGCTGCATCCAAATCCATGTATTTCTACTACCGCTACTTCACAAAAGATAAAAATGCATACTTTGGAGTATGCAACATATCAGTATGACCGTTTTGAGAGATACTAGTTAGCCAAAAAATAACATGCATACTTAAAAACTCTAAGTCAATTGATTTTAACAAACCCCTTACTGATAATATGTAACTCCAGACATGAATCATTCCTCAAATCATGTGTGTTGTTGAGAAGAAGTGTGGTATTATTTTAATAATTTATCCGATGCAACATTTTCATCTGTAGGTCCATAAAGCAGGTGAAAAATCACACAGATGCAGACTTAACCTGAGAAAATTCACTCGCAACACTTTGCCAACCATATATCAACGTTGTGGCAACCACCCAGAATCCCAAGCAACTACATAGTTGTAACTACACTAGCTCTTTAACTTAGAAACATCTTGGTGGAGACTTCTGCACATGAAACGTAACATGAAACAGCTTTTAAACTACAATGGCTATTGATATTGAAAAGAAACAATATTGGTCAATGCATGTGTGGTTTTCTCATTTTATGAGGAGAAAAATCACTCAGAACGCTTTGGCAACCATATATCAACATTGTGGCAACCACCAGGAACCCCTAGCAAATGCATTACAACATGTTAAAAGTCATCCAGAACACCTTAGCAATGACATGCGTAGCTACCACATAGCAATGCTAATATTTTTTTAGCACATAAAATGTAACCTAAACCATTTATTAACAATCTTGGCTACTAGTATTGAAAAGAAACAATAATAGTAAATAAATGTGCTGTTTTGTCATTCTATGAGAAGAAAAGTCACTTAGAACGCATTGGCATCCATATATCAACACTGCAGCCAGCAACCATCCAGAAACCCCAGCAATAACCTGGCATTGTGGTGGTGAGCTGCACACATAAATTTGAACAAAAACCTTTTTTTATTGTCATTTTATGAACTCTCTGAACACTTAGACACTGAATAATCTCTCTGAACACTTTTGCAACGATATATCAATGTTGTGGCAACCTTCGAGAAAACCTCACACAGGTGACCTCTGCATGGCAAACACCACTCAGTTTTTCCTCAGAAAATAAAATCTAGGTTAACATATTATGATTTGGGACATGCTAATCTTGCATTCTATGCAGTTCGCGAATTGGGACACGGCCTGAATGTACGGGCCAGGGCTTTGCTGGCGAGGATTGGAAGGTGTTTCACGATTGGCTGTTTAAAAGGCTTTCCATATCAGCAGCGTCTAGAGGAGAAGAGCCCCGAGAAGCGAGGGGATGAACGTGGCGGTTTGACCGGCCTGGATCATACGGCGCTTTGCTCTCTGTCATAACTATGCAGCTCAAATGGAAAATGCCCACTGTCACAACACATCTGCTTCTAAACGATAAGCCGTGGAGAGTCGGGAAGCGTGGCGGAGCGGAGTAACAGAGGAGCTGCAATGCAAATGGAGAGCCCTGGGGGGTGCAAGCTTAGTAATGACCCAAAGAGAGGACACGAGTCCTTGGCCTTAGCCAGCAGCCACCGCGACAAGGCCAGCCACACTTTATTTGGTTACAAGAGATTAATAGGACTAAGCTGCTCCGCTGGATAAACTGACGCTTCATTGTGAGGGCCGAATTACTGCCACGCACTGATTCTTTATGTATTTCTGCCCCGGAGGAAACTCCAAACACTATCACATCACACAATTCCTCAAGGAGGAGCGCAACAAATCAGTCTGGATGCTAATACTCCTAGAACCACAAAACAACTCGTGCTTATTTATCAATATACTATAAAAAAGACTCACCATCAGGCTCAGGTATTAGCCAAGGTGTTGCTATGCTTTTTCTAAGGTGTACTGAGTGTTTTAGCATGTTGCTATGTGGTTGCGTAGGTGTTCTCAGTGTTTTATTGTGTTGTTATCAGTTGCTAAGGTGTTCTGAATGTTTTTAGCATGTTGCTATTTAGTTGCTAAGGTTTTCTGGGTGGTTTTTAACATTAAGTGTTTTTTGCATGTTGTTATGTGGTCGCTAAGGTGTTTTAACATGTTGCTATGTAGTTGCTAAGGTGTTCTGAGTGCTTTTAGAATGTTGCTATGCAGTTGCTAAGGTGTTCTGGGTGTTTTAGCACATTGCTATCCAGTTGCTAAGGTGATCTTTGTGTTTTTAATATGTTGCTATGTGGTTGCTAAGGTCTTCAGAGTGTTTTTAGTAAGTTGCTATGCAGTGGCTAAGGTGTTCTGTGTATTTTTAGCATGTTGCTATGCTGTTGCTAAGGTGTTGAGAGTGTTTTTTAACATGTTACTATGTGGTCTCTAAGGTGTTCTGAGTGTTTTTGGGTGCTATGTTGCTATGTAGATTTTAGAGTGTTTTTTAGTATGTTTCTGGGGTTGCTAGGGCATTCTGGGTGGTTGCTAGGTGGTTACTAACCAAACCATGTCTCTGTGGTCTCAGGTCCCCCTTCAGTGTAAATATGTTGCAATAACATTAATAATATTGAAGAATCATTTACAAACTGTAGGACGACATATACACAGTTACTCAAGAGTCGGAGTTTGTTAAAATCATTTACTCTAATATGAGCAAGCACTAGGGATGGGCATTGCTATCCAGTTGCTAAGGTGATCCTGTTTCTTTGTGTTTTTAATATGTTGCTATGTGGTTGCTAAGGTCTTCAGAGTGTTTTTAGTAAGTTGCATTTGGACAAAAAGCATGCAATAAATTATATCTTTGTGGACAACATGTTTGTAAAAGCTCATACACATGCAAAACTGTATCACACACATGCTCTGTGTACATTTATTCAGAACGATTTTTTTTTGCACAGTACAGCCCTAACCAAACCAGTTCCAGACTTAGAAGGAGCTCCTCATCAAGGTTATTATGTTTTAATTTTTTTTAATTCGTTTTATTTTAATATGTTTTCAAATTTGCTATGAAATTCAGTTTAGTTTTTATTTGTTTCATTAATATTTTTGTTAGTTTAGTTTTTTTTTTGTGCGCACATTTTTATTTGTTTTTATAGTTAGTTTCAGTTTTAATTATGTTTAGCAGAATCAACAGATACTTCCAGAGTGAAGGCCAAAGAAAGACTTAGCATAATTTAACCTAGTGAGCAAACGTTTATAGCGACAAAATTAACCCATCTGAGATTGATAGATGGTAAAAGAAGCCTATACAAATATACACCAAAGTGCAAGCCTTTTTACTAAATAAATTACACAAGTTGCACTTAATGTCATATCTAAATGGTGTGTTGAGATATTTAATATGAAAATAAACGTGCTAATTTGGTTATGCCTAGTCTTTTTTCTTATTTAACCATTTTACTGTCGTGCCTTGCGACTTTTCTGTGAACATGGCATAAATCATAACTGGGACTAGAAATTCAATAATAACGGCAATCGTAGGCCTATTTAAAGGCTCACATTTGAATATGGTTATTTTCTTTATTTATGGAATTTAAGCGTGTGTATAGGATTTAGCTTTGTATATTTATTTGTTCAAAAGTTTGG
This sequence comes from Schizothorax lantsangensis, assembly GCA_027422415.1. Taxonomy (NCBI): domain Eukaryota; kingdom Metazoa; phylum Chordata; class Actinopteri; order Cypriniformes; family Cyprinidae; genus Schizothorax; species Schizothorax lantsangensis. The sequence continues at coordinate 24,966,677 of CM049856.1, read as the reverse complement.
CAGGATCACAATAAGGTTGCAAGTTTTGTATTGTTTACAGAAAGGTGGTTTATTTTTTTTTCTTCTGTTAACATGTTGCATCTGTTTTTCTTCAAAACACCAACTTGCCTAATGTTGGTTTGATTGCTTGTGTTATATGAGAAAATGAATGTTTGCCTACCTGATGTTGTAGATTAATGCGGGTGGTCGGCTCGCACTCGCGGTCTTTATGTCAAACGGTTCTGATCTGGTCAGAAATAAATTAGTGCTGCTGTGGGTAACGGGTAGGTGTTCTGTTAATATGTGGTGCACGTTTACCAAACAGGACCCGTGCAGGACTGTGCTTTAAACCGCTTTGCGTCTCTCCGTCAGAGATGTGCCATTTAAGGTATTTCCCTACACCGCCACACAGCTCATATATTTTTCAGCCAAGGGGTGAGAACGTAATGATTACGAAAACGATAATTTATTTTTTGTTAATTATTATTTTATTTCAGTTGTTAATCAATACTGTTGTTAGTTTCGTTTCGTTTTCATTTATCAAATATTTTACATTTTTATTTTATTTCAGTTTTGAAATTGTTTTTTCTCATCGTTTTTGTCTTAGTTCTATTTTTAGTTTCGAAAATAACCTTGCTCCTCATTTAGATAAACTCCTCAATTTCACGTCCACCTTCAACAACTATATTCAACAACTAACTTTATCGTTATTTCGCGGGAAGACAAATTTTTATCGTGGGGAGAATTTTTAACGGTATATCGCAAACGATAAGATATCGCCCATCCCTAGCAAACACCACTAATAAGATAAAGATTAGCGTGAAAGTCCTGTTTAAAACATTGGGAAATGAAGGGCACAGGCCGGAACTTGCTAGTAACAAGACAATCTGGCTCGTCATGACATGAAAGCGTGTCTCCATCGGGTCCTGTGAGAGTGTGTCCTGCGGCCTGCCTGCGGGCAGTAACGGCCCTCGCTACTGTCTCTCCTCCCTCACAACTGATAAAACACTTGATCCGGCCACTGAACACAGGCGATACACGCACAGCTTCGGCAATCCTTAGATCACGAACACGTCCTCATTTGTGACGCACTGCTACGCTAGTCTAATATCAATCTATAAGTCAGTCTCTGATTACAGCAAATATTAAAAGAGATTTAAGCAATGATTACCTCTTCAAAACCCTTTAGCATATTTCAATGCAGTTGGCTACGGTGTTTTGAATAGCTTTTAGCATGTTATGCAGATGGCAAGATAGTTTAGCATGTTGTTGTGTGCATGTTTCTAATGTGTTTTAAGTAACCTTTAGCATGCTGTGCTGATGCGAAGATGTTCAAAATAGCTTTTAGCATGTTATAAGATGTTTCAAATAGCTTTAGGATGATGCTATGTGGTTGCTAAGATGTTCTGAGTAGCTTTTAATATGCTAGGAGGTCAAAAGTTGTTGTACGTAACATTTATTATGTTATGCAAATTCTCAATAGATGCTCCAAATTCATTCAGCATGTTGCTAATGTGGTAGCGAAGGGGTTTAAGTAACTTTTTCCACATTATTCTGAATATAAGATGTTCTAAATAGCTTTAGCATGTTGCTATGCAGCTGCAAAGGTGTTTTGGATGTCTTTTAGCATGTAGACAATGTTCAAAAATAGCTTTCACATGTTGTTAAGCGGTTGTTAAGGCATTAGTTTTAGCATGTTATACTGATACTAAGATGTTCAAAAGAGTATTTAACATGTTGTTTGCATAGATGTTTTATGTAGCTTTTTAGCCTATATGGACTCAAAGATGTTCCAAATATCTTTATGCAGTTGCTAAGGTGTTTTAAGTAGCTTTTAGCACTTTATGTGGATGCTAAGGTGTTGCTTCAGCATGTTTGCAATTCAGTTCTGCTGGGATTTCTGCCAATTTTGTTGTCTGCTAGGGCAAAAATTGCAAGGACGAGTTACACGGTGAGCATTAGCAGTTTGTTTAAATCACTAGCACTAAGTATGAGCAACAGTCATAGTGATATTTGCTTTAGCAAGCATCACTAAAGCCACCTAAAGCTTTATCTTCAGTGGAGTGTCAGATGAAGAGACCCCTCAGGGTTTAATTGGGTGTGGTATTGATATTGTTTTACAGGTAGTGAATTAAATCATAAACATAACCGGCCCCTGCGATGCTTCACTCTCAAATTGTGGCATACGGAGGATGGGGAGCGACTAGATCATGACGTCTCTACTCCACCGAGGGCTTGTGTGGTCTGTCCACAATAAAAACACAGCCCCCTACACGACTTAACGCAGTAACTTCACCCAACAATCATGGTGTGTTTAAACAGCGCCGAGTTTAACGATCTGCTCGAGGAGTGAGCTTCATTATCCCAGCGCTTGCTCGCTGCCATCTGTACTAGAGACATCAAACAAAGCCAAAAGCCCACTCTCCCAACCCCTCCCTTCTAATCCCACAATGCACGGCTCATTCAGAGCCAAGGAAAAGAATGTTAAGAGCCATCATTACCGGCAGATCTCTTGGATTTACTGCGGTGGGGGATGCTTGGAAAAAAGAATGAAGGAGATTTGACTTGTTTTAATCACTACAAGGTATGGGCGACTTTTCTGAAGAGAGCAGTTTGTCAACAATCGCAAGATCCAACAGAACAAAGAGTGACTTAAGTCCAGCGAGAGAGTGTTAAACAAATATATATTCTCACTCTGGCACCGAGAAGGAGTCTTAAGAGAGGCTCAACGAGTAAACGAATGCTGCATTCATATTAAATGAGTAAACGTGCTCTAGCGCAGCTTTGAGATTGCAATGGGCTACACTTCCCGTAGGGAGTCAGATATTCAAACTTCATCAAGACATGTTTCTTCTGCAACTTTTTTTTGCATTACGATTTCATGAAATCTGCACCTTTGTATAACAAATATCATTGCATTGCTGAATGTTAAAATGCATCTAAAACTGCACCTTAGCAACATGTTAAATGAATTTAGAATATCTTAACATCTAGCCTACATAACATATTAAATGCTACTTAAAACACCTTAGACACTCCATAGCAATGTGATAAAGCTATTTGCAACATCTTAACATCCACCTAGCATGCTAAAAGTTGCTCAGAACACCTTAGCAACCATATATCAACATGATCCTAACATCATTTTTGGAACATTTTACCATCTGCATAACATGCTAAAATCTATTCAGAACACCTTAGAAAATGCATATTAACATGCTATTAGCATCCACCGAGCAAAACGCTACTCAGAACACTTTAACAACCACACAGCAACATCCTAAATCTATTTGAAACATCTTATCATCTGCATAACATGCTAAAAGCTATTTTAGAAAGACTTATCAAATGCATAGCAACATGCTAAAGTTATATGCAACATCTTAACATCTGCATAAGTTAAAAGCTACTTAAAACACATCTTGACAAGCTCATAGCAACATGCTAAAGCTATTTGGAACATAATGTCCGTAAAAAAGGCTAACAGCTAAAGTACCCACTAAAGCTATTTACAACAACTTAGCATCTGCATAACAAGCTAAAGGCTATTTAAAACACATTAACAACCTTATAGCAACATGCTAGAGCTATTCGGGACATCTTAACATCCGTATAAAAGGTTAACAGCTACTTAAAATACCTTTTAAAGCTATTTAAAACATCTTACCATCTGCATAACATGTAAAGCTATTTAAAATGCCTTAACAAATGCATAGCAACATGTTAAAGCTATAGGTATGCAACATCTTAACATCTAGGCCTACATAAGTTAAAAAGCTACTTAAAACACACCTTGACAAGCTCATAGCAACAAGCTAAAGCTATTAGGAACAAATGTCTGTTAAAAAAGGCTAACAGCTACTTAAAATACCTGCTAAAGCTATTTGCAACATCTTAGCATCTGCATAATGAGCTAAAAGCTACTTAAAACACATTAACAACCTTATAGCAACATGCTAAAGCTACTTGGGACATTTTAACATCTTAGCAATAAAAGTGATTTGATTTGATTTGATTTAACGTCCAACTAGCATGTTCAAAGCTACTCAGAACACTTTAGCAACCATATATCAATGTCCTCAAATTATTTGGAACATTTACCATTTGCATAACATGCTAAAAGCAATTCAGAACACCTTAACAAATGCATAACAACATGATAAAGCCATTTTCAACATCGTAGCATGTGCATTACAAGCTAAAATCGACTAAAACACCTTAGCAGCCTCATAGCTGCATAGCAGCCTAATATCTACTTTGAAGATCTTAACATTAGCATAACATGCTAAAAGCTACTCGGATCACTTTAGCTTCCGCATAGCATGCTAAAAGTTACATAAAACACCTTAGGAACCACATAGAATGTTAAAGCTATTTTTGGACCATCTTAGCATCTTTATAACATGCTAAAAGCTCCTTTAAACACCTTCGCCAACTGCACTGCAATATGCTAAAAGATCCCTGCAATATGCAGCTCAGGTCCCTGCGGTTTGACATTGCGACGCTTGTAGACTCACGCTGGCTGTTAGCGCGACAGACGTGATGGGACGCTGCCAGACATGCTGTGACAAGTCATTTGTCGTATTTAATAATTCATATAGGCATGTTAGCACCCCAGTTGCACGCATGTGTATTAGAAAAGGCGGCTGTATTGACAGCATGCAATTTTAATGCACTCTGAATGACTGGGCTAAAGAACAAAGAAGGGTGAGATGATAAAATAAAAATCGGTGCTTTTTTGGATGCAAAAATGAATTGTGATTTAATTATTGATTACTCATGAACTATATTGCGAAATCATGCATGCGCTGGCTCAGAGGCGCTGACGCGGCGCTCTCGAAGATGATGGATGCTTTGGCCGATTTGTTGCACGTGCATTTGCGACCTCTGTGACCCCATAAATCCTCATTACTGTGAGATAGAATAGTGGTAAGGAAAATGCAATGCAGTGCAAATGATTTTTGGCCAGTTCTTTCCATATCGAATGCATTTCCCTGGGTGCATGTGGAAAATAAGAGCAACGGCCTCTCAGAGCGCAGCAACAGGAGAGCGGCCGCTGTGGCGTGTGAAGAGGTCTGCTGTAAGACGCCTCCAGACACTGGAGCTTATTATTTGGACTGGCACAGGCTGCTCCAGCTAATTTCAGCTGACATGAGAAGGCCCGAGCAACTCCAGGAGGTCCTTTACCCTTCACACACACTCATAAACAAGCACCAACACACACACACACTGGTGAGCAACAGCGCTATAAAGGCCAGGAGTCCAGCTCAGTGGAGAATTGCTTTCTCTAAGAGATGGGCTCCTGTCAGCTGCCATACACAAATACACACACGAGTTCTCTTCCAAACACTAGTGAGCTGCCTACCTAGACAGCATTTTCAAGCATAATAGGTGCACTATTGATGGAAAAACTGTTCAAATCCATAGTCAAAAAAATAAAGTGTACATTCTAAAATATCACATGTCTCCTTCATCAGCATCCCTTTATTATATTTTTAGAAATATGTTCACCATTTTTAATACAGTGCATCTCCAATATTATATTAAATGGCTGAAGTGGAGGTGAGGAAAACATATAAATATATTTTAACCAGTACTGGAAACCGATAACTAACTAAATAAATAAATATTCTATATTAAATGGGAAAAATAAGTCCTTACAATATAGATGAAAGACCTCTAGAAAAATGCATTGAAAAGTCCTTGAAAAATCAAGAAAAAATAGCTTAGAAAAATAAAGAGTAAAAAAGAAATATAAACAGTCTTGCCTCTGAATTAAACATGTTGTTTTAAAAATGTTTATATATTTCTACATCAGAAATGATGAATACATTTTTGTGCTAAACATATTAAATGTGCTTAAACATGAAATATAATTGGCATATATAATATAGCACACAAGTCATATGGACTACTTTTATGATGCATTTACAGTGCTATATAATATAATATAATATAATATATGTCTAAATGATCTATTTTATCATTTTAAATGAGCGCTGGATGACTTCAAAAGTAATCAAAAGCTAAAAATATTTAGAAACAAAAATCTTCAATCCTAAATGTATAAAAGATTAATCAAAACTGAATAATTAAAAAATAATTTAAAAAAGAAATATGACAAAAAATAAAAAATGAAACAAAAAATATAAAGAATTTAATAAAAAATGAATAATAAATAAATACATAGAGTTCTTTACGAGGTAGCTACTTGCCAGCTCACTAGGGTTTTGAATGGATCTAGTATTCTCTAGTCCTCTCTGCCCCGACATAACAAACATGAAGGATCTTTCATTAAACAAGACTGAATCCCTCCTCGTGTGCTGTTATTTTCAAGGTCTGTCTTCAATACAGGTTTCAGGCAGCATTCGACTATAAAACTCTCTCTGTGTGGAATAAAGCCTCTCCTGCAATATTCCCACCTCTGATCCGCCGTGTTCACTTTAATTCTCCTCCACATAATCACGTTTCAAACCATCTCCACTCCTCAAATTGAATTCTAATAGGCAGACAATGACCGTGACATCAGAATTTGCAGGAGAGATCACACGTAATCCAACATCTAAATTAAACCCAAATTGGAGGGCCGTTGGTAATTTGCGGAGTGCATTAATAATAATATAAAAAAGGAGGGTAGACGTGAATCTGGACTGAGCTGGTGGAGCAGTTTGATTCCCTCATCTGGTGTCATTACTGGCGTGTTTCATCTGGACGGCGTGACAAACGCCCCACTGTTTCTGCGGCTCTCATCACCACATGACCAGCCTGCAGAGAAGCACACAGCCTGAGTAAACAGCATCTCCCTGTTTCTCTGATCGTTTCTGAGGCGTCCTCGCCGCAAAACAGCATTTTCATATCAATATTTTGCCTTGTTTTCCAGTAAAAACATCCAAAAATTCTGAGCAGTTGAGAGGAAGACTTATTTTTAAAGGATATATCTTGAATAACGTTTATTTTTCCTACCCAGTTTGCAAGTATTTCTTCTTGTTTTAAGCTTATTAAATTTAGGGAATCTGTTATGCCTAAAATAAGAAAAAAAAACATCAGCCATCTGGGTAAGAAAAATAAACAGTTTTGCCTCTTAAGTAAATGCATGTTTTTTAAAGAATGTTTACATATTTTTATGTCAGAAATACAGAAAGTCATAAGCAAATGACATAACAGCATGATATAAAATATCTATTAAATAAAATACTATGTAATATAGCACACAAGTCATATGGGCTGTTTTTATGTTGCTTTTATAGTGCATAATATAATATAATATAATATATTATCATTTTTCTTAATATTTTTTTTTGTTTGCATCACTCATTTTAAGCTTGTTTTAAACTTTAACATTAAATTTAGGGAAGTTTAGGCCTAAAAAATCTGCCACCTGGGTAAGAAAAATATTTTATCTCTGAAGAATAATATATTATTTTAATTGCATGTTGTTTTAAGAATGTTTAGATATTTTTACATCAGAAATACTGCATAAGAACATTACTTTTTGTGCTCCGTTTCTATTTTTCTTTACAAACTCTGACCGATTGCAGTGTTTTGGTTTGATTTTAACTGCTTCTACTGCTCATTTTTGTTGTCTACTGGAAAAATCATTTTTGTTTTTGATGAAATAGCAAAAGCGCTAGTATTGTGAGGCTTACAGCTGTGTTGCATGAATACAGTCAATGCAAAGCTGGGTTATCAGTGAGCATCAAGTGCATCATTTCAGTAAAGTGTTAACATATTGTCTCTCTGGAGTGGTGGGGCGACTTCTCTCCTGCGTTTAGCTGAACAAAAGAATGTTATTTGCTAGTCTATCAGCACTCAGAGTGGGTTTTCATCATGCTATTGCCCCCGTCTCCCACTGAGAGGAGCATTTATCCATGGCAAGACCAATCAAATGCCCCCCTGTAGCGTCTAATCCTGCCCTGATCCCCAAATGAGACTTGTTAAAGGCAGCAGAATGAAAACACAACAAAAGGAATGATGCCAGACCCTCCCTTCCCTCCAATCTCCACCGGCTGCACTTCCTGCTCCACTGCTCTCTCGCGCACCATTCTTCCTGTCTCCCCGACCTTGACCCGATTCTCCTACAATCCTATTCACTTCAGTTGCTCTTTCTCTGTCACTTCCTGTCCCATCAGCTTCATTCACTCCTTCAGTTTTTACATGAACGACTCTTCAAAGGAATAATTCACCCAGAAATTCACATTCGGTTTAAATTTACTCTCATGTCGTTCCAAATCTGTGACTTTTTCTTCTGTGGAACACAACAGGAGAAATATTATGCATGTATACAATGTAGGAAAATTTTCAGTAACAAGTGAGTTAAATTTGGATATTTTTCCTCACACAAATGCTAAAATAGAATAGAATAGAATAGAACAACAGAAAAGAAGTCATTTGGACTACTTTTATAGTGCTAAATAACAGAATAGAATAGAACAGAATAGAATGCAACAGAATACAACAGAACAGAATAGAACTCATGGAATACTTTTACAGTATGATGCTTTTATAGTGTTAAATAGAATAGAATAGAATAGAATAGAACAGAAGTCATTTGGTCTACCTTTATAGTGATAAATAACAGAACAGAACAGAATAGAATAGAATAGTAGCACACAAGTCATATGGACTACTTTTATGATCCTTTTATAGTGCTAAATAATAGAATAGAATAGAATGTTACATTTGAGTGAATAATTCAATGACTCACTTGTATAATTCTTGAATGAGTCAAATCAGATGAATGAATGATTCACTGAGTCTCTCATAAAGACTAAGTTACTAAGTTAACAGTGTAACTTTTAAAGAGACTAAAAAACATCATAAAAGAAGCAGAGGAAAGGAAAGGACGTGTGGCCAAGTATGGTGACATTTAACCCATCCAATTGCACACACACAGCAGTGAGTAGTGAACAAACACACACGCACAGCGTGAACACACACCGGAGCAGTGGGCAGCCATTTATGCAGTTGGGGGTTCTGTACCATGCTCAAGGTTCTCACCTCAGTCGTGGTATTGAGGGTGGAGAGAGCGCTGGACATTTACTCCCCCCACCTACAATTCCTGCCGGACCCGAGACTCGAACCCACAACCTTTGGGTTAAGTTAACTCTGACTCACTATCCATTAGGCCACAACTGCCCCTAGAGTGATACACATACACAAACACACAAACTAGTAGAATAAAATAAAGTTGTAAAAAAACAGTCATTTCTCCTTTTATGTTTAATGAAAGAAAATGTTATACAGTTTTAGAATAATGTGATGAAAGAGTTATTTTTGGGTGAAATATTCCTTTAACATGGTAAAATTAGCTTTCTCATTGCGTTGCTTTTCCCTCTTTTGCATTCTTTCATATTCTCTCTTTCTCTCATTCTTCTCCAGGGCAGAATAAGATGCCGGAGGAGTGTATTCAAAAAAAGCTCCATATTCCCGTTTCATTCCCTCTGCATAATTCCCTCCCTTCTCTCCAGAGAGCCGCAAGAAAGGAGGCCACCGGTTGGGGGAAACCTTCCTCCAGCGGGCGGCCCTCATTCACCAGCAGCGACCGCAGGGTTAGCGGGGCCTGAGAACACCCTGGGCCGAAAGGCAGGACTCTCTTCTTCAGAGACTTGGCACAGGTACGATCAGCCACCTAAAAATAGTCAGACTTCTCGTTCTCTCATTCTGCTTTTCTCATCAGCCCTACGGCCTGACGTTCCCTCTTCAGAAGCAGCGCTTGAGCAGCGGTACCTGCAGAAACATGAGAACGCCGGCTCTACGAGCGTCATTGTTTTCACCACATCTGCAGAAGCAGTCAGTTTCACCGGCCGTGTTTTGAGAGGCACGTGAGGAGCGCAGACCGATTTCCCATGATGCCGCTGGAATTATTTGTGTTTGCTCTATTTTTTACAAAAAATCACATTCATTTACTCAACAGAGAATCTGTTTTTAATGATAATAGTTGGTACATGATGACATACACTTCTGTAAGCCACACGTTTCTCTTTGAAGTACTACATTACACTGTCGTTGTCGTTTGTCTATATATAAATTTTTTTTTTTTTATATATATATTCTGAATTTATTTTACAGAAGGGTTTGTTAATACATAAGTCACCTGATAAATATTTAACATTTTATTCCTAAAACATGTTGAAAGTCTATGTCTATGCAAATTAGTGCATATTAATAAAAAATTGTCTCATTTGTATATTTAAACATAGCTTTTCAGAAAACCTGTAATACAAGACATATACAACTGTGCAAGTATGATGATATATATTAATCGATGTCTTGCCTTAAAGTTGTTATTGCTTCAAATTAAAGTTTGTGATGATGTGATTCATTTCGATTCAAGGTTTTGAACTCTGCATTTAAAGGATTTTATAAAATCCCTATGGAGCAAATGAATGGGAAAAACATTTCCAAGGCCGTTGAAAAACTACCATTCCTCCACGCACAGCCTCTGACGCTTCCCAAGCCAAATTTTATTATTCTAGGCGATAATGAAGCACATTTGGTCTGGCATCGATATGCAGGGCACAGACTCCCGGATCCCCACAGACGTAATGATACTAGAGAATGACACGCTCTTGAAACCCCATCAAGAAGGTCACTTTCACTGCTATAAACGTTCAATTCCAACAAGTCACGACCAATCTTGTATATTCACTGTAATTAAACATTCAATTCCAGAAGGAGGGCAGCAGTCAAATCCCTTAACAAACGACTTAGCCGCAATCAAACTAGCACACTAGCACTGTGAAAAGGAAAGGAAGGATGGTGTTGTGGTATAACATGGTGGTTTTAGTCATTACTGTTGGTAATACTTTAGTATTCTTTGAAACAGTGTTGAGGAAGCTATGTTGAAATTCAAGCTACAAACTACAGTCAATTTAGCCTTTTACAAAAGTAGCTAAACCCAAAAAACAGCTAAATTAATATTAGTTAGCATGATAGTATCAAACATACACTAATATAACTACACATCACCCACATTTATTGATGCATGTGTGAACCAAAAACATAAGCATCAATCAATATTCTTTGACTAAATATTTGAATACAAAACCTGAATGAGTGATGATTCAAATGAATCAGTGAATAATTCCAGGAACCGGTGTATGCAAATTAACTATCTGCAACGTTGTGTAGACAAAATAATGTGAAAGCAAAGAAAAATATGGTACAGTAACTGCTAGTTGTTGGCCATTTAAATCTAGTTTAAATCTAGTTTAAATAATTTAAATCTTAATTTACATGCCATTATGTAATTATGCAATACAAATACATAAAGTAATTTTGCTTCAAAAGTAAATGTATCTTGATTTAAGATATTTTAGATATTTGTAATGGAAAACAAGACAAAAATACTAAGAGAAGAAAGAAAGAAAATATGTAAATGCTATAGCATATGAATATGGTAATCATACAGTAAGGGTAACCATGTACACTGTCTTATCTGACTTGTTTTGCTGGAGTATGGCGCTGCAGGCCTTCCCATGCTTCATCTAACTGGTGTTTCTCCAGCGGATTGGCTTTCTTCTGTAAGTCACCACAGCTTTCCTCTCGCACCCGCAGCCTGGCTCCCGTTAGCCCTGCGCCGCAAGCCTAACTCCACCCTTACCCACAAACAGAACGAGTAAATATCGCTCCTCTGTCTCCTAAAATGTCCACAGACCCTTAATTATATGCCCACCTCTTTCCCAGCATTCCCTGCATGAAAGGCAGCACGGCCGATGTGGTCAGCAGTCCTTTAATGCGGCCCGTATTTAATGGCTCGGTTTGAAATTCCACCGTGGACTGGATCACGGAGGGAGACGTGAAGTCTGACTGCCATGGTAACATAACTGATATGTTTACCTGCCGTATTGATGGACGTATCGAGTCGCGCAATCTGCCGAGAAGAGTCCTCCACAGATCCTATTTACTGTAGCCGCAGACGCTAGGTTAAACAGCGCACTGATAGGAGTGTTGACACAGTCGCGCTCATGTTGACAGATGTTCTTCAGAGTCAAAGCAGTGGACGACAAACTCAACTACACTTCATGTGAGGTCTGACGCTCGTGTGGCTTTAAAGAGACGGTTCACCCAAAATTTTAAATTATGTCATCGTTTACTCACCCTCAAGTTGTTCCAAACCTGAGTTTCTGTCTTCTGCTGAAGACAAAAGAAGATATTTTGAAGAATGTTGCTAGCCAAACAGCTGACGGTAGCCATTGACTTCCACAGTATTCTTTCCATACTATGGAAGTCAATGGCTACCGGCAACTGTTTGGTTACTAACATCCTTCAAAATAGTTTATTTTGTGTTCAAATGCTGAAAGAAACTCATACAGGTTTGGATCAACTTGAGGGTGAGTAACTGATGAGGGAATTCCCATTTTTGTGTGTACTATATCTTTAAATTACTGGAATTTTTTAGGTTCAAAACATTTAAGTGCATTTGGTTGCGTAATTATCATAGCATAATCGATTAGCACAGACATTTTTCTCAATTTATTGTTAGACAAACAAACAAAAAAAATGTGGTTATAGTAAGACACTTATTAAGGAAGTTAAAAAAACTAAATGTTGGTCTGTTGGTCACAATGAGCCTCTTTCATGAAACACAAGCAGTTCAAAAATCGTTCAGAAATCTGTAACGCAAACTTATATTGAATTGCAGTAAGAATGGATTGATGCTAAATTTACACAGAAATGACCTCTTCTTGTGTTTTTTATGTCAGGGTTATTATTAGATTTAAAACTGAAACAAATTAAAACCATATAAAAAAAACATTTAGACTTGAAATATAATAAACATTAACTGAAATAAAATAGCTTAAAAAGTACAAAAATAAATGAAATAATATATATATAATATATATATATATATATATATATATATATATATATACATATACATATACATATACATATACATATACATATACATACACACACACACACACACACATACATATAAAAAACTGATTATGAATATTAATAAAAACTATAATAGTCTCAGTGATACTAAAATAACACTGATTTATGTTTCATGTAAAGCCTCAAGATCATTCCAGGATTTTTCTCCATATAGTGGACTTCAGTGATGGCCAACGATTTGAAAGTCCAAAATGCAGTTTCAATGCAGCTTCAAAGGGCTCTGGGCTCTACACGATCCCACCCGAGGAACAAGGGTCTTATCTAGCAAAACGATCGCTGATTTTCTTAAAAAAATCATATTTATACACTTTTTAACCACAAATGCTCAGCTAGCATTAGCAATTATCCTTTAACAATACTGAAAATTAATACTGAAATTAAACTGGTGCAAAAATACCAGAAAAAAGAAATCAGACTTTCAAAGAGCAATAATGTTGATGAAATAGAAGTTCATTCAGCAGTTCTACAATCATTTAGACAACAAAAACATACTTTAGCTTAATAAAAGTGGTTTAGCCTTATTTATTTATATTGCAAATGTATTACTCTACATGCAACTTTTGAATTCAAATTAATTTGTGTGGTAATTGACAGCAGTGCTGTAAGCACCCGTCCCTCCTACATTTCAGTGCTGAGAAAGAGCAGAGCGCGTGTGGGAAAGCAGTGAAAACACACTGTTGGAACGGCCAGAACTCTTTGGGGATTCAGCAGAGTCCAGCAGTGTTTGAAGCTAGCGGCTGGCCGGGCCCCGGCACTCGTGCACCTGTGCTTTAGGGGCCACGGGACCCCGCGGAGCTCACACTTAACCGCTCCCTGTCTGGGGACGCTGGCCTTTTAAAGATCTGAGCTCGGACAACATGAAAGAGCAGAACCTCTGCTGAGATCTCCCTAGAGCACAACCAGACAATGAGAGACAGACTGAAACAGAATAAAAAGTAAAGATGGGACAGGATGGGGCTTACATTACTCGCCTGCAGATGCTTTCATAAAAAAAAAAAGAATATTTTTACATATTCAAAAGAAAATGTGAGGACTGTTCGCCTGTTCAAAAGTTGCTACCACAATGCAGTTGCTATGGTTTTTCAGGGCACTGCTATGTGGTTGCTACGGTATTTTGAGGACATATTGTTGCTATTTTGATGTTCTAGGTGGATGCTGGGATGTTGTGAGTATTCAATGTGTTTTAAAGTGGTTGCTAAGTCATTCTAAGTTGTATTTAATGTGTTGCAATGCAATTACTTGGGTGTCGAGGGTCCTTTAGCTTATTACTGGTTGCTAGGGTGATCTGAGTGCATATGGTTGCTGCTGTGATATTCAAAATTGTCTCTAGGGCATTGCTATGTGGCTTCTAGGGTGTTCTGAGTGTATATGATTGATGCAATGATGTTCTAGGTGGTTTCTAGGGTGTGGCTAAGTGATCACTAGAGAGCTGTTTCTTTTCAGTGTTTCTATGTGGTTGGTAAAGGGAGAAGGGTGGTTTCTAGAGTGTTGCTAGGTGGTCGCTAGGGTGTTGCGACTCTTTAGTGTGTTTCTGTGTGGTTGGTAAAGGGCCAAGGGTGGTTTCTAAAGCATTGCTAGGTGCTTGTTAATGTGTTCTAAGTGCATATGACTGACATAATTCTGTTCTAGGTGGCTTCTAGGGCATTGCTAGGTGGTCGCTAGGGTGTGTGACTCTTCAGTGTGTTTCTGTGTGTTCCAGGGTGTTGCTAAAGCATTCTGAGTTGTTTTTTTATGTTTTGTAATGCAGTTACTAGGGTGTTAAATGTCATTAAGCTCGTTACTGGATGCTAGGGTGGTTTGAGGGCATATTGTTGCTACTATGGTATTCAAAGAGCTCTCTAAGGCATTGCTAGGTGGTTGTTATGGTGTTCTGAGTGCACATGGTTACTACTAAAATGTTCTAGATGGCTGCTACAGTTTTGTAACTTTGCAGCGTGTTTCTGTGTGGTTGGTAAAGAGCGATGGGTTGTCTCTAGGGCGTTGCTTGGTGGTTGATAGGGTGATCTGAGAGCATATGATTGCAAGGTAGTCATTAGTGGTTATTCAGCAAGTTGCTATACAGTTTCTAGTATATTCTGGGTGGTATATAAGCGGGTGCTTACAACCCCAAGTCATGTAACATAAATGGAACTGAACTTTAATACTTAGTATTAGAGGTTTGTTCAAATTACTAACACAAATTATGAGCAAACAGTACTAGTCATGCTTAGAACTCGTAACAGTAGAACTGAGAACAGAATAAAATGGAACAATCATGAGACAGGATGAGACTTATATTACTCGTCTGCAAATGCTATCATAGCAGAAGAATCTACAAAGTGATTTCCATGAAATTAGCAAGCCGAAACGTATCTTCAGGCTCTAAGCAGCCTCTGCTCCCTATCACAGACTGAGGCTGAACCAAATTGAAATGACAAGACCCGTCCCGAATGGTGTCTGGAGAAACGAGACAGACTGTTAAGAAAAGTAAACCTCACGGAAAATGTTTCATAACACAGCTGCCATTTCGATTAAGTCAAAACTGCAGCATGTAAGATAGCTATAATAGTGAACTTCCTCTGCAGTGACGTACTTAATTACGCTCAGATCTGGTCTTAAGAGAGCGTCTGAAAAATACAAAAACTACAGCGATGTGAGCCCGTTCCCCATTAAATCATGTTCTGCAAAAGCCGGGCTCTGCTCTACATTCGTGGAGGGAGAAACTGGGACACCTACAGTGCTATCGGAGCAGACTTAGCTCAAAGGATGCTGGGTAATCACACAACTGCAGCCTGGGATGAGCCTGTCTTAAACAGGACAAAGGTACCGCCTGTGCATTAAAGAGGTCATAATCGACACTATTCAAGCATTTTATTTTGAAGTCCACTTATAAAAAAGACATCATTTGGTTTTTCATCACTATTTTCCACCTTTTTTTTGAGTTTATGACTTCAATATGCAAATAAATCTGTTGTAATAGCCTAACCTTTGCTACCAAAATGCTGTTGCTATGGCCATGGAACTAGAGGCTCGAGCGACAGTGGATTTCACTGATACTAATAGCTAGGTTGGACCACACTGGCCAATACTGATTAATCAACCGATAGTTTTTTAAAATGGATTCTGAACAAAAACTAAAATAGTGCTTTAATATTTTTTTAAAAACAATACTGAACCATACTTTCATAAATTAATAAAAATATTACTATAAAATATTATACTGATTATTAAAGTTAGGTCATAGTTTATTATCTAAAGTTTGCAGAAAAAAACTTTAAAATTTAAAAATGTTTTAGTAATAGTAAATGTTGAAATTAAAACACTCTGACAATGCTTTCAATAATTTTAATGTTACAAGTGGACTCTTATTGTAAAGTGTTACCATTTCAACAGTGATGCTTAAAGATGTCCATCTACACAAAAACCACAGCATTGAAATGACATACATATGGATATTGTATGCATACTACACACAATATGGCAGTCACACACTGGGCAAAAGCTCAGCGCTGCATCTAGGAGAACTCACAGATATCAGGTATCACACACACCGGACGAGTCACGTTCAGTTCAAGCGGCGGTCTAAAAACAGTTTATTTAATCACCAAACCGGCAAAGGTTTACTTCAAGAGTAAACAATGTGGCATAGATGAGTTTGAAGTTCGGTGTTAAAAAAACCCCAGAGTAAATGGAAAAGAAAGCATGATCTATATAATAGCTCTCTTTATTAGAGTCACAGAAAGACAAACGTTTCACTGAAAAATGCACAATACACAATTTTACAGCCAAGGTTAAAGTCATTATGTACATTAACAACGATCTGGGACAAATATAATGCAATTTAATGGAAAACTATGTGAATGGTGCTTTTGTGGCGCGGCAGGATTTTCTGTCAGCTACATTTAAATCAGCATCTGAATTGTCCTGCCAGGTGCAGCCTCACGTGTCATAGCTCATTGCTAAGTGGTTGCTAGGATGATCTGAGTGCATATGGTTGCTACTACGATCTTCAAAGTGGTTTTTAGAGCATTGCTGGATGGTTGTTAGGGTGTTCTGGGTGAATATGATTGATACAATGATGTTTTCGTTGTTTCTAGGGCGTTGCTATGTGGTTGTTAGGATGTTCTGAGTGTAAATGATTGATAAAATGATGTTTTAGGCATTTCTAGGGTGTTGCTAGGTGGTTGTTAGGGTGTTCTGAGTGCAAATAATTGATACAATGATGTTCTAAGTGGTTTCTAGGATGGTGCTGGGTGGTCATTGTGACTGCTTAGTGTGTTTCTATGTGGTTGTTTCCAGGGTGTTACTAAGACTTTTTGAGTTGTTTTTAATGTGTTTTAATGCAGTTGCTAGGGTGTTCAGAGTCCTTTAACCTGTTGCTATATGGATGCTAGGGGGATCTGAGTGCATATGGTTGCTACTATGATGTTCTAGGTGGTATCTAGGGGGTTGCAAGTGTGTGGTGACTTTTAGAGTTAAACCAGCAGTTTATGGCTTCTATGTGTAAATTAATCTGTTATGATTGGCTAACCTTTGTGTATAAAGTGGCTGATTACTAAAAAGGAACTGATATGTAAATTATAATAGACCTCATATTTTAATGAGCTCATGTTTCTGACGTCAACAGAGCGAAGCCTGGGTCTGGATCTCTGCCTCCCATTCATTTTCTCCACAGGGATTTCAACAAAGAGTTCAGCGCCTTGAACCAAACCCTCTGGAGATGAATCACAACATAAACTCCAAATCAAAGCAAAAAAATTAAAAAGTGCTTGAAAAACATACAAAATCATTTAAAAGTCTGGGGTCAGCAATATTTATTTTTTTAAATAAATTAATACTTTAATCAGCAAGGATGCATTAAATTGATCAAAAATGACAGTAAAGACATTTATAATGTTACAAAAGTAAACAAAAAAATAAATGCTGTCCTTTTGAACTTTCTATTCAATAAAGAATCCTGAAAAGTAAAATGTATCATGGTTTCCAGAAAAAATATGATTAAAATATGATTTCTGAAGAATCATGTGACACTGAAGACTGGACTAATGATGCTGAAAATTCAGCTTTGATCACAGGAATACATGGAATTTTAAATTAAATTCAGACAGAAAACACTTATTTTAAATTTTAATAATATTTCACAATTTTTACTGTATTTTTGATAAATAAATGCAGCAACAACAAACAAAAAAAACTTACCTACCCAGTGTACAGTATACATATAATAGTGTACAGTATATTAGAAGTGCAAATATATAAGTGCAAATATAGTTACACTAGACACCAAAGTACACATGGGTGTTCTACAAGTTTTGCATTGTGATCATTACAGTTCATCTACACCAGGGATCTCCAACCCTGCTCCTGGAGAGCTACCATCCTGCAGATTTCAGTTCCAACCCTGCTCCAACACACCTGTCTGAAATTAACAAGTAGCCTTGAAGACCTTGATTAGCTGGTTCAGGTGTGTTTGACTGGGGTTGGAGCTGAAATCTGTAGGACGGTAGCTCTCCAGGAGCAGGATTGGAGACCCCTGAAGATCAAACTCAAAAGTGCAAGTAAAGTCCTGCTTTCCATGATGTGTCCCCTCATCAGCGGAGAGATTTTAGCGAGGTTGTGATTCGATGACTTTGTCATTTTTGAAAATCTCTGGACCAGACGTCTAATATAAGATGAAAGCACACATCAATTTGGAGTCACAGTTCAGATAAGAAAGCAGCACTCTCCACCCTTCAGGGTCATCTCTGGGGACGCGGATGGAGATATCAATCAGTTCAAAGCAATATAAACGTGTTAGAATTGCATTGCACTTCTTTCATCTTCATTTCCTCTAGAACTGAATGTTTTCTGGGGAGATACGGTGACCTTTTCATTTAAAGACGCTCATGATATTTAACCCAGAAATCTGACACAAAATAAATGAATGCGATCACACAAGTTCCAGTCTAGAAAGGCAGGACCTCGCCAGCTCTGCAGGGAACTCTGGGATATTATGACAAATCCACAGAAACATCCTCTTATACGTCCGTTCGGAGGGTTCAGGATTTTGGAAATCGGGCTGAAATGCAGGTGCTGGGATTCTTAAGGGAAATCACAGTATTAGCCTGACATTTACTAGCCGTTCACGTAATCTTTCCAAACCGTTTTAAATGTCAACATAGTTCAGCCGTGGACGTGTTGTAAAATATCTGAGAGGTTGAATTAAAAACAGGAAAAGATGTCGGAGCAGCGGCCTAGCGGATCACATATTGAGCTGTGGAGTTCATGCAGACAATATTGGCAAAAATGTTATCACAATATGTTTTTCCACATCATTTGCTATTGATATTTATCAGAACATTAATTTCAAGCTATTAATGGGGAAGGAGACACATTCCACATGTTTGTTAAATCCTTAAATCCATTTTATTTTTTCATGGATTGTGCATTTTACGTTTTTTCATCAAAAATGCGGTCTAATGAAAAGAATTCCTAAAACTTTAATTAATTATTCAATGTTTTAAATGTAACCAAACAAATATATAACAATTCATTTGCAAAATAAGTCAATAAATTTATTGTGTTTTCCATTTGATTTTATTGTTTTTTCTGGATTTTGTTTTATGATTTAATACAAATTTATCATCAAAAACAGTGTCCGATGATAAGAACTAATAAAACTAGCCATTTATTCAACTTTTTAAATGTAATCAAGTGAATTAATTTGCAACAATACATTTTGCTCACAAATAATTGGGCCCTGTGAACGTTTTTTCCCCAAAAACTTTTGTTGGTAATTTTACTTTCCACCAAATCCTGTGTTTTATAATTTAACTGCTAATAAAAGAGCAGAGGTCTGTTTGAGTGGCCACATCTTGGTCCATTACTGCGCCGCAGACGACGCCACTTTTAACCCAGTCCCCAACGGGACGATCAAAATTAAATTTCATAGAGCTGGAAAAATGACATGGCGTAATTACATTACACAAAAGTCATTTTTAAAAGAGGAGGGAAAAAAGCGAGCTCATCCTTGATTAACTGAAACACTATTCTAATCAGGTTTGCAGAAGAAGCCAATCCGCCCCTGCTCGATACCCCCGGGACACGGGATCAGGGTAATGAGAGGTGCCCGAGCCTTCAAATGAGATCATTCTACCACTAATTTCCTAAACAGAAGCGCGCTGGAGACGTGCACCTATTTACAGGAATGAACCGAGCGTATCAATAAGCAATGAGCTACATCAACTACACGATTCGTTCGAATGGAAGCCGCATCTCAAACAGGCATCTGTTCGGGAAAACGATCTCGTTTGTAATGAGGGAGGTGATGTGAAACCGCGCCGGGATTCGTCTAGTGGCAGGGAAGTGTTCTCTGGGCAGACAAGTGTTACGCGCCATCCGCGCTCTCTCCCGATTGTTTACCTGAGAGTTGAAGAGTCAGACAGCCGTCTGAGACGTCGCTGCTGAGAGCTTGTTTTCTGAGAGCCGGGGGAAGAACGACGGGTCACGGAGATGTTGGAAACAGCTGATCTCACATCACTGAGAGACTCTCCATAATGAGCCGAGATCATTTCAAGCCAAACCACAACAAAACACTCACATCTACTCAAGTGAACAGCTCAGGGGTGAGCCAGAGGCAGATTCATTTATCGATTCTAGTTCAGTTTCTGATTTCACTAAATGACTCCTTAATGCTTCTGTTAATGATTCCCTTAGTCGTTTTCAGCAAGAAAGAACAGAAAACAACTACTTTCTGAGAAGTTGTAGAATTTGACAAAGTGGATGGATGGATGGATAAAATGACAGATAAAACAACAGACAGAATGATAAAAAAAATAGATAGACAGACAGACAGACAGACAGATAGATAGATAGATAGATAGATAGATAGATAGATGAAAGATATAATGTTAGATAGAATGACAGATACATAGAACCACAGATAGAATGATAAAAAACAATAGATAGATGGATAGATAGATGTTGCTGAATCCCTAATTTCGACAAATGAACAAAAACACAACACATGTCCAAATGTTCCCAAAGAACATGTACTTGAGTGTCTGGCGTTTGCCACCAACTAATTTGGCTTGATCAGAAACACCTGGTCTCGACAAACAAAACAGTCTGTTCACAAACTCAAACAAACTAGCCCAAGACACGCCGCATACGGGCGCACCGAACCCGCGGGAGAAGCATATGGTGCGGACGAGCCAGTGAACATGTCATAAAGCGAGAGAGAGAGGCTCTACGAGCGAGCTGAACTAAACTCCGTCAGGCTCCATTGGTCTCCGCGCGGCCCAATTTATCAGAAACACTCCCGTTAAAGGGCATCTCAGGCAGGGAAAATCTAGTTCAGAGTTCAGTTGTTCAAGGCCATCGGCGTCTGAAAATGAAGCCGGTGGAGAGCGGCAGGCTGGGAAATGCTAAGCGCAGCAGTCTCGCGCTATTATTTTCCACCTGGCTGTGATGTTAACCTGACATATGACCTCACTACCTGCTGGAGGGGGATGAAAGATTTGATGGGCGGCACTGGACAGTTATGAACAACATATCCGTCAGTGTATTATATATACGTATATATCCCAAATTACATGACAAAAAATGTAGTTAGTAACGTAATCCATTACATTATAATTTTTAGATAATATAATCAGAATACTTTGATTTCTTTTAGATTACTTTTGATCTAACTCATTTATCACATTGATTTAAATAGGATAATATTGTACTATACTGATATAAAAGTACAAAGAGAAATACTATATATTCCATTTATTGTTATTAACAACATAAAATGTTTTAAACATCACATTACGTCAAGTGCAGGGGGTTCGTAAGTTTATTGAAAAGCTAACAATTAATGAAATAAAAAGTACAATGAAAATAAATCATTTTAAAGTAGTAACAATCAAAATAAAACACTTACTAAATCACTTACATTGTGTTAAAGTCCACTGAATGTATAAAAGCAGTAGGCTGTTTCAGAAAGGAAAATTTAAACAATGAAAAAGAAGAATTAGGGAAACTCAATAAATTATGAATAATGTATTGCTATTGTGTGAATGTAATCATGTAATCAATAAAAAGTAACTGTAGTCTGATTACGAGTATTTTGAAGTCCTTACTTTTTGGGAATCTGATTATTAATCCAGAATACATGTAATCAGTTACTGCCCAGCTGTATACATAGGTATCATTTTATAAATTCCACAAGTATTTCAGAACAGAGCGAGTCTTTCCTACAGGGACGCCGTTTCTCGGATGCCCATATGTATTTGTGGCACCGGCAGCCTACAAACATTTCTCTGGCAGTCTCCTCGCCTCCCTCTCCAGCTCGCTTTTTCCGATCCCGTCATTTTTCACAGCTCCTCTGAGACAGGATTTATACGCATTGCTAAGCGTGTGTGTGTGTGTGTGTGTGTGTGTGTGGAACGTGCTCGTATGTGGACTGCAGGGGGCTTCCAGATCTAATTTCTGCTGGCCGGTCGTCTGCAGCTCTCCAATTAAAACTCACACACACACCCTTCCCCCTCTACACTAGTGATGAGGACATTTCCTCTAGCACTAAATCTGCAAGGACATCCGAAGAAAGTGAGCTCCTAAACGGTTTACACTAACATTTAAAAAGTCTTGGGTTGGTAAGATATTTCAATGTTTTTGAAAGAAGTCTCTTCTGCTCACAAAGGCTGCATTTATTTGATCAAAAATGCAGTATGATTAGTAAAATTATGAAATATTATTACAATTTGAAAGAACTGTTTTCTATTTCAATATATTTTAAAATGTAATTTATTGCTGTGATCAAAGCGAGACTAAGCATCATGCATCTCATATTCATTTATATGAATAAAAAAAACCCTCACAATTCAGAAGAAACCTCAGTCACGTCTCAAACTGTGCTCAGATTTATATATACCAAGCATTTAAGCATTAACATCGAAGAGAAAATTAAAACACAACTGAGCAACAAAACAGCAACCTTTGAGCAACAGCATTTTCCTCAAGTCAAATGATTCATTAAACTGTTTATGTGATAAATATTCTGTTGTTTGACACCAATTCTGTCAAAATCTGTAAAGAAACACAGCACAAATCTACTACAAACCTCTGGAAAAGGTGCAAACTGATGTGTTTGTGTGGGTCTGAAGACTGAAACGTTCAGATGTACAAATCGAGAGAAGTTTATAAACAAAGACATAAACACATTTTTTCCAGCACAAAAACACACAAACTCTCCGATTGGAGAACAAGCTAATTTGTAATATTTCAAACTCGAGACCAAAAACATGTTCATTTCTCAAGCAAACAAACGACTGCGGCTCACAACGGAAAACATCAAATGATGACAATTTCACTCTGTCCAGCATGTGACATACAGAAATAGAGTAATAATTTCATAGAGTTATTTATAATTAATTGTATTATTCCATAAGTAATAATTGTATAAAATTATATAAATTACAAAACATTTAATTATTATAATAAATAATTTAATATATAAAGTTATATATTTAATTACATTTAAGTAGCAAAATAATAATATAAATATAATAAAACTATATACATTACATATATTTTATATTTTAATTATATATATATACACAGGTACACAGGTGCATCTCAATAAATTAGAATGTCGTGAAAAAGTTAATTTTTTCTTGTAACTTATTTCAAAAAGTGAAACTTTCATATATTTTAGATTCATTACATGTAAAGTAAAACATTTCAAAAGTTTTTTGTTTGTTTTAATTTTGATGATTAGAGCTTACAGCTCATGAAAGTGAAAAATCAGTATCTCAAAATATTAGAATATTTACATTTGAGTTTCAATAAATTACCATCCATACAGTATAAATTCTGGGTATCTCTTGTTCTTTGATGTTCTCACAATAATGGAGAAGACTGCTGACTTGGCAATGATCCAGAAGACGAACATTGACACCCTCCACAAAGAGGGTAAGTCACAGAAGGTCATTACTGAAAGGTGTGGCTGTTTACAGAGTGCTGTATCAAAGCATATTAAATGCAAAGTTGACTGGAAGGAAGAATTTGGGTAGGAAAAGGTGCACAAGCAACAGGGATGACCGCAAGCTTGAGAATACTGTCAAGAAAAGCTGATTCAAACACTTGGGAGAGCTTCACAAGGAGTGGACTGAAGCTGGAGTCAGTGCATCAAGAGTCACCACGCTCAGACGTCTTCAGGAAAAGGGCTACCAAGCCACTTCTGAACCAGAGACAACGTCAGAAGCATCTTACCTGGGCTGTGGAGAAAAAGAACTGGACTGTTGCTCAGTGGTCCAAAGTCCTCTTTTCAGATGAAAGTAAATTTTGCATTTCATTTGGAAATCAAGGTCCCAGAGTCTGGAGGAAGAGTGGAGAGGCACAGAATCCATGTTGCTTGAAGTCCAGTGTGAAGTTTCCACAGTCAGTGATGATTTGGGCTGCCATGTCATCTGCTGGTGTTGGTCCACTTTGTTTTCTGAAGTCCACAGTCAACGCAGCCATCTACCAGGAAATTTTAGAGCACTTCATGCTTCCTTCTGCTGACAAGCTTTATGGAGATGCTGATTTCATTTTCCAGCAGGACTTGGCACCTGCCCACACTGCCAAAGGTACCAAAAGCTGGTTCAATGACCATGGTGTTACTGTGCTTGATTGGCCAGCAAACTCACCTGACCTGAACCCCATAGAGAATCTATGGGGTATTGTCAAGAGGAAGATGAGAGACAACAGACCCAACAATGCAGATGAGCTGAAGGCCACTGTTAAAGAAACTTGGGCTTCCATACCACCTCAGCAGTGCCACAAACTGATCACCTCCATGCCATGCCGAATTGAGGCAGTAATTAAAGCAAAAGGAGCCCCTACCAAGTATTGAGTACATATACAGTAAATGAACATACTTTCCAGAAGGCCAACAATTCACTAAAAATGTTTTTTTTATTGGTCTTATGAAGTATTCTAATTTGTTGAATTGGTGGGTTTTTGTTAAATGTGAGCCTAAATCATCACAATTAAAAGAAACAAAGACTTAAACTACTTATATATATATATATATATAAAAAAAATACAATTATATGCAATATATATAAAACACTTTATCACTCATAAATAACATTAATTATAACAAATGTATTATAATAAGTAAAATTATATATATAAAAAAAAAAATCAGAACAGAGCAAGCAATCCTATCGCAGTCTTTCCAAACAGAAATAGAGTGATTCACACTTTTGTGACAAAGGTGTTTGAAATCTAAATGGCTGTATTCTCATGTGCTCATCCTCACGCCGCAGGAAGTGACAAGTGTGGAGGGGCATTGTGGGTATGAAGCAGTGCTGGGAATTGAAACCAATTACATTATCGGGTGTTGTGAAGCCTCGGCGAGCGCTGCCCTGTGGCCCTCCATTATTTCATCTTTTCACACGTTCCAGAAGCAGAGAGCCGGTTTGATCTGTGAGGGACACGGTGGGTGGGTGAGACGTCTCGGGGTGCTCGTGTTCAGTTTGGCTGCTTACACGCTCACACTGCTGGAGAACCACAAAGAGCTTTCAGTCTCTCAATGTGTGAATCCGTTTAATAATAAAAACTCATTTTAGACAGCTGAAGCACTATGAATTACAGACATGAAATCAAAATCGATGCATTTCGCCTTCTCAATAAATGATCCTGGTCTTATCATGAATGATTCATCAGTGCATGTTATTAAAAATATGTTTTCATAAGTTTTCAACATAACATTTCATGACCTAATCACATCTAGATGCAAAAAATCCACCACATATTCAGTTTCAGCATTAAATACGGGTGGGAGTCATTTGGCACTTCATGATTCAGTCCAGTTCTGATTTAGGGAGTGACGCTTCCAAAATGATTCCTGATGCATCAGATTTTTTTAATTGATTATTCTGGAAAACACAATAACTATACAAACAACTGGAAAGCTGCAACTACAAAATACACACTAAACCTTTTTGTTGGCACTGCAAGCATGCTGCCTTTATCATCATATAAAATAAAAAACTTTTGTTTAATTTTCACTTAGTATAATAAATGACCATTTACATTCAAAATAATGAACTACTTAAAGAAAATGTTTCTTGTATGCTACAAATATAAACAGAATCGATTCACTATTTTTATAGAATGATTCAGAATCATTAAACATAGAATCAAGATGTTCTGATGAATCAGTTCAGCTTGGAGTCATTTTAGTACTTTAAATTATTTCAGTTAGTTGCCGAAGCAACATGTCTAATTTTTTATTTTTCATCTAATGTTTATATTTTAGCTCATTTTATTTCAATTAATGCAAACTATTTTAAAAGTTCAAATGAACCTATGCTCATCAGATTCAGGACAAACACGCATCCATGAAATAAACATCCCACTCGCTCATTACTTCCCCTAAAAGCACTGACACTTCCTGCTCCGCTAGCCAACGGACAAACCAGCGCAGCTCTGAGAGCTGCACTGAGAGCAAACGCCTTCCCTTCCTCCTCATACGCCCTTCAGGAGACCTTTCTGCCTCCCGCTCTTCTCTCTCTGTTTGGCAGGTGATGAATACAGTACACCGCCGCTTCTGCTGCTGCAATGAGCTGCTCGAAATGCAAGGGCGAACAAAAAGAGTTGGCAAATGTCATTTCTACAGCATTTACTACGATGTGAGCCTTTCATATCACAGGCCTTGTGTGTCTGACTCACATATACAACATCCCACCAAAATAAAGACTGACCGCAGCATACGTCATGACATTGAGGTGTATTTGGGTCACTGTTACTGTGCATAATTGCTATCAGATGACTATAGACACAACAGAAATTCAGAAAATCATTCCCTGTCCCATTTAGGGCTGGAAAATATAGCAAAAAAAAATTCAATTTTAATATTTTTTTTAGCTTTTGATGAAAATCAATATATAATAATGTACTGGTTGGGAAATGGCTTAAAGTGAGTAAGCTCAAAAAGGTTAATGCAAGTAAATAAAACAATTTTTTTTTTAATAAAAATGTATAAAATACAATATATAAAAATATAAGCCAAGTTTACTGTGAATAAAAAATAATAATTACAATTAAAAAAAGAAATACTGCTGTTTTTTGTTGTATTGGTGAATGAGAAAATTATAGTTAAAATTATATATAATAACTTTTTACTTATAATTTTACCACATATTACTAAAATACTAAAATATTTATTAATGAAAATGCCTCAATGACCATTTTAAATCATGATGCAAATGAACTGTTGAATCAGTTTTTAAACGACTGACTGAAGTGGACAGTTTGAACTGACTCACATTTACCAAATGTAAAATAAATCACATTTAACTCTAACGCCATTTCTGCTAATAAAGTTTAAATCAGAGATGCTATTAAAACATCTGTGAGTCACGAGACAAGAAAGGATCCAAACACTAATCCAATGATTAGTAATCTTAATGTTACTTAATTGTACGTCTCCATCAAAGTCATTCCAAACATACCCTAAATGTTCAATGCATCGCCATATATATTCAAGTCTGAACGGCCCACGTGGCACGAACTGGAAACAAACATCAGCGTTTTGTTATGGACGGGCGGCTCAAACAGCAGACCAGCGTGCCAAACTCCTGCAGCTTAATGTGTCCGGCGAGGCACAGCCGATCAATCTGCGTGTGAAATGCAGCGCTGTAGCGTTTACCATTCAATTTACCTGTCAAGAAAGTCAGCAGGCTGTGTACAAAGGCAGCCGACAGAAACGGCTCTCCGCTCTCCTGAAAGAAGCTCTTTCACCGGGTCACACCGCTCGAAATCTCCACATCTCTGACAAACTCTGATGGAATTAGTGGGATTTGAGGATTTATTGCTTGGCAGTTGTCATGTGTTACCACACGCCGATGGCGAAACAAGAGTTGGTGCGCCATGGACTCGACCCAGAGAGATCAGAAAAACTCATTAGAGCCTGTGAAATGCTATTGGAATGGCATGCACGGCAGGAGATAATGCTCATTATCTGAAAATTAATAAATGCTAAAGGACACGTAAAGCTGGGTGGCATGACTGTAGATATGTTTGGAAGCCCATTTCCAAATTAGACTAAATAGAACAGGTAGGCATAAATGTGAGAAAAAGGGACAAAACAACATTCACATAAAAAATATGGAGGAAAATGTCACAATTATGAGAAACATATTTGCTACTGAAAGATTTAAAATGACATTGAGATATTACTGCATGGCTATTCAAATATAATCAATATAAACTTCATTTTTAAAATTCAATATTAAATATATAACTATAAAAATCAATGTAAAATATTGTGATTGCCATTATAAGTGAGACATTGAATCATTTACTCAACTGATTTGTTTAAACACAATGACTCATTCATGAACAAAGCAAGTGACAGCCATTATAAGCGAGTCACTAAATCATTTACTCAATCAATTTCTTCAAACACAATAATTCATTCAGAAAAAACACAAGTGACTGCCATTATAAGTGAGTCACTAAATTATTTACTCAATCAATTTCTTCAAACACAATAATTCATTCAGAAAAAACACAAGTGACTGCCATTATAAGTGAGTCATTGAATCATTTACTCAACTGATTTGTATAAATACAATGACTTATTCGGAACAACATAAGTGACTGCCATTATTAGCAAGTCACTGAATCATTTACTCAACCGATTTGTTTTATCCACAATTACTCATTCAGTAACAACAAAAGTGACTGCCATTATTAGCGAGTTATTGAAGCATTTACTCAACCGATTTGTTCCAAAACACTGATTTGTTCAGGAACAGCACTGCTGTGTGTTTCCCAGAGATATGCGACAGGTAACTGTGCTCAACTTTCTTTAGAACTATTTTCATTGTCGAAGCAAAAATACACAAAGTAAACAGAAACACTGTATTTGTGATATAAAATTCCTCAAATTTTGGTCATTCGCCCAACTTTATGCGGTCGCCTTATTTTGCATCAAACGCAATCAGCTGCAAAATAAAGCAACACATTGAGCCGGGAGAATAGTAGGTCAGAGGCGCGATCAAACGGCTGTTTGTCTTTGTAGTGCGGATGAGCTGCGCTACAGCAGGTCTGAATGTGGGATCCTCCCGGGCTGCTGCATTTGAGCAGTTTTTCCACCTCATCACACGAGGAAATGTGTTGTGGAATGGTCCTGCATGCTTATTCACACGGCTCTGCGTCTGCTCGAGGGTCTGACTAACAGCAGTTTTGGCCTCTTTCACTATCTTCACGCCACATGCGTTCAAGCACACACACATGCTAATCAATAGCAATCAGCAGAGTCATTACATGATGAAACATCCATGGCGAATGTAAATGGAATACCAGCATACTATTTATTTAGTATGTATTGCATATTGTATTGCTCCTTCTTGTTTTTTTAATGCACTTAGCATAAACGTCTCAAACAGTAGCATGCTGCATGACCTCACTATGCATGTTCATCTCAGAAGTAAGGTTATTTTGCATTTTAATCCAATTTAGTGTAAAAATGACTTCACTTTTGGCAGTCTGACTTAATAACGAGTCACAGTGAAGCTAAATCACAGTTCTGGTTCGTTCGTCACACTGGAAATGGAAGGTCAAGTTGAGTACATTGCCTCGGGATACACTCTGTGCTTTGGTTGTTTACTGCAGATTTGGGCAGATGAAGTAGGTCGTCCAGGTTCTCCATGCATACAGGAAAACTGTACAGTAAGCAGAAATACAACTGCAGAAATAATATTATGGAGTATTTTTGCATGCATTCTAATGGTTCAGTCTTGATAAGAACTGCAAACTACACACTTCATTTATCTAATGAACTCCAGGGTGCAGCTTAAATTGATTTCATCAACAGCATTATCAGTCATATTAGATTCTGTAGCATCTGGTAGAAACACAATCAGACACAGTCCAGGAACTTCAAGACATCACAGCTGATAAAAATGACCCTCGCTTTAAAAACATCAGACAAGCTTTTTATAGAAGTTCAATGTGTTTGTATAGTTTGAAGCATAATTTTACAAAAACATGGTAAAACGTTGCTGCCGGGGCACATATAATCCTTAAAAAAGTAGTGTGGTTACAGTGACTTCAAATGATAATGAAAAATCATGTACCATAGTATTTTGTACTTTCAAGGTACTTTCAAGAATACTATAATACTACCATGATATTTTGGGTACTTTTAATAGAAAATAGTGAACAAGTTATTAATTTCCAAATCTTTAAATTAATCTTGAGGACATCATATAGTGGATTAAACATGCATTTTTGGGTGGACTATCCCTTTATGTCTATAAAGACTATTTATTTTTATCTTTAATAACAATATTTTTACACTGTTCACTGACAGACTTTTTACTTGATTTCTATGGGACAATATTTTTGAATATTCTGAACAATTCATGAGGGCACATTATTTCTCATAAAAAAAATGTGCTTTTGTAATCTTTCATGCTGTATGCTCCGCCTCTGAAACGACTTTACTTTTCCGATGACATCATCAAGCCCTCTTGTTTTTCAGCTTCTTTTTTCTAATCACACACTCTATTCTGGTTTGTAACGCTTTCTCACCCTACATTTATTCTCATCAAATATCCTTTTTCACTTTGAAATGGGTCACGTTATAAAAGTAAATGGGTTATGAATGGCATTTCACACTGATTTTATGAGTTTAGATTTGACTAACTGGACTAGTATATTTTGCTGACACAAAATAAACCTTGTGCCCTAAAAATAACCAGAAATTATTTTGTAAAAGTCATCACCAAGCCCTCTTATATTTCCACAACCTTTTTTTCCAATCACATGGTCTGTTAAGGTTCATAACGCCTAAGTTTCTTGATCTTCCTACATTTATTCTTCTCAAATATCCTTTTACACTTAGAAATGGGTCACATTATGGGAGTAAAACGGGTTACGAATAGCACTTCACACTGAATTTCTGATAGTTGGCAACTGGCTAACTGTCCAAGTACATACACAATTTTTTTTTTTTTTTTAAAAGCATTAGTCATTATGTAATTATGTCATGTAATTACATAAAGTCATTATGTAATTCGCAAACTGCTATTTCTAAATATTAAATTTTCTGATGTTTTTAAAGTGAGCAGGAATTTTTCCAATCACATGCTGTATTCTGGTTTGTTACGCCAACGTTTCTTGGTCTCCCCACATTTATTCTCATTTTTCACTTAGAAATGGGTCACAAACTGCTATTTCTAATACTGTTAAAGCAGACATGAATTGATAGAGATACTTAATATCTCCCCATAGAGATGAAACCGTTTTCCTCTCTTGGTTTTATAAATGTTACTCTAATATTTTCCACTTTATGAACACATTTTTACACTGTTCACAGAAATCAGTTCATTCCTATGGGACATTCTAAAAAAGATTATCTGTGTTAGCAACAGTTAGCAAAGTGCAGTGCATTTAAAGCCTTGTATTCTGTTGCAAGTTGTAATAAAAGTATGTGTGTGTTGCATACAGCATCTTGCAGGAGAAACGAGCCAATCTGGGAGGTGAAAAACCAGAGGGAACAAGCAGAACAGGAAGTTCATCTTGGTGTCAGCGGCTGAAAGATGAGAACCAGAGGGAATCTATTCAAGGTTGCCTAATAACTCCCCCCGCTGGCTCCTCAAAACACAGCTAAGCATTCACACGCAGGTGAGCCGCGAGACCCGCAGCAGGCCTGGCCGTCTGCCTGGCCGTCTGATTCGGAGCGTTTCTGCCCATCGTGGAAGGCTGTAAATACGCTGGCAAATCATAAACCCAGCAGGTGCGTCGGCCGCTGACGGTTAATCATCCACCTGTCTCCCTGCGCGCTTCCTTTCTCATTGCGGGAGGCTCTTCAAAACACCTTCCTCATCAAGATCCGCAGGGTGCTCCCGTTACCTCGCGAACGCCCCGCCGACACGGAAAGCGCTCAGTCAAAATCAAAAATCAGTGGCCACATACCAACCAAACAGGTGCGGCAGACGATAGCGTGTTTGTCATGGAGAATTCACTAAGCTGTGTTTGGATGCCGCGGGACACAAGCGGCTCCGGTGATGGATATAATGGCGAGAGAACGATAGTCTTCCCGCAGAGATCTAATAAATAACGCAGAAATCAAATGGAGATAAGGTTTTGCAGCTCCCCAGAGGTTAAGAGCTGTTAAATGAGGTTAGCGCAGGAGTATCACCTCCGATAAGGGTTAAGCCCACTTCAGTGAATCTGCCGCTAAATCAAATCAGACTGGAGTATCGTTTATTAAACCAAGAGAGGAAAAAATGCTCCATCTCTATGGGAAGATATCAACTATCTATAGATATTCCTGCCGCCTTTAACAATATCGTCAGAGCGTTCGATATTTAGGGATTAAACAACAGGTAATTTTGCAAGGTTTGTTTACGCCAACATTCACTAGCCATAAAATCAAAGTCAAAACGCAGTTTGTAAACCATTTTACTTCCATAATTTGACACACTTCCAAGTTAAAAGAATATTTGATGAGAATAAATATAGCGTGTTTATATTGATCAGACCGTGAAACACTGATGTTACAAACCAAAATAGTGCCTGTGATTGGAAGAAAGGAGATGAAAGATAAGAGGACTCGAGGATGTCATCAGAAAGGGAAAGTTGTTTCAGAGATGGAGCAAGTGAAAGATTTCAAAAGCATTTCTTTTTCCATTAGAATAACGTGCATTGATGAATTGTTGGCAGTGAGATATTTGCAGAGGAAAAGTTTCAATCAAAACATTCTGTAGTGTATCTTTAAACGAAAAACTTTCATTTGTATGTAAATCAAAATTAAAGTTGTAAATATATATATTATGAATACACAGAAGTCTCTTATGCTCACCGAGGCTGCATATTGATCAAAGATACAGTAAAAACAGTAATATTGTGAAATATTATTACAATTTAATATAACTGTGTTCTATTTGAATATGTTTTAAAATGTAATTTATTTCTGAGATGCAAAGCTGAATTTTCAGCAGCCGATTAATACTTCAATGAAAACAGTAGTGCTGCCTTATATTTATTGTAGAAACCATGATTCTTTGAATGAATAGAAAAGTTAAAAAGAACAGCATTTATTTGAAATAGAAATCTGTTGGTATAAAATCTATACAGGAGCTATACATTTCAAACAAACGCTTCATACGCTGACAGCGCTCAAGAAGAAACGAAACAAAGCCGCCTAAAAATAAAACCCATTCCAAGGATGAGCTCCTCGCTCTCTTTCATCGCGGATGCCCCAGAAAGCACAAAACTTCACCAGGTTCTTGTCTTTCAGCAACTTTCATCATCTCCAAATTATTCACGGCTAAATGATTAAAAGAGTGTGCGTTTGAGAGAATTAGCGCTGGCGGGTCGGGCCCACTGGCCTCCGCAGGTCTGAATCAGCTGCCCTGACGCAGAGAATAAGCACCTGTACACCTGCCCTCTGTAATAGATAACCGCTCTCCGAGCCCTTCTGAGTGAGTAATGGATGGGATGTTTAATCTGCTGAGGTAGTGATACCGGGAGAGCCAGCGAGAGCGCCGTAATCCTTGTAATCCGCGGTAAACAAAGTCTTCCCCTCCACAAGCTTTATCGGCACACACCGACAGTGGCGCTGGGAAAATATAAAGTGCTTTTGAACATATTAGTGTAATCCAATCCAGAGCAGAGGCGCCCGAGAGGTCTTCGACAAACTCTGAGACGCTTTATTGATCTCTACAGAGAGGCGAATATGGGATTCATCTTCAGGGACGACACGAGGCCTAGTTTTTAAGTAAAATAGTATTACTATGAGTAACTTAAAAGCTGGAGATATTCGCACGCAGATAAACATCTTCAGGCCAGACGCTCTTAATACCAGAAGGGGCGAGAGAGATGCTGTAGGACAAGTGCTAATAAAACAAAAGCAGGAGGAGTACAAAAACAAGAGCATAAGGAATGATAAAAGGAGGGATGAGAGATTTATGAGTGTAGAAAAACACCTTGAGAGAAATCTAGCTTCACATGGTACCAGGAGCTACTGACTGAGTACTAAAAGATGGTGATGAGATACAGAAACTAAACTTCAGTATGTGTGTTGAATAAAGTGATCTGATTTACAATAGAGGACAATAAAACAGTTTAGAAATACCTCAGGCATGACTTTACTGGAAATATATACTACTGTTCAAGATTTTGGGGTCAGTAAGTGTCTTCTGCTCACCACAGCTTCATTTATTTGCTCAAAAATTCAGTAAAAACAACAATACTGTGAAATATTACTACAATTTTTAAAAGGTGTCTTCTAGTTTAATATATTATAACATGTAGTTTATTCCTGTGATCAAAGCTGGATTTTCAGCATCATTACTCCAGTCTTCAGTGTCACATGATCTTCAGAAATCATTCTGATTTGCTGCTCAAGAAACATTTCTCATCAGGGTCATTATAGTTAATTAAAACTACAACCATACATTTTTTTTAATTATTTTATTTCAGCTAGCTGCCATAGTAACATTTTCATTTAGTTTAACTTGATGTAAAAAAGTAATAAAAATAGACCTATTTTATAACAACTATCAAAAAATGACTAAAACATAAAATTACTAAAATAAAACCTACTAAAATTAAAATGAAAATGGAAAATTTTAATTATATTACAAATATTTGTAAAAATTATTTCAAAATATTAAGAAAAACTCAATGCTAACATAATATTAGTAATAAAAAGTAAATAATACTAACATAACACTGTTTCTTATTATCAATGTTGAAAGTGGTTCTGCTGCTTAGTTTTGCTTAAATTAGTTTTTTTTCAGGATTCTTTGATGAGAACATTATTTATGTCTTTACTGTCACTTTTGATCAATTTAATACATTTCTGCTGAATAAAAGTATCCATTTCTTAGAGAAATATCTTACTGACCTCAAACTTTTGAACGATAGTGTATGTGACGGTGTGTGAGTGTGCGTTACTAATGGTGCCAATGCAAAACCCTTTCGGAAATGTGTTGAGCCAACTCAGAAAAGAATGCGAGCAGTCAGCCAACTGTAAGCGTGACCATGCCAAAAACCTGGGCGATCTCACCCTACAAACCCTCGTCCATGCCAAAACCAGCCCTTAAACATGCCTACATCATGATTCCTTCTTAAATGACTAGGAATCCATTCACACACACACACTGATAATTGTAATTTTGCACCAAAAGAATTGCGAATCATTTTGGAACATGACTCCTTGAATCAAAATCAAATCTTGAAGTGCCTAAAGGTTTCCACCATCAAAAGGCCAGTTTATGTAAGACAAAAGCACTGAGTTTTATCCTTCCGAACAGTCACGACAAACTCGCACTTCATGCCGTGCCTGTTTCTGCAAGCGTGTTTGTAGTCGAGTGCGGCCTGCGGTGCCTTTTGATTAACTGCAGCCCCAAACAATATGCCTCCAATAGAGGAGAAAAGTGGAGACCCTAATGAGCCGGATGCGATTTGACTCCCGCCGGGGAGCACTGAATACTCTTTGTCTTCTATCGAGAACAAAATAATCAAGTTCTTTTGTCATATCATCACTTTAAGTCGCCTGTGAACTGAACAACAACAGCAGAAACGCCAGCGTAGAAACCCAAAGTTTGTTTGTGCTGCGCGACCATACACCTCTCTCCAGCTGCGTATCAGGTTTTATCTTCCACGGAGGTCTTATTTACAAACCCTAAGAGGTATTCGGCAGCTGTAGTAATGACTCACTCGCTGAGCGTCATCCTCTTTGATTCACAAAAGACCCATTTAGGGCCCTTTAATCTTGGAGACGCAACAATACAGCAAATGCAATTACAGGCACAACGTGAACTAATCAAAATCTCCGCTTAAACAAAAGCAGAGGAATGTCATGGATTTATTATTTGTTCTCAGAAGAACATGGAAAGGGAGGAAGGTTCCTGTCATCTGAGGGTGTTTGCCCTCTAGTGGAGCAGGAGATGCAACTGCAAGCCTTGGCTGGTGTTCAAAGGGCCCAAGGCAATGGCACACTCAGCATTTAGTTAATTCAAAACCAACATAAGAGCAAAACAGGTCACGGATTGTGTCATCAAACGATTTGGACCTGAAAACCAGTGGAATTCAAAGCATATGCAACGCTATATTGTCCATATGAGCAAAGCTACAAAGACACTGAGCTTCTAGTAAAGTTATGGATGCTGTAGATACATTAGTGAACTGATTAAAAACAAAGTGTTGCATTTATCAAACATGTTTGAGGTGACTTCGCATTTGATCATCAATCTCATAAACGAAGGATAAAATGCATTAAAAAGAGAAAAATCACTAGCATGAGCAGATCAATGCAATCTGATCTCTATGAATAAATACTGGCCATACCAATGATGAAGGATTTTCTGCATATAAACCACAATCTAGTCCATATCTGCCCACAAATCCTCTACTTTGCATTAAAATACTCAACATCAAAGCACGCATTCACCGCACAGGCTTCAAGATCATGTTCACGCAGAGGTCTTTCCCCTCCTGATCTACTGCCAAACTCAGAGAACGCTCCCATAAATCTCCGATCTCGAGCTTACCTTCTTCCGGGGCTGCCATTTCATCATATTTGTAAAGCAAAAATGAACAGCATCAAAACATCACGATGGCAGAGAAGTGGGATTCAGGATGAGGACATAAAGTCACAGCGTCTCCGGACGGCAGATTCATGACGCTCTCCAGGCGCGCAAACGTGCGTAAAAGCGCAGAGCTCTGGAGCCTCTAGTGTCCTCCGGATAATCCAACACTCGCAGTCCGGAGATATCGACTCGTTTGAGCGTCAACTGGTAGTTTGTGTTCGTTTAAAAGCGCGATAAAGAGTATTATGATCGTAAAAACGCAGAGGGGACACTTGGCACGCTATATGCGGAGACATTCGCTCTCCATCGTGACAGCGGCTGATGTGCCTCGCGCGGAGGAAAAGAGAAGAAAAACTTTCCGTTCTGATAAAGGCTACGCGACCGTTCGCTCGAAACAGTCCGGGTTGCTTGAAATGTTCCGTGTAAGTGTTCCGAAGGCGCGCAAAAGACGAAAAGTTCTGACTGAAAACGAGCGTTGATGGAAAATATTCCCAAAAAATCACAGTGGATCGAGATTCCAGAGATGATGCGTAATTCTACACATACACGCGCATAGGGGGGGGGGGAAACCCACAAAGACGCGCAGAAATAGACGGATCCGGTTGGAGAGAAGAAGAAGAGGAGGAGGAGGAGGAGTGGGAAAGAAAAACAGAAAAATCCTTGGAATTTGAGAGTTGGACGGAGAAGGATATCCTCCGACAGCGCAGAACTGGAGCGCAGAACACTAATAACTTCCTTCCCCGCTGCTCCTCTGCGCTGAGAGAAGGAGGAGGAGGAGGAGAGGAGGAGTCCGCGGGGTCATAGAGCCGCCGGATACACTCACACACACTCACACATAATCTGGATTTAGGAAGCCCACTGCTGCACAAAGAGGATAAAAGTGCTGGAGCACAAACCTTTACACGCCCAAAACCCTCCACTGTCCATTCATGACATCGGATCAAAAAAAAAAAAAGATTCATATTTCTAAAGAGAAAGGGGCTCCTAGGGCAACAAAAAGTATGGAAGATTTAGGTTTAATATACAGTTATGTTTTTGATATATTGTAAATATGAGAAATGTGGTTTACTGTAAAATACAGTGACTATATTACAAAGTATGACTGTATATTTTACAGTTCATAACTATTAATGTCAAATGTTTGTTTGTTTCCATAATATGTTCTGAGAATTTTGTTTGAACTTAAAAGTTTTAGGAAAAATTAAATCAGACAATGTGTTATTATGATTATGGTTTAATCAATAAAAACTGCAGTTAATTCATAATTATTTACTGTAAAATAATTTTAAACATTTTTTACAGTAAAATTACATACATTGCCTTTTAATATACACTGCTGATAAAAAGTTTGGAATAATTTTGATTATGTTTTTCCTCTCTGAAAGAAGTATCTCATTTTGACATTAATAAGCATTAATTTTATTTAATAGTTTATGTATTTATTTATTTTAAATCTTTCTTACCCCAAATAGTAGTATATGAATAGTAGTGTATGATTGTTTGATCTTAAACTTATTTTTACAAGAAAATAAATAAATAAATCATGATTATATTTAAATCAATAATAATTTGTGGGTGACTCATAATAACTTTCACAATAACTTTCGTAGTTATAAAGTCATTAAGATACAT
This sequence comes from Schizothorax lantsangensis, assembly GCA_027422415.1. NCBI lineage: Eukaryota > Metazoa > Chordata > Actinopteri > Cypriniformes > Cyprinidae > Schizothorax > Schizothorax lantsangensis. Next base: position 24,928,617 of record CM049856.1, on the reverse strand, counting down.
TATGAAATATAATACATAACAGACCATTAGTTCATGTACATTCAAATACAGATACTGTAAATTAAAGCCGCATGTCATTTCTAATTTAAACGTACATTAGCTAATGATCTGTTAAGAATTATCCAATGTAATGATGTTTGTTAATGACTTATTAATGAAAATGATTACAAACTGTCATCAGTAAACTAACATACAGTATATATCATCACAGTATTGGGTGATTAATGAATGTGGTTTATATGAAGGCATCACATTACAGTCCATCCAAACGGCAGTGAGTGTTTTGTGTCAGAATGCATTAACTGCATTTATGCTCAAGGGTTATTTCAGGCACTGGACTTCTCTAGTCTGGTCCAGTGTGTTTATAAAAGCAAAATCAATTACTGCATTCCCTGCTGAAAATAGCTCTGTAATATGACACCTGTTCTGTCCATCGCCGGCCGTCTTTAAAGATTCATCTCTCTGCTTGTTTACCTTGGTGTTGTGCTTCTTAAGAGAGATTTGGACGAGTCCCTGTGTCTCCGCTTAGCAAACTGCCTTGATCCTTTAATAATATTATCCTGAGGTCCGATTTCAAAAACTTGAAATGCCACCGTAAGCGTTGACGGACAGGAAGAGGGCAGAGCTGCGTCTCTCTGTCATTTCCTGCATTTGCACACAAAACACATTGTTTTCTGCAGCAGAAACTAGAGCAAGAATTATAGACATTAGCTACTCCATAACACATTTGCACAGTGCAATGACAGAACACACACAAAACACATTTGCAGCTGCTCACTGTACATTTTATGGACGCCTGTTTCTGCCACTGAATGAAAAAAAAGGAAAAAAAGAAAAGAAAAGAAAAAAGGTAATTGCAACTTTTTATTTCACAATTCTGAATTTTTATCACAAATTTGCATCTCACAATTCTGACTTTTTTCTCAACTCACAATTGCAAGTTATAAAGTCAGAATTGCATGATATAAACTCACAATTGCAAGTAATAAAGTGAAAATTGTGAGATATAAACTCGCAATTGCGAGTTGAGAAAAAAGTCCGAATTTCATAAACTCGTAATTCTGACATTTTTCTCGCAATTGTGAGTTTACATCTTGCGATTCTGACATATTTTCTCAGATTTGCGAGATATAAACTTGCACGTTATATTCATAATTTGACGTTTTCTTGAAATTGCATGATATAAACTCATACTTATGAGTTAAGTCAGAATTGTGAGATAAAAACTCGCAATACTGACTTTTTTCTTTTAATTGTGCATTTACATCTTGCGATTCTGACTTATTTTCTCAGATATGCATGATATAAACTCAAAATATCGAGTTATAAAGTCAGAATTGAGTCAGAGATATAAACTTGCAATTCAGACTTTTTTCTCATAATTCTGACTTTTTTCTCGCAAGTGCAACTTCTTTTCAGTTGCAAGTTACAAAGTCCAATTCTGAGGAACAAATACTATTTTCTTACAATTGAAATTTTATATCTCACAATTCTGACTTTATAACTCGCAATTGCATGTTATAAAGTCGGAATTGCAGATATAAACTTGCAATTCTGAGAAAAAAGTCTGAATTGTGAGAAAGAAGTCACAATTACCTTTTTTATTTTTTATTCAATGGCGGAAACAAGCTTCCATAGCATTTAGAAACAAGCATGTCAAATAAAGGACAGGACAGGCACGGCTGCAGATAATAAGATGAGTGAGACAAACATCTATAACGACATTACAAGTTTGAACTGATATAAATGACCTCCATCAGTGTCACCTCAGAATAAAAGCACAGATGTTGCTTCAGCTGCAGTTTAAAGGGACAGATTGGACGTTGTTAACCAACAATGAAGATAAACTACGGGCAGCATTATTTATTCATGCATCAGCAATAAAACCTTATTAAAAGCACATTTCATCAGAACAGCACCTGTCAAATGCCATGATATCCCAATAATATCAGGTCACTTTCCAATAAAAGAGCTGCTGTGTGATGAAATGCCACGACAACCTGTAAACATCTGAACAGCCGCTGGCAAAATTAAAAGTAAAAACACTGCCAGTTACACTGTGTTGACTTAAAAGTCATTGCATAATGGATTGCAAAGTTTGATATAGGGATTTAATAACAGTTACTGCATTAAATAAACACTAGATTGTGCTACAACTCTCAAAAGTTAAAACATCGCCAACTGTTAATGCTTAAAAGTTCAGTTAGAAGCACCCTAGCAACCATCCAGAACACCATAAAAACCACCCGGAACACCCTAGCAACCACCTAGATGCAACCTAGAAACACAGAAGTACATTAGAAACCACCAAAAACACCTAGCAGCCACCTAGAACACTCTAGCAACCACCTAGATGCAACCTAGAAACAATCTAGAAATATTTGTACATTAGAAACCATCGAAAACACCTAGCAACCACACAGAATACTCTAGGAACCACCTAAATGCACCTTAGCAACCAGCTAGACACACCATAGAAACCACCTAGAAGTACCTTACTAACCACAAGGAAAACCCTAGAAACCACCTAGATAAAACCTAGAAACAATCTAGAAGTACCCTAGAAACCACCCAAAACACCTAGCAACCACCCAGAACACTCTAGCAACCACAGAGAACACCCAAGGAACCACCTATATAAGCAGCCTAGCAACCACCCGACGTAACCGAGCAACCACCTAAAACACCCAATCAACCACCTAGAAGTACACTAGCAACCACCTAGAAGCACCTTAGCAACCACCCATAAAACCATTAGAACCAAGACACACTCTAGAAACCACCTGGAAAACCCTAGCAACCATCTAGATACAATCTAGAACCAGAACACTCTATCAACCACCTAGAAGCACCCAAGCAACCAACCAGAAAATCCTAGCAACCAACTAGATATAGCCTAACAACAACCCAGAACACTATCAACAACCTAGAAGTTCCCTAGCAACCATCCAGAAATACCCTAGCAGCAACCACCCAGAACAACCTAGTAATGCGTTAGCATGTTTAGCACAGGTAAGCCCCACTTCAACTCTCTAAAAACTTCCCAAGTTGTGAAATCAAGGCCTGCACTGATCTGCCGTGAGTTTACAAGCACAACAGTGTGACAGGAAACACAGACGAGTGAAAGATGATTCTCTGAACTCCAGAACTCCAGCTGTACTCTGCTTTTCCCATTAGGTCAGCACAGGACAGCAGACACGGGCTCTCTGAAAGCTCTTCTAGTGATTTAGCAGAAACATTCAGCATCTGTATGTTTTTCTGTGTCACCCCCCCCCAATCTCTATCATTCTACTCAAAGGAGAGGCTGATGGTGAAATGAAAGGCTGGATATAGGAAACGTGCATTACAGAGATACGGCGAGTGTATAGTGTGTGCTCATGTAGGAGAGATTACACACACTCTGACCTACACTTCCACAGACTGCATCCAACGGTTTGAATGTGATTTTCTTTCCTGTGTTGATGCATTTCCTTGTCCTTTTTAAATAGCCTTAAAATCAATGAAAATCTATTGACTTTTGTACCACGAATTACTTTAAATGGCCAGTTCAACCCCCCCCCCCCCAATATCTTGCAATTGATTTTATAACACACAGTTGCGACTATATCACACAATTCTGATTTCATAACTCACAATTGCGATTTTACATCTTGCAATTCTGACTTTTTTCTCAGAAAAAATGTCAGAATTGTGAGATAAGTCAGAATTGGGAGTGTGTATCTCACAACTCCTTTTTCTCGCAATTGTGATTTTATACCACACATTTCTTAAAAAAAAAAATCAGAATTGCAAGATGTAAAATCGCAATTGTGAGTTATAAAGTCAGAATTGCATGATATAAAGTCACAATCACGTTATAAAGTCAGAATTGTGAGACATAAATTGCAACTTTTTTATCACACAATTCTGATTAAAAAAGTGAGAATTGCGAGATGTAAATTCGCAATTGCAAGAAAAAAGTCAGAATTGCAAGTTTATATTTCACAGTTCGGACTTCACGACTCACAGTTGCAAGTTTACGTCATGCAATTCTGAGAAAAAAATCAGAACTGCAAGATGTAAATTTGCCATTGTGTGAAAATGTCATAATTGTGAGATAAAAATTGGGCATACACTGGCATATGCATGACATGAACTAAAAGCCACAAAACTCAAATTTTGATTGCATGTCATTTTTAATACAGCGCTATGAAAACAATATTTGCAGTCGCATTTCTTTGGGTACAATTTAGAAATAATGCACCGAATCAAAGCAGCAAACTCAATGTTATTTGCTGAAAATCCCTCTAGGGTTGTTTTCACCCAAATGAATCACAGAACTGTTTAAAGCAACGTGGTAAACAAGAATATTCAAGCATATTGTGAAGATTTCAAGACCTTGGGAAACATCTTCATGCACGAGCGTGTGTGTGAGTGTGTGAATGCGACACACACCGCTCGACAGAGCGACGAGGCCGCTGGCTATAATGAGAGCTGCTAATTAATGTTGTGCGGCGTATCTCACAGCCACAGCAGCTATATCTTCAGACAGCAGCTCGACTCTCTCGCTCGCTGACGAAGAAGAGGAGGAGGGGGCGTGAAACAGACACCTCTGCTCTCCAAACACAAAAGATGCAACAAGCCTTTCTAAGACCCAACAGCTGCTCCACCTTTACTCTCAGCCCAACTAATGGCTCTCAATTGAACCCTCCCGCTCTGATGAAGATGTATTGAGTTCTTGGGTGCCCTGGAGATCCAGCCTAATTCCCAGGAGGAAGGTGCAGGTCAGATGGGTCAAATTCTGCTGTAAACCTTGCGTGAGGGACAGTTGGAGGTCAGCAGGACACATCCCTGATCCGGCTGTTCATCGTTAGACCTCAGTTGGGGAACCCTGGAGAAAGTGGGGTCTACATGCAACCCGCAAAAATAATATTCAGTGGCTCTACAGTACTTCGGGTACAGAATGAGCATTTCTATCTGTGTTCTTAAAGTCTAAAATATTGGTTTCTGGATTCTATAAAGTCAAAATATTTGTTTGAGGTTCTGTAAAGTCTAACATTGTTCTGTAATATCTAAAATATGGGTTTCTGGGTTCTGTAAAGTCCCAGTGTACTCAGAGTGCAAAATGTTCTTTGTGCAACTTCACCCAGAAAATGAACATTCTGTCATCATTTAGTCTTCTCTCTTTGTCTCTTCAACTGAACACAAAAACATGTTTTGCAGGAAGCTGACACCTTGTCAAGGGGCTGTCAAGCTCCAAAAAGGACAAAATATCACACCATTTCTCCTGAAGTCATATGATATCTTTATATAATGAAAAGACTGAAATGCACATCATCATTCACTGATAATCAAATCTGATTCACACTTTGCATATGCAAGCTTGCTCTGAACTGATATGAGAGCTACTTTATAACTTGATTGCACATAAAACAACAGCTTGGACACATTGATTTTGCGTTCCTTAGAAGAAAGAAAGGACCACTGGTTTCAAAACAACACAAGGGCGGGTAAACGATGACAGAATTTTCCTTTCAAAAGGTTCTTGTATGACATCAGGCTGTAAAATCCTCTAATTGGAGGCTTTATTTTCAAGAGCGTGCTCAACCAAGCAAAGATTCAGACCGGTGGGAACAGATCCCTGAGGAGAAACGCTCTCTTAGAGCACCATCAAACTGTCGCCCACTATTAGATATGCTGACCTTACAGACAGATTATTTGCCTCTGCCACAGGCCACTCAAATGACCCCGAGGGCAATTAGATTTAGAATAGAATTACCTTCAGTTCTCCGGGTCTTTCACTCTCACAATGTGACTGCTAATTCAATCAGTTCAAAGCTGCATTCTGGTTTGTCACCCCAGTTAAGTTTAGCTGGTTTAGGTCTGTAAACACTGCAGCGAGCTCGAACTGACCGTGTGAGATCCTACGGCCTCCTGGAGCACTGGATTCTATAAAATCTAAAATGTTGGTAAATTCAAAAAATTGGTAAAGTCTAAAAATTGTTCTGTTAAGTCTAAAATATGGGTTTCTGGGTTCTGTCAATTTTAAAATATTGGTTTCTGGGTTCTGTGAAGTCAAAAAAAATAGTTCTGTAAAGTCTAAAATATGGGTTTCTGGGTTCTGTCAATTTTAAAATACTGATTTCTGGGTTCTGTGGTGTATTAGATATGCTGACCTTACAGACAGATTATTTGCCTCTGCCACAGGCCATTTAAATGACCCCGAGGGCAATAAGATTTAGAATAGAATTACCTTCAGTTCTCCTTTTTCAATCAGTTCAAGGCTGCTTTCTGGTTTGTCACCCCGGCTAAGTTTAGGTCTGTAAACACTGCGGTGAGCTCAAACTGACCGTGTGAGACTCTACGGCCTCCTGGAGCGCTGCCACCATTGTGTAGCACCGTCAGTCCATAAAAACAGCCTTCGATCTGATTGTACTATTGTTGTTTCTAGCGGATGCATGGGTTTGTATTTTTCTTTCATTCGATTTATTCTTCAATAGTCCAATATAGAGCAAACAACTCAGTTTATTCTTGAAAAGTTAAATATAGACTAAAGACTCGGCCCTCTTCCCGTTCAATATCCTTTCCGGAAAATGCATAATTATGCATTTATGTTGCGGAGCCTCAACACGACACAACCCTCGTTTAAAATTCAACAGTTTAATCAATAATTCATATATTGTCAAACACACTGCGCCGCTCTGACAAATGTCGAGGATTTTCCCATCACCCCTGTTTACGGCTGAGTCCCAAGGGTGCCACTGTTGTTAAGATACCAAATGAATATCTGCCATTAAAATGAGGCGACGCCATTAGAGAAAATGAGGCTGATGAGACGGATGTTGTAAACCGAGCACCTCCACCTCTCAGAGAAAACACTGAAGCCACGGGATTCTCTTCTTTTGTTTTACATCCCGCTACAGCTGCGATTCACATTCTGTTAATGGCCGTTATCTGTCTTTCTAGTAGATATAGAGACTTCATTAGTTGTGTTAGCTGCCTAAGGCAGGCATTACTATTACTATTGCTAATACTAAACCTCTTACTCTGAATATTAAACTTTGGTGAATAACCCGTCCTAAAAAAACGAAAAATTACATACATTAAAGGAGGCACTTAAGTCATGACAACAGACCATAATATCAAGAAAACTTATTAACCACATAGCAACAAACTAGCAACTGCTAGAAACTGCTTAGAACACTCTAACATCAACACAGCAACACCCTAGCAACTGGTAAAATTGCTCAGAACACCCTAGCAATCACAGAGCAACACCCTAGCAACTGGTAAAAATAGCTCAGAACACCCTAGCAACCACATAGCAACACACCAGCAACTGTTGAAAATCCAAGCAACTAATGAAAAGGTTCAAAAAACCTTAGCAACCATGTAGCAACACCCTAGCAACTACTAAAATGGCTCAGAACACCTTTAGCAACTGTTGAAATGGCTCGGAACACCCTAGCAACCACATAGCAACACTCTAGCAACTGTTAAATATTGTTCAAAGCACCCTAGCAACCACATAATCCAAGCAAATGTATTCATTATTTGTTTGAAAACCCAAGCAAATACTGAAAATGTCTCAGAACACCTAAGCAACCACATAGCAACCCTCTAGCAATGGCTGAAAATGGCTCAGAAAACCTAGGCAAAAGCTGAAATGGCTCAGAGCACCTTAGCAACCAGTAAAAATGGCTCCAAACACCCTAGCAACCACATAGCACATAGTAGTCCAAGCAACTACTCAAAATGTCTTAGAACCCCTTAGCAACTGCATAGCAACACACTGGAAACCACCTACAACAGGTTAGCTTTGTAGCAGCACATTTTGCATATGCACATAGAGAAATATTCAAAATTCTATTTTTGTATTAGCTTATTTTGTCCACTTATAACAGCTATTTCCAATTACTATAATGAACACAGTGCCATTTATCTACAAAGAGATGCTATTTATATAAAAATACTTTATGCAAAAACACAGGGCCCTTTAAAGCTGCGTTTAATAATTCATCTGCACTGGATATTGATGTAACGGAGTTCAACATGCTGTTTAAATCAACACGGCTGTTAAAGAGCAGTCGGGTTTCATCTGAACCCAGATCAATAATAACAGCACAGTGGAGCCACAAGCGCACTCTGAAGACGCAAACAAAGAGAAACCAAGGGTTTTGTGTGGGTCCCTTGGTGTTGGCAGAGATAACAGCATTTACAACTTGGTGTGTGTGAGTGCAAGTGTGTTTTTATGGCTTTAAATGTGTGTTTGTGTGTGAAGTGTTTGGGCTAATGTGACTGTTAGTCCAAAACCCCAAATAAATATCCCATGTTCTCAGCAACTAACACATTAAACCGAAGCAGATATTTTTAGATTCGCCACTTCAGAAATGCTGAGAACTAAATCTAATAAAAGACAAAAACATAACATATTTATTTCTATCTACTATCTGAACTAAAGTTATAAGTTTAAATATTATCTTTTTTTTTTTGCTTTTTAAAATATTAATAAAAACCATACACACACAGACTGAAAGCCACAGAACTGAATTTACGGGATCTTTAAAGTGAAGCTAAGCGCTCAATACGTCAGAGAGAACTATGAGGGTCAAATTCCAGCGCAAGCATCAAGGCTAGAATAGGATGAATCAGTCACAGCTCTCATTTATAATCAGACGTGTATCAGACGTGCGTGTGAGGGAGGATACATATGATTTATCACCTGACGCTGAGATAACGGCACACGTGACGCCCTCGGACATGCCTCTACTAACAAACCCTAACCCCAGCAGACGTGAGGAGGACTCCAGCTCATCACAGCCCCTCACACACCTGGTGCTCACACAGTGCTTAATGTAAAACCTGCAAGTCTCACCTCCGTCTGATTCTGAGCGGATGTGTGAAAGACACTTGACAACCGCTTTTAGAGAAAATGAAGACGTGAAGAGCGGTGGGCATTCGGCAGGTTTATTTATGGTGACGCAGGTTATTGAAAATAATGCTTATAATTAGAACCAAAAGAGCTTTTATAGTTATGTCAAAGTTCATGCATGTCAAAAGCTGTGAGGGCAATCAAACTCTACAGTATTTTGATGCAAATTTATCTGTCACATACTGTAGTAATATGGAAAATACTAATACGGTAAATCAAACTTGGTTTATGTGTTGTTGTTATCAACATTTTTTTATTTATTTTTTGACACATAACACAACACAGCATTCAAAATATAACAAAACAAAACAACAGACACATACTCAACATCTCAAAGTCCAGTCAAAAGGGAGGGAGAGAGGGAAGGACAATAAAAACACAAAAGTCATTGGTTTATGTGTTGTTGATGCATTTACATGGTAATATTAATCAAATGTCATAAAGTGTGTACATGCACAACAAAACAGAGCAGCTTACTGTCAGGTTAAAACGGTTTAAAAGACACTTAATATTCAGTAATATTATCGATTTGACTTCGCTGAATGAATTGAGCTGAATAATGACACTATTGATTTCTGTGAAGATGCTTTATAGCTGAAATGAATTTAACACTAAAAGAACACTAAAGCAGTAAAACTGCTTATATTGCAGTTGAACTGATCTTTTTTCATAATTGATTAACTTAACACAATCATTAAACTGAACTGAATCAACACTCAATTGTCTTTTTAGAGTCGCTTTGCAGCATAATTTGAATTTGCATCATATTTAATGAAGTTTGCATTATTGATCCTGTTATTTTCCTGTTTATTTCTGTGAAGCTGCTCTGAAATCTGTATTGTGTAAAGCCATATATAAATAAGGTTTTGACATTAATCATTAAACCTGACATTAATCATTTAAAAAATACAATAATAAATAATAAACTTAATAAATAAGGTATTAATATTATATATTACATAATTATAATATTAATATAATAATTAATAAATAAATAAATAAATAGATATAATTTTTAAATAATGAAAAATATAAAGACATTAATTAATATGAATATATTAATTAAAAATAAATAAAGATTAACAAGACTTTTGATGCTGCACAAGCTGAACACCGTTAAATGTGTTTACATGCAGTGAAATCAGGCTGATTAGGTTTTGATGAAACCATTTATGACCTTTATCTGCTAAATCAACACCGTTTAAAATGTTTACATGACCTTATACGCTTTCAGGGGTGTTAAGCAAATTCAGTGTGAGACTGTGCATGCAAACACACTCGATGTTTGATACTAAGAAGAATTTTGTAACTTCTGAACTTTAAACAATTTTGGTAATGTGCTAAATAAAGCTAAATCCAGTGCTTTGCTGAATCACTGAGGAGTTTGTCTCCATTGTGTTGGTTCTCTCCTAATGTTGCTTCTCTGGCCGTGCTCTTCTGGTTATTATTTCTTCTGACCCTCGTGTCGTTCTGTAAGAGAAATGAAAGCCTAGAAAGACCTGAAAAGCTCTTTCTCCAGCCGTAAATAAGGCTGAACTGGAGTGTTTCCGCCCCTCTTTTGTCTTTGAACTTCAGTGCTGTTCTGTGTCAGAGCGACTCCCTTCTCTCATTCTTTCATGTCGAAGCGAATGCGCCTCGCTCGTGTCTTTCTCTGCGAGTGCGTGGGGAGCTGGGCTGTAATGGGCTTAAAGCAGGCTTGAGGTTAGTATCAAAGTCTTGAACCTGATAATAAGTAAAATCCCCCTTTTGTGGCTGTGGGAAAAAGCGGCTTCTCTGAGTTAACAAGCATGAAATGTTTCGGCTCTCTCCGGCAGCTCTATTTGTCACGCTTGTTCATGTGATTGCAGCACACCAACTTTTCCTGCGATTCTTTCCCTGCTATTTACTTATTTTTTTACTCTCTTTCTTTCCTCCGTCGCAGAGGTTATTGTGACTTTCGGGAATAAGAAAGAGGCTGTTTCGCACAAACGTATGCCCACTGGTCATTGTAAAGATGCTATATGTGTGTGTTTGTATCTATGTATATATATACACACACACAAAGTTTATTTTTCTTTAAAACATCAAAAATAGCATACCTCCAGAATTAACTAATTAAAAATAAAAGTGACAGTACATAAATATTAATATTAAAACTAATATTTTATTGACCAATCAAATGCTCTCTAGAATGAGATGCACCTCCCCCTAATACCACCTGTCACTGCAAGTACAAGCAAAATGTCCTGCCCACAAATCTCTATTTTAATATCAACACTGGAAAAAAAAACTTTCTTTAAACCTCTTTAAATATAAAGTTTTTTTCAATGGTTGACCAAAGAAAGCTGACAAAAACATTTTAAAACAATTTACTTCCAAAATGTGACATTTACAAGTGAAAAAAGCCTTTTCACCAAGATAAAGGTATACAATGATTTGAATTTTTGATTAGATGAAAAAGGAGTGAAAAATTATCAGAATGGAGCCTGATGGTTGGTAATATATATATAATATATATAATATAATATAATATAATATAATAAAATTATTATTTAATATATTTTGTTATATTATTATTTATTTTGTTATCATTATTATTATATGTTTATTTATTTATATAAGCAAGCTGTCACACTACTAAGTAAAATAGAATAACAAGAATATTGAAAAAATAAATACATATAATTAAATAATTGATCTCTCTCTCTCTCTATACATATATATATATATATATAAATGCTGTCGAACGATTAATCGCGATTAATCGCATCCAAAATAAAAGTTTTTGTTTACATAATATATATGTGTGTATGGTGTATATTTATTGTGTATATATAAATGCACACACATGCATGTACAGGTATATATTTAAGAAAATTATGTTATGTTTATATATTTATATATAATATAAATTATATAAATATAAATTTATACATGTAAATACAAGTAAATATTTTCAAAATATATACTGTATGTGTGTGTTTATATATACATAATAAATAAACAGTACACACATTTAATATATAATTTTGTTATTATGTAAACAAAATTATATATTATATACATATAATAGTATATTATATAATAGTATAATATATATATTAGGGGTGTAACGATACACGTATTCGTATTGAACGGTTCGGTACGAGGCTTTCGGTTCGGTACGCATTACAAACCGAACGATTCGTTGGACTAATCCTATTACGTTTGGAAAATAAAAGAGCTTAAAGTGTGTGAAATATCAGTGCCACTGCGCTCAACAACACAGCCCAAACGACGTAACAGGCAACGTGCTGTCTGCCCCGTGATAACCTCCCCTTGCTGGGGAGAATCTTCACTTCAACTGAATTGCTAAAATATTTAATTATAACTGCAATACGCTGTTATACAGCAGTGAATTATATTATTTTATATGGAGCACAAACGTCCGTCTGTGTAACAAACTATGTGCATATTTACAGACGAACTACACTCATGTTCATATGCCCAGACGAAAAACCTATCACTGTTGACTGTCTGGGCTATGAACATGAGTGTAGTTCGTCTGTAAATATGCACATAGTTTGTTACACAGACGGACGTTTGTGCTCCATATAAAATAATATAATTTGCTTTATACAATATTAGGAAGATCAGGCCCTTTCTTTCGGAACATGCAACACAACTCCTTGTTCAAGCTCTTGTTCTGTCCAGACTTGACTATTGCAATGCTCTCTTGGCAGGTCTTCCAGCCAATTCCCTCAAACCTCTACAATTAATCCAAAATGCTGCTGCAAGATTAATCTTTAATGAGCCGAAAAGAATACACGTCACACCTCTGTTCATCAATTTGCACTGGCTACCAATAGCTGCTCGCATAAAATTCAAGGCATTAATGTTTGCCTACAAAACCACCTCTGGCTCTTCACTTCTTTACCTAAATTCAGTACTTCAGACTTATGTGCCTCTAGAAGCTTGTGTTCTGGAAGTGAACTTCGCTTTATTGTTCATCCAAAAAAGGCCCAAAATCACTTTCACAGACTTTTACATTAAATGTTCTCTTCTGGTGGAATGACCTGCACAACTCAATCTGAGCAGATGAGTCCTCAGTCATCTTCAAGAATCAGCTACAAACACATCTCTTCCATCTTTATTTGACCCTCTAACTCTAGCACTCTCTATTCTAATTCTATTTTATCTAGCTGTCTTCTTTTAAAAAAAATAAAAAAACACACACTTGACCCTCAATCAATTGCATATTTATTCTGTAACTGCTGGCTTTTCTTGAAAAACTAACACTAGCTTTCTTTTTTCTATTCTCTCTACTTGTTTCTTAAAAAAACAAAAAAACACTAGGTTTATTTTTGTCTATATTCTATCTACTTGTTTTCTTAAAAAAACAAAAACAAAAAAAACACTTTCTACGTGTACTGTGTTAAGCTAACTGAGACTGGTCATAGCACTTGCATGTTGATGCTCTTTTGTTGATTTTGATTGCTTCTATTGTCATCATTTGTAAGTTGCCTTGGAGAAAAGCATCTGCTAAATGACTAAATATATATATATATATATATATATATATATATATATATATGTATACACATATACATACATACTGTATATATATATACACACACACACATATATGTATATATGCAATTTTGTATAGATGGTGTATATATCTGATCACAATTCCTAAATTACTCATTAAAACAATGAGCTGAATGTTTTGAAAATTCAAATAAACACAATTTCCCTAACGTTGATGATTCCAGCGTGGCTCTAAAAACTAATTACACCCAGAACGGCCTTCTCATCAGACTGCATGATGGAAAATGTATTCACTGGTTCCTTCCATTTGTCTAAAAGTATAAGGACTTTAATTTGCTGCTTTAACTAAAACAGTTGCACAAGTCTAACAGGATGATTGGAGGCTTGTAGACCACACAAGGACATTTATTAAACAAATAGCCCTGCGCCGCGGAGGAGCGGGAGAAACCAACACATCTAACTCCATAATCTAATTGCCTTCCCGCTCGCCACCAAAACAGCGTATTACCAGCGACGAGAGCATTGATCAGGTGGAGGAAGTTATTGCACGGCGGTCCGGTGGGAGCCGTGAACAGAGGAGCATCGTGCATATTTCATGATGATGTGAGAACTACAGAAACAAGAACTTCCTGACAGAAACTTCTGCAGGAGATCCACACTGACTTCAGGCTGAAATGAAGAACAGCAGACCTTCATCTAATGAACCCATCCATCGCAACACAGAGCATTTCTGGAGAGAAACAGAGGACTGCTTGTGTAACGTGGTTTGGATCCACGTGTCCATCAAAACACGCAGGTGGGTAACAGTAATGGAAGTGAGGCGGCCGTGAGGAGCGAGAGGATTGTAGAAACTCTTACTCTCATGTTGCGTTTGAGCATCTGCGAGCACACGGATCTGTCTTTATTTGGCTCTAGCTCACGTGTTCAAAACTCACAACTTTCAAAACTGTTTTATGGAGTTTTTGTCTACTGAAAGTTATCTGGTAAGATGATCTGTCAGCAGAACGTGATCTTCTTCATTCCTGTCACAGATGACATGTCAATAAATATCAAACGCAAAAAAATTGAATTATATATAAAGATTTTTTTGAGAAGCAAAATTGCAAAACATATTAAGATATGGTTTTCAGGCAATATGTGTTTAATGAATGAATTTATTCATTCATTCATTCAATTTCCTACTGGTGGATTGTTTTTCTTTCTTCTTGTTTTAATCATAAATCTCAACAAATTGTTTATTTTAATGATGTTTTAAAGGCATTAAAATGTTACACTAAATATTACTAATAAACTTATATATACATAAAACATTCTGTATATTTTAGTATATTTAGTTTATTAGTAAATACTAAATAATTCTAAATATTTATATACTTATATTTAAATATTTATTTATACATAATAAAAAATCTTTATTTTAAAGTTTCTTAGTAATATTTATCATTCTTAGTCGTATTCTTATTTATCATTATTAGTAATATGTTTTTTTTATTAATGTAAAACTAAATACTACTAATTTACCTAAAAAAAATATTTATTTATTTGCTTGTCTGTTTATTTATTTATTTATCTATTAATATTATACTGTTTATTTTAATGAAGTTTTAAAGCTTTTCAATTGTTTGTAATGCTAAAAAAAATCTGAAGGAACTCTATAGAACTCTCTCTATTATATTATATTATCTTATATTATAAACAATTTAGGGTGGCAGCATTCAAGTATCACTCTAAATATTATTAATAAGCGATATTTATTTAAATGAATGTTTTAGCATATAAATAAATATTTTATTACACAAATTAAGATTTGCAGATTTTAAACCAGATTTTTAAGATTTTTTTAACCTGAAGATTTATGCACACTAGTCTTCTCTGAAGCTACAAAAGTGTTACAGAAGTGATTTAGCAGAACACAGTGATATGAGCTCATGTTGTGGGTGATGTGAAACACACTAAAAAAAAAACATTAAATATATTATTTTGTCATGCTAAACTGCAAATTGTTGGAAAATGTAACTACACTGCAGAGCTGCAGTTATGCTACTGAAAAATCACTACTTTAGTTAGTTTCTAGCACTGCTCTGCGATGCTTGAGCTCCCGCTGCCTGTGACTTCACCTGTCCCCTCTGATCAGCTCCAGCCGAGGTCAGGATGAAGGGACGGAGCTGCGGGCGACAGTCCTGCCAGGCTCCCGCTGGAGGAAGTGCTGCTGCAGGAGACACGGACACTTTTATTGAAGCTGTCAGAGCGTGAACAAACGGCCTGGTCAGAACAGACCGAGCATGACAGCCACCGGCCCTGAAACATGACAACCTGAGATCTAGATGACGTGAACGTCTGAAATGAACACTCATCAGGACTGGTTTATTAAGAAATACCACAGCTGAAGAGTAAGAAAAACCTTGCTGATGTAAGTGATGAGAAATCACAGCTCGCAGGACTTCAGACGTTTACCTCACTGAAACATTTACCATCATCCGAGATGATTAAAGTGTTGTTTTCCACCAGAACTTCATGTGGTGACACAAATGTGGAATATTCCTGACATTAAGCCACCAAAACCAAAATCACGAAGGGTTTCTGTGACAGCTTCACCGAGACAAAGAGACTTGTATATGCACCGCTTGTCAGAAATATGAAGAAAAAAAAAAAAGTGCAATCTAAAAGACACTATTTCACAATTTAGTCATAATTTTCAAATGACACCATCATCCACACTTTATGTTGCCTAAATGTTTAAATAGTACATTAGATCATTAAATTATATTAAATATTATAATAATGATTTTAATATCATATTCAATATTTTAATACTATTTCCACAATAAAAGCATTGATTTGGATATTTTACTTTTACAATAAATACTCCTAATAAACTATATAATCAAGGTAAAAACAATGGTGATGAGCAACAGCATTTAACAGAAAGACTAAAAAAAATATATATATATGTAAATAATTATAATATTTTTATATAAAATATATACACACAAAGAGCATGTGTGTGTGTGTGTATATGTATATATATATATATATATATATATACACTGTGTGTATATATTTTATATAAAAATATTATAATTATTTACATATTATAATTTTTTTGTGTAGAGTCATTTGTTTCTTTTTGTGTAGAGTCATTTGTTTCTTATGAAGAATTATTAAAAAAATGTCATCTAATTAATTACAAAATGTGCTGATATATATATATATATATCAGCACATTTTGTAATTAATTAGATGACATTTTTGTAATAATTCTTCGTAAGAAATTTATTTATTTTATTATTTCTATTATAGAATTAAATTATATACGTTAAATAATATAAATGTTTATAATAATTTAATATAATTTAAAATAATTTAATATGGACAGTTAAATAATGATTGAAGAATAAATAAACAAATAAACAAACAAACAAATTAATTCATATATGGAGCCCCTTTTAGGACAAAAGTATCACATTTTAACACTAAATACCACTAATACACTATATAACGGTGCTAAACTCATAGGTTACGAACAACAGCATTCAACTAATATTAAATTACACAACAAACAAAATACAATGATTAAAAGCTTGTTTTTCTTCTAAAACTTCTTGTGCAATATCCCTGACATTAAGCCACCAAACAAAACAACTACTATACAATTTAAAGCCAGCCATCACTTTCAGCTAAACTAAAGCTCACTTCGGCCCCTGAATGATCAATATTAGCAGTTCATTTCACACCAACACAAGTGTAGAACTTTACAGCGAACCAGCTGGCTTGAGTGACGAGTCGCAAGTCATCTCGATTTACCGTGACTGAAAAATGAGCCCCGCAGGTGTGAACGGCCCCGTGCCGCTCATGCATACATGTGTGTGTGTGTGAGTGAGTGTGTGAGCGCAGCTTAATCTAGCGTTATGATCAAAGCCCCTCCTTTGTGCTTCTGTTGTAAGAGGCTCTCATGGGAATTGAAAGATTAATGTTGACATCAATCAGTCAGTTTAAAGGAATCTCTTTATCAGGTCTGAACTAAGCCGCGCTGCTACGGCACATGACGACTCCTCGGAGAACAAAGTGAATGTCATTGAATCTGGGGAGGTTTTGGGAAGTGTGAATCCAAAAATACTAGCCAGGCAAGTTCTCATGGTGGTCCTGTCAGCGTATCCCAGGCATCATCTTGGTGTTGTTTCTGTTCCCGTCAGGAATCGCATTCGGGTTTTCGCTCTCGTGTCGCACATTTCACACCCTGCTCTTCAGCGGCACACACTGGTCATCAATCACAGCGAGGCTCCGCCCCTGACAGCCGGCCGGCAGCCAATCACGAGTGGCGGCCGCCCGTCAAGCCCGCTCGTCTGGTGACATGTTCATTTTGATCAAGTCATCGCCACGGCTCTCACTGGAAAGTGAAGGAGACGAGAGACGTGCTGAAAAAAGCAGAGTTCACTGAACACACACCGCCGTGATCAGAGCCACTCCAGGATTCATCAGAGAGAAAATCAAATACAATATAAATATGATGTAAAAAAATAAATTAATTAATTAAAAAAAAAAAAAAAATTATGTCTTGGCATCTACCTGAAATGAAGCTGAAGTGCTAAAATTACTAAAATAAACAAATTAAAGTTAAATATAAATTCAAAAATAAACAATAAGTAAAAAGGAAATTTAAAGTACATAAAATTACTTAAATTCAAACAAAAATCAAGCTAATTTAAAATATTAATAAATAATACAAAATGAAAAAGGGTATTTAAATAACACTAAAATAACACTGTTCCAGAAATACATTCCAAAAACACTAAACTTTTATGATAGTGATTCTTGAGTCTGAACCTGAGTGAATCAGACATCAAACAAATGACTCTTTTGAATAGGTTCTTCTTGATGAATTGATCAAAACGACTGATGATGACAGATTAAATTATAATATGTAAATAATTATATTATTTTTTACAACCCCAAATCCAGAGAAGTTGGGACATTTTGTAAAAAGCAATAAAATCAAGAATATGTGAGTTTTCATTCTCTTTAACTTTTATTTAATTGACAAAAGTACTAAGGAAAGATTTCCAAAGTTTTCACTGACCAACGTAAATGTATTTTGTAAATATGAACAAATTTTGTTTTTGATGGCTGCAACACAAAAAAAGTTGTGACAGAGGCATGTTTAACACTGTGTCACATCAACGGTCCTTTTAATTACAATGTTTAATTGTTTAGGAATTGAGGATACTAATTGTTAAAGTTCTGCAAGCTAAATTTTTGTCCAATCTCGCTTGATACAAGACTTCAGAAGCTCAGCAGTCTGTGATTGTTGATGTCAGATTCTCCTTTTTATGATGAGCCATACATTTTCAATAGGAGACAGATCTGCTGGCCAGTCAAGCACATTCACTCTGTCTCTACGAAACAACGCTGTTGTAGCACATGCAGAAGGAGAGCTGGCATTGTCTTGATATAATAACCATGGACTTCCCATGAAAGACATCATCTTGATGGCAGTATATGTCTCTGTACAATCCCAATATATGCCTCCATCTCAATAGTACCTTCGCACATAAGCCAGTCACCTATGTTGTTGGCTCTGCTGCACCCCATACCATGACAGACGTTTGATTTTGCTTCTGTTGCTGATGAAAGTATGGATGGTCCCTTTGGTCTGTGGACTGAGAACTCACCATCCATTTTTCCCAGAAACAAATTGACATGTGGACTCATCTGAGTACAGAACACATTTCCACTGTCTTTTTGACTATCTGAGATGAGCTCTGGCCCAGAGAACCCCGCAGCATGTATAGCTTTCTCCTAGAGTAACAGAGATTCAAGTTGCATTTCTTGATGCAGCAGCAGACTGTGGTAAATGACAGTGGTTTTCTGAAGTACTCCTGAGCCCATGTGGATATATTTAACACCGCAGCATGACGGTTTCTTATGCAATGCCATCTGAGGGCTCAAAGGTCAAGCACATTCAACTGAGGTTTCCTGCCTTGCCCTACATGTACTGTGATTTCTCTGGATTCCCTGAATCTTTTCACAATATTATGTATGGTACATGGTGAAAGACCTAAAGTCTTTGCAATTTTGCATTGCGAAATGTTATTTTTGATTTGTTTGACACTTCTCTCATGAAATTTGGCACAAAGTGATGAGCCATAATCCAGCTTTGCTTGCAAAGACTGAGATGCTCCTTTTATAGCCAAACATGACACCTTGACCTATTACCAATTCACCTGCTTACTGTGAACTGTTTCAAAACAGTTTAACGTGGATATTCTATAACCTTTTCACTTTTATTTCGCCTCTGTCACAACTTTTTTGGAATGTGTTGTAGCCATCAAAAACAAAATTTGTTCATATTTACAAAATACATTTACGTTGGTCAGTGAAAACTTTGGAAACCTTTTCTTTGTACTTTTGTCAATTAAATTAAAGTTAAAGAGAATAAACAAATCTCAGATTCTTGATTTTATTGCATTTTACAAAATGTCCAAACTTCTCTGGAATTGGGGTTGTATATAAAATATATATACACACACAAAGTGTATGTGTACTGTATATATATATATATGTTCTAATTATTTTTTTTCTTTTATATAGAATATATTGTCTATAAAAAACTTTTTTTTTTCACTTTTTCAAATTACAAATATCTAAACTTATTTAAATGTCACAAAAATAAACACTTTCTTGAGACGTGATGCTAAACACACAAGCAACCAACCAACCAACCAATCAATCAGCCAGTGGGGTAAGAGAATACATTATCTGAAATCATATCTAAATATACTATACTATTTTAATTCTTAATATATATGTTTTATTGATAGCTAAGCTATTGTTTTACTGCAAAAAGATGAAGTACTCAGATGATGATTTCTTGAATGAATATATGAATGATTCATAAGAACAACTGGTCAGTATTTATGAGTACCAGTTTCGGACAGTAAGTTCACTCACTTGACCGATTCATTTAAAAGAATCAGTTCAAAAGAGTCACTGGTTCATGAATCAGACTACACTGGTCATGTGTTAATAGTACTGCAATAAAAAAAAGGATGGTAATATTTCATCAATTTTGTTGAGTATACTAAGGTTTCGACCAAATGACTAAAACAATCATTAACACAATCGTTAGGCGGAATCAGAATCAGAAGCAGATTTCCCAGCATCGCTGCTGATAGCGCTGAGTTCCTGCAGTGATGCTGTGTCGGGCAAACACGGGCTGATGTAACGGCCGTGTAAAGCATTGTGCAGGAACCCAAAAGCACGGATGAAAGCAGAATTTGGAAAGCCGGATGAGGCAGGAGAGAAAGCGGACCTCCCTCGCTTCTCCACACAATGCAGCCAACTTCCTGTTCCCCCACAGGAAGTGAGCTGGAACCGAAACCCCCCCGGGGAACAGCAGCTGTGACTGCAGCCATCAGCGCCGGCCCATTCAGAGGCTCGCGGCTGTTTTCATTATACAAACACATGTACACTTACACACAAACGCACTCATCCCTGGAAAACACACACACACACACACACACACTGCAGGCTAATAAAACACGACAGCTTTGATGAATTTATGAAGCTGCGTTTGCACTAAGACCCAACAGACGCTGCTTACCCTGCTGAAAAATGACAGGATCTCAAGCACAAATTTTAAAGCTAAACTTCTCCCAAGATTCACTTTGTAGAAGTGAAATCCACTGGACGATTCGATTACAGATTAATTGGACACAAACTGACTCTGTCATCACATTCGCCTGAAACATATGAATTTGGAAGTGGTAATTACGATGGAAATGCAATTGACTTTCCTTTTCTTGCACATCATGATAACACTTTTTAGCACTAGGGCTAGAAAATGAAATGCAAAAGATGAACTTTATATAACACGTCTTAAAGTCATGCTGGAATGATAGTATTTATCCGCTGTTATGAATGGTTAAAATGTAATAATAACTTGTGAGAAACTTTGAACATATATGTAATATAATATAAATATGTTTAATAATAATAACAATAATAATAAAATGTTTGTTTTAATAATGCTATTTTATTTTTTGTTTTATTTTAATAATAATTACTTCAATAATGACTTTTAAAAGCTCCAAACAATGTCATAATAACCATGTATATAAAATATAATTTTACACACACATACACACATTTATCATATCTTGAAATCAAAAACTCTTAAAAATCTTACATTATTTATATCAGATAATTAATATATAATAGTAGTATTATTTTAAATGTTTTCAAATAAAATATTTTAAATATTTAGTTATTAATATTTACATAAATGTATATAAAATATATATTAAAAATACAAATATATAAATTGCATAAATATATATTTATTATAAAACATAAAAAAATAAAGTAAACTGTATAATTTAGTATGTATTCAATTTGCATACTGTTAATAAACAATAGGCCTACCAAGACACCGTGACAGAAAATACTTCTCATCCAGTCAGTGTATGAGAGCAACAGGCTTTGAATGACAAAAATACATTACCCATCATTCTCAAAATACACAAAGCATCAATTGCACAGCTAAAGCACATCTTCGCTCTTCATTTCATCACATTAGCACTAGAAAAGCATCCAATTTTGGTTGAGAACTGAAAAGAGAACAAGAAATACGAAAAAGCATTCAATTTATTCCAGATGAATTACAGTACTCAGATAAAGTAGGATCGTCTCTAGAGGACATAAAGGAGGTACTATTATCATACAATTCTCACAATGCTACAGAAAAATGAAAAAATATGTACAGTATTTTCAAGCAAGCTTTATAGCTTTTCTTCATTGACTGCATATAAAATGTGCACAAATGACATCATCAACATTCACCAAGTCAATACCAATTTGTTTAAAACACAATTATTCATATTAACACGCCCTCAAATCAGAAAGTCAGGACAAAATCAAATGTCCTTCATCTCTGATCACTGACTTGGACAGTGAATACACAACAAAAAGCTGCCATTAAGTTGCACTATTATCTCTCTTCTTCAGTACCTCCATCCACACCTCAAACCCCTGGATTGAGCTCCTGACAAAGAAACGCCAGGGCCGCATCTGCTGAGCTCGATCCGAATCTCCAGGCTACAGAATACCAGCGAGAGGTGCTTTGAAGCGTTTTAATGACAGCCTCCCGTCTCCATAATTCACAGAGAAACAGTGACAGCTAGTCCGCTCAGAAAGCTATATTACACATCTGATAGTCCGACTGAAGCACACACCTGTCACCCAGAGGCAAGGCCCGGCGCCGCGTCATGTGAATTAGACACTATTATACTGATCTTCATCCTCATGGCTCTCTGATGGATCAGGGGCGTCTTTGAAGACGAGATCTCCCAGAGAGAGCTGAGAAAAGTCTTGTGCTGCATCTATTGTACTTGTTCTCAAGCTCACAATGCATTCAGATTTGAACAGATGCTGCACTCGTCCTTGAGCGCGAGTAAAACTGATGTAGTGCACTGTGAAATAAACACTCCACAAGTGATTTCTCAGATGCATGTGTTTGAGAAACAATCTTCACGACTCAGGTCAGGTAAACCGCAGCTCTATGAATAACAACAGCTGCTTTCCGTCTCTGCAGCGCCGCTGTGAAAGGAGGGGAACGAGAAGAAAGTAATCTCATCCCCGCACCGGGCACGGCTCACGGCGGTCGGGTCTCCTGCGGGCGATGCCAATTCCACACCCTGCCAGGACACATCAGACTGCAAGTCATGCCGGCGAAGCGAGGCAGAGGGGAGGGGAGAGGAAGAGGAGAGGAGAGGGAGAGGAGAGGAGAGGAAGAGGGGAGGAGAGGAGAGGCAGAGGGAGGAGAGAGGGAGAGGGAGAGGGAGAGGGAGAGGAGAGGCGAGGCAGAGAGGAGAGGAGAGGAGATTATATATTTATAATGTTAATTAATAATTCTAATGTAATTATTTTTTGTATTTAATATTTTGTATGTAATATTATATTTAAATTTTATTTCTGAGATTGAATCCCAGTGAATTAAACATGAGTGATACTACTGTTCAAAACACTGCATAATGCATGTTTACACACAGGGCCTACTTAAAAACTGAAGACAGTAAGTGGTCTGTCATGCTTTGCTCTTTAATGTTTTGTTGCCCAGTAGGTTCAAGGTTCTTTATTATTTGTCACATACACAATCATACAGGGTATAATCAGTAGTGAAATGTAGGGCTGTAGAGCTGTACTGCTCAGTGACTTGCAAAAGTGTCCTAAAAACTAACATAAAAAAAATAATCATGATTATGTCTTAAAAAGATTGTGATATGACATATTTGCCATATTGCCCACCCCTGATACACACAGTACAGTATGCAGTAAGCACTGCTGTACACTAGAGAACTACAGCACACAGACGAAGAGAGGCAGGGCACTCAAAGCCCATAAGAAGGTTAGAAGAAAACACAATCATCTTTCCTGATTTCCTTGCATCAGCCTCCATGAGCTTTAAGCGCTCAGACGGCGGCCAGCAGCGTCCCACACACACGCTCACACCGAGACGCAAACACAATCAAGGTGAAAGCAGCGCTTAAACGGCACACATGAGCTCAGACTCTCGCTCTCGCTGCCCGTCGACGCTGGTAAACGGCTCACAGCGGATATCACATCTACACCATTGTGTGTTAATTGGACAGAGAGGGCTGCCCAGTGCCACGGACCTTTATAGATGGAGTTTGTGGGAGGATGTTTGCCGTTCCAGTCGCGGCTCGCTCTGCCAGTATTGATCTCCAGCATTCGCTCTTAATTGGACGAAGCCGCCCAGAGAGAGCCGGCCTTGACCAATGAGGAGCAGAGCAGGTTTGGACAGGTGCATTCATGCCAGTATTGATCCCGTGTCCATTTGGCCGGTGAAATGGTTCTCTCAGTGGCCGTTTTTAATCAATGGCCTAAAAATTACTGCAAATACTCAAGTGACGTATAAAAACAGCTCACCATCAGTATCTAAATTATTTTAATGGCAAATACAAGCAGTAAAATCAAAAATAAAACCAATGTTTTGAAGACAAAGGGATGGAAAACACAAAAGAAGGACAGTATTGATCATTATGAAATATTAGTAGTTACTTGACACTAGTAAGGCAAGTTAGTAGTAAAACAAACTAACCAAACTAAAACAGAGCAAACTGAACAGAATAGTATTCCACAATGCAACACACTCGACTTTACTGCTTTTTCTAATTAATTAGAAGTGATATCAATAAGAGATAGAAGATATAGAAACAGGTCGACTATATGTGATAGTAGATGAAAAAAGTCATACATATAGTACAATTTGACTGATACAGAAATTGTTATGATTACTCAATATTAACTCATCAAATGCAACAATAAATAAAAATAAATAAACATTTTCAATTAGTAGTATGCTATTATCTCAGAAATATTGAAGCATATGTGTAGCAAAATTATTTTTTTCTGTGTTTTTTTTAATGGGCTATTATTTCACCATTAAACCATACAAAAATTAATTTTATTTTATTTATCATTTTTTTTAATTGTCTTTCTTTTCTAAGTAAACTAAAAATGATATCTAAATAAATATTTATATAAAAATCTGTTTTATTTAAATATCAGGGTTAAAAAATGTGTTTGTATTTAAATTTAATATTTATTTATTTGTTTGTTTGTTTATTATTTGTATTTTTGTTTTTATAATACAAAAAGGGTTAAGTGATATTTTAACTGATTATCTATCTACCACAATTAAAATGAATACAATTATAAAATAATTAATACATTTTGTATGAATATATTTTAAAACAAAAACTAATAAAACATCTTTTGTATGGTTAGTTTTAGTTAACTATATTAACCCTGATAAAAGAAATAAATAATACCAAAAAAATGTAATTCTAATAGATAACAAAAAGTCATGAAATACAAGGTAACTGGCACAGAAATTGAGAGAAGCATTAATTATTAACCGCTTGCTGGTCAGACATGTGTTAACATAATAGCTGCAATGGTCCTCAGAAGAGCTGAGCAGCATCACAGCGCTTAAACCCACCCAGAACAGCAGTGCTCACATCACCTCGTGAAAGAGAGACGACCCCACAGATCTCACAGCGCTGACCTCTGACCCGAGGAGAAACACTGCTGCACCTGTCTCACAGCTGTACGGATCGCTGAGCTCTGTGTGTTCAGTCATTCTGTCACGCTGTGACAAACCGAAAAATCTAACTTCTTCCAAATCTGTGTTATAACATTTATCACAGTACATCCTGGAATAAAGATCCAATCTTGGCCTCGATCATCCTTCAACAGGATTTTGATATTGATTTGACCGTTTCTGGAGAAGAAGCCATTGGACTAATGCAACAAGTGAATCTAGTAAGTAGTCAACTTTGAAATGATAAAAATGAAAATAAATAAACTGCTTCTGAAGTAAATTCTCAAATTTTGATCAAATGACACCTTTTAAATCTGCTAAATAAATTATATATATATAAAAAAACATGGTAATTTACTAAACTTTTCTAGCATTCAAACTGCCCTAATTTCTATCATAATCAATTATAAATAAGACATTTAAATTGATTACAATCTATCACGTAAAACTAAAGCATTACTTTAGAAAAGTTCCCGTGACTGAAGGATCAGCGGTTCAGGAAGTCACATTACAGCTGAATCAGAGCGGTTCTGTTATTTCAGAGGCGTTTGGCGTTGAATTAAGGCGGATATTAAAGCACTGAGATGTGGCTGTTAAAAGCATGTAAAAGAAAAACAAAGCGCTTTATTAAAGCCATGCGCGCAGCTGCTTCCTCACACTTTGATGTATGGACGCGGCCCGCTGACGTGCCTTCTGTGCAAAGTGCTCCAAAACGTTTAACGATGCATGAAATAAAAAAAGCTGAGAAGAATTTCTTCTCGACCTGAACCTGATAAGACATATCACATTACAGGAAAGAAAACTATTACGTCTCCATGGCAACAGGCAGGCACGTTGCCCCCGGGCCCCGTGACAAGAGAACGGGTGAGAAAGAGATAGTGTTGTTTTTATCACAGCGAGATTCCTGATTTTCCTCTGAATTCCAGTCCAGAGAGGACAGAGCGGACGGAGCGTGTGCAATCCATCCTGCGTGACATGTTAGCGTCTGCTTGATTCAGTGAATTCTCCTGACCCGGTCAACTGCTTCAGTATGTGCACTTGAGCAATGCTGAGTACCCCATCTTCATTCCAACAGAAACAAAAAAAATAGAAATGATGATTTATATGGGTTTCTATATGTGCAACACTAGTAATGTAATTATTTTCACTGTAAAATTACTAGATTTTAGAGACAATGAATTTAATGAGATATAAGTCAAATACAATAAGTCTAATCTAATGTTTTAAATATGAAAATAAACAAAAATAAATAAATAACATATGTCTAATAAATAAATAAAACAATATATAATTAATACATTATTACTATTATTATATTTCATTACAAATATTAATACAAAATCATCATCACCATCATCATCATTATTATATAAATACAATAAATAATGGATGTCTAACAAATCAAATAAATGGAAACAGATTTAGAAATAAATGCATTTATTTATAAATCTGTTTTTATTAAGTTACATAATAAAAAAATATTTATTAACAATATTTTAATATTATTATTAATTATTTGATTAAATAAAAACAGATTGAGAAATATAACCATAAACATAAACCATAAATTATTCATAAATCTGTTCTAAATATAGATGTCAATTATTTACAAATATATGATTTATTTATTCATTTATTTTAAACAGACGTATAAATACATAAATAAATATATAAATTATTTACAAATGTTTTAAATAAACAGATTTAGAAATAAATCAATCCATCAGTAAATACAGAATTTATTTATATTTTTAATTTATTATTTATTGTATTTTCAATTAAACAGATTTATAAATGCATATATTATTTACAAAAAAAGAATGAATGAATGAATGAATGAATGAATGAATGAATGAATGAACGAATGTTTCTGAGTTTTCTGAGTGGTTGTCAGGGTGTTGTTATGCATTACCAAGGCATATTCAAAGCAGTTTGATGCTTGTTGCTATGCTGGTTGCTAGGTAGTTCCTATATACAGCTGCAGCAGGTCCCTCCTTCAGTATTATCTGTGGGATTCTTTTACCCATTTTATCATCTATCAGGTGAAAACTGTAATTCTGATTGTTTAATAAAGTAACAGCACAGGAGGAGGACGCACACGCTGAACTTTACCAGCTAGTGTTAGCGGCGTTGGCCTTAGGCTGCTGGAAAGCATCTGCTCATGTACACCAGAGTTTGGCGTCCCTAATTTCTACTGCAAACTCCAGCAACAGTGTTTACAAGGAGCTCAGGTGCGCCACTGATCAATAAACAAGCCTGGCATCGTGGAGCTGGCAGAGACAAAGACAGAAGACGAGAGATCTTCCTGTCCTCTAGAGAACGTCTGCTGGCCTTTAGAGCCGCGTGATTGTTTACATCAGTATCAGAATCAATGTAGTTATGTTTACACAATAGCATTTGGCACTAAAAGTTGAGTTGGCGAATAAAGTGCATTCACTGCCAAGCCGAGCCGCTATTCCCGCTGTTGTGCTCATATTAATAGTCTGGTCGGTACAGCTGGACAGAATATTAGCAGAGAAAACCAAATCTGCTGCCGTCGGAAACAAAAAACATAATTATTTGAGCTTTGTTGGCATACTATGCACACTATTTCTGCTGTATGTAGCCTATACTGGGAATGCTGCAAATATACATGTTTGCCAAAGCATGCAATGTACTGGTACGTAATCAAAGTGCACTGATTATATATACACTATAGTCCACAATGCAATGCAATGCAAGAGTGACAAATGTACCAGGAAATGTTTACATCATCTTAATGTTTTATTGGCTATGTATATATAAAGAACTACATATAAACAATGAAAGTGGCATTAGCAACATAAGGAAATAAATCAGTCAAATGGTCAAAATAAATCAAATATCAAAGTTGTTAACACTTGATATAAATCCTTTATGCATAATGCATTAAGAAGGTATTCATAATGTATGTTGCATGCATTATATCTTCTCATAAATAATTGTTAAAAAAAAGTAAAAATAAAAAAATATATATAATAAATGTAAATATAATATAAACATTTTTTAAATAATTAAAAAAATAAAATATTTTGTTTTCCTGTTCTTTTCTTTTTTACATCTGACAAATCCAAACAAAACATCTTTCCAAAGAAAAATATTATTTAATTGGACATCTAGATGCAAAACACATAAATGGCCTTTTTTTAAAAATGCAAAATAACCATATCTTCTGAATGGTAATGCATAATAATCATAATGCATGCATAGTTGCACGCTATTATTGCATATGAATAGACATTAAAAAAAATCTTAAATTTGAAAGGATAAACATATATAAGTTAAACCTGTTTACCTGTACCAGGTAAATGCATGCAATTTTTCAATGTTAAAGTGGTATTAATGCTAAAATGACACATGGCACCTTTAAATATGCATCTTGCAACAAAGTACACAGCATATTGCACAGTATATAGAAATCGATAAGCTTCTTTTTGATTCCAAACACAGGATGCGTGTCTCAAATCTCAATTCTGTGCACATCCTGGAGGCTTTTGTGTCTTTTGTGCTGTAAGAACACAACATGCGGTCATTTCATGAGTGGCCGACACACTGATCTCTTGGAGTGCACTGCAGTAATAGACATAATGGCTTCTTTCTCTCAGCATGCGCTCGTGTGTGTGTGTGTGTGTGTGTGTGTGTGAACAAACAGCCACATGGTCTCTCAGCGGTTCACATCTGCAGATGGACGCCTGGAGGAAAGACAGCAGAGGAACCTGTGTGACGACCCCTCCAGATAAACACACCATCATCTCTCAGCGTCCTGCTCAAGTCGGCAGGTTCCTCACTGACGCTATGCAAATCAAGCGCCACTTTTAATGTGCGCTATGCAAATCTGTCCGTACCGGCGACGGCGGGTTCTGTTAAACCAATGGAGATGCAGTTAGTCGGGTTTATGCTACAGCTTTGAGGGACGAAAATATTTGATGGCAAATTTCACACATGCATTATAAAAAACCTCCGTCCATCAGTCGCAGCGTCAAGGGAACGGCAGCTGGAGTTGCAAATGTGCGCGGCAGCTGTGTAAGCGAACGTACGGCAAATGAAACGTAGCGAGTGTGATGTGATCGCTGGAACGTGGACAGCAATGGTAGCATGCGCTCAATCATCAGCTCTCTGTATGAACACAGTCCCTCTAAAGGCCTGCGTTCGTAAATAATGACTATTCTGAAATAATAAATATGCAAGTCAAATGTTTATTAGAGTGAGAGCCATTCGA
Organism: Schizothorax lantsangensis; assembly: GCA_027422415.1. NCBI lineage: Eukaryota > Metazoa > Chordata > Actinopteri > Cypriniformes > Cyprinidae > Schizothorax > Schizothorax lantsangensis. The sequence goes on along the minus strand of CM049856.1, from coordinate 24,898,839 downwards.
TATGCATGAAACATGTATTTATCATGAAATTAACATGTCATGTATTAATAATTATAAAGATTTAACATTTCAAATCATACTACAGTATTATAATTTTGACCATCTGTAACTGATATTCAGTTTAATTTCAATTAATTACAAAAACATAACATTTAACATATGCCCTGTCCCGTCACGGCATGTTTCCCCCTAAATAAATAAAACTTAAAACTAACTGATGTCACCAATGAAGTGACAATATTCTCATCCCATATATTTTGCTATAGACCGCAGTGTTATTTTAATATCACTGATATGCTATAGTTTTGTATTATAGCTCAAATTTTAGTTATAGTTCAGATTTTATATATATGTTTTGTTTTCATTTTAATGTTAAAGTTTTAGTAAATTTGTATATATATATATATATATATATATATATATATATATATATATATATATATATATATATATATATGTCTTTATAGCTTTTATGAAGTTTTAGCTTGTTTAGTTTTAGTTATTTTAGTGCTTCAATTTAAACTAAATGAAAATGAGAAATGTTGCCTTGGTTGAAATTAAAAAAATATATATACAGTGCCTTGTGAAAGTATTCATACCCCTTCATTTATTTCACATGTTACAGCATATGTTATGTTAAACTGCTTGTTATAAAAAAATTTCCACATCAATCTACACTCCATACACCATAATGACAAAGCAAAAACAGAACTGTCACAACTTCGAAATAAAAAAACTGAAATAAGTACATTGCATAAGTATTCAAACCCTTAACTCAGTACTTATCTGAAGCACCTTTACAGCCTCAGGTCTTTTTTTGTTTGATGCGACAAGCTTTGTTCATCAGCATTTGGCAATTATCTGCTATTCTTCTCCTCATCTCTTCACCTCTCAAGCTCTGTCAGGTTGGATGGGGCAGATGCACATTTTCAGGTTTCTCCAGAAATATTTGACTGGGTTTAATCCCAGGCTCTGGCTGGGCCACTCAAGGACATTCACAGAGTTATCATAAGCCACTCTTGCTGTGTGATTAGGGTCATGGTCCTGTTGGAAGGTGAACCTTCTGCCCAGCCTGAGGTTCTGAATGCTCTGGACTAGGTTTTCATTAAGGCTATCTCAATATTTTGGTGCATTGAGCTTTTCTTCTACTCTGACGAGTCCCTCAGTCCCTGCCTCTGAAAAACAGCCCCATAGCATGAGGTGCTACCAGCACACTTTACTTTTGGAATGATACTCTGCATGTGATGAGCAGAGCTGGTTTCCTTCAAACATGATGCTTAGAATTAGGGATGTTCATTTTGGTTATTTTTCCTAACCGACGTTCGTTAACCGATTATTAACCGTTAACCGACAAGCTTATTTTAAATTAGAACTGAATTAAATTAGAAGGAATAGATGTCTGTGACCCGTTAAAAATACTAACATTTGTTTTCCGGGAATTAATTTTACATGTGCAAAAAGCAGCAAACAACAGAACATGAGGATTCACATGGTCATCATAGCTATCACATCACGCAGACACACACCTGCAGCGCTTTTGCGAGCGGAGAAAAACATAATAAAGCTAGGTGCTGTATATATATATATATATGCTGCTTAAGGTGCCACGATGGAGCAGTGCAAGCCAAATGTTTGTCAGTGCTGGTGTGCCAACCTGCGCTGCTGTGATGCGTAATCTCATGTACAGATGTATGTGTAGGTTATCAGAATCTCTAAATAGTATAATTTTAACACTGACGAACTCGGCACTAAGTTCAGTCAGGCTTTTTTCAAATATGTGGAATCACTGGCGTTTTAGTACACATGTGATGAGATATTGTGATTCTGTCCTTGTGTGTGATTTGTATGTTGTTGTTGTGTCTTTGTTTGGACCGAGTGTGTCCATATATATATATATATATATATATAATAACGAATAAATAGGCCTATACGAGAAATATATTTTCACTTAAAGGTGCAGTGTGTAGTTTTTAGCGGCATCTAGCGGTTGAGTTTGCGAATTGCAACCAACGGCTCAGTCCCCCGCTCACCCCTCCCTTCAGAGAAGCTACGGTGGCCGATACAGGGCTAAGATGCCGTCGTCTGAGACCGCAGAGAGCAATGAGGTTTCTTTACAAAGGTAAATTAAGGAATTATATTTACTTAATTATTCAATAAACGATGTCATTGCGAATATTACTGTTACTTGTTCATCATTGTGTCAGTGTTTTTTCACGAGAACAACATAGTGACGATACGTGCTCTGTAGAGCAGTTTGTCCGTTAAGGGCTACTGTAGAAACATGATGGCGACTTCCATGTGAGGGGACCCACGGTATATGTAGTTATAAATCGCTCATTCTAAGGTAATAAAAACATAACAGTTCATTAAGTAAGGTCTTTATACTCCTCTGAAAACGTAGTTATGTATATTATATTGCATTTCTGTCTATAGATCATCCTAAATATTACACAGTGCACCTTTAAATAATAATTTAAGAAAACGAAAGAAAAACTGTGCAACGAGTTTCGGTTCATTTTTGTGCTGTGCGAAAGGAAACCAGACGGCAGAAAGCGGAATCCTATTTTTTTAGGCTTATTTTACAAAAGCGCAAATATTTGTTTTTATTGTGAATGCACACAAATAAAAGCAAACCTTTTACAATTCCGATTATCTTCATGACTAAAAGGAGTATTTGCTTCCACTGTTAGAAGGGAAGAGAAAGTCAAGTTATTGCTCCAGCGCCGCATGCGCGCGCACACAGTTAAGCATTCTACCTTGACAATGCAGCCTGTTCATTATCATTATAAAAAACAATCAGTCAAACATATGGAAAAAAACACACTGCTCAGTTTAAATATGTAGTAAAATCTGTGCCGTTAAGCGTTATCACCGTACCGCCGTGAAGTTATGCAAAACATGTAGTTATACGTGGATATTGGAACGTGAGTGAAGCAGGCCTACATAAAAGGTAAATAATATTTGTGGCATTCAAATACATTGCGAATACAGAAACATTTGATTTTGTGTCGAACGAGAGACCCAACATTGGTTTCAGTTTCGTTTTAGCCTAAATTAATTCATTTTGGTTTGTCGTTTATATAGCTATAGCTTCTTACATTTTTAATTATTGTTCTTTTCTAACTAGCCTACTGTTAATTGAAAGGATTTGTTGAGGAGTGAGGGGAACTAAAATAACCTAGCTATGGTTACAGTGTTTATTATAATGTTTATAATTCGCGTCGGCCTATTTCTGAATGAATTAATAAAATGCGACTTACTTTTTTTCTCTCTCTCTCTCTCTCTAAAAAACATTTTTTTTTTATACGCGTAGCTTATTTTAACCATGCAGCAAACCTTTTAAAATATTTTGATAAATTAAAAAAAAAAAAAAAAGTGACTTTAAACCGTTTAACTGATTGTATTAATCGGTCAAAATTCTTATCGGTCGGTTAACGTTAAACGGTTAAAATGAACATCCCTACTTAGAATTCATCAGACCAGAGAATCTTGTTTCTCACAGTCTGAGGGTCCTTTAGATGCTTTTTTGCAAATTCCAAGTGTTTTCGTGTGTCTTCACTGAGGAGAGGATAGAGTTTGACCACACCAGCATAAAGCCCAGATCGGTGGAGTGTTGCAGTGATGTTTGTCCTTCTGTAAGTTTCTCCAATCTGCATATATGATCATGGAGCTCAACTAGAGTGACCATCAGGTTCTTGGTCACCAGTCTAACCAAGGCCCTTCTCCATCAATAGCTCAGTTTGGCCAGGAGGCCAGCTTTAAGAAGACTTCTAGCTGTTCCAAATGTCTTCCATTATGGATAATGGAGGCTACGTGATTCTGTGAACCTTCAATGAAGCAGAATTTTTTTCTGAACTCTTCCCCAGATGTGTGGTTTGATTTAATCCTGTTTCTGAGCTCTACAGACAGTTCTTTTGACCTCAGGGCTTGGTTTTTGCTCTGATATGCATTTTCAGCTGTTAGACCTTTTATTAAGACGTGTGTGCCTTTCCAAATCATACCCATTCAATTGAATTTGCCACAGGTTAACTTCACTTGAAGTGTAGTAACATCTACAAGCAATATGAATGCTCCTTAACTAAATGTCAATTGTCCCAGATAAGGGTTTGAAGTTTTGAAGTTTTTTTTTTTATATAAATTTGCAAAGATGTTAAAAGCCTGTTTTTAGCTTTGCAATTATAGTGTATGGAATGTAGAATGATGTGTGAAAAAATTAATTTAAAGCAATTTAACATAAGGCAGCAACATAAAACATGGGGGGAAAAAATGAAGGGGTATGAATACTTTCGCAAGGCACTGTATATAAAATCACAATAAACCTGGTCGACTGCATTCGTCAAGCTCTGTTTTTCAGGTTATTATAAAAAATGATCAAACAAATTGTTATTTTTAAATCTAAAATATTAGTTTATCAAGTCAACATTTACTTCAAAAAGTTTAAAAATGTGTGCAATATATATTTAACGTTTGGAGTCAATAAGATTCATATTTTCACCCAGGCTGCATTTATTTGATCAGAAATACAGCAAAAACAGTTATATTGTAAAATGTTACTACAATTTAAAATAACTGTTTTCTGTTCGAATATATTTTAAGCTGTGATTTATTCCTGTGATGCAAATCTGAATTTTCAGCATCATTACTCCAGTCTTCAGTGTCACACGATCCTTCAGAAATCATTCTAATATACTGATTTGCTGCTCAAGAAACATTTCTGATTATGACCAATGTTGAAAACAGTTGTGCTGCTTCATATTTTTTCAGGATTCTTTGAATAGAAAGCTCAAAAGAACAGCATTTATGTGAAATAAAACTCTTTTGTAACATTATAAATGTTTTACTGTCATTTTTAAACAATTTAATGCATCCCTGCTGAATAAAAGTATTAATTTTTTAAATATATAAATATATGCATATTTGACTTCATGAGCTGAACAAAAAGACCTGATTTCGAAGCATTTGAAGCCCTGTATTGTTTTCATGAAAAGTCTCTAAACTCCTCTACAGTAGTCTTGATGATCGTCAGACAGACAACAGGTGAGGAGTTTGCAGTGTTTGTGCAGCAGGTACACCTGGTGCCGTGCTGCCGAGATTACATCTGTCAGGCAGAGAAGCCTGGCACGACTTTGCCCCGTCCGCCCACGTAAAGAGACGCTCAAATCCCCACAAGCTGTTTCCTCGGGCAGCAGCGTGTTTCATGCAGTGTGAGCGGTGCTGCTCCTGAAACACAACCCTGCCAGAGAGGCCCTGAGTCCAAATTGCATGCGGCATGTGCCCTATCAATAATGCAGCGTCTTGGTTATTTGTTTACGCTCGTGGCTTGTGCCACTTCATTGTTTTTTCATGAACACTGCTAACCGCATATTTATGGCGAGTAACTGAGCGCAAACATCCACGCATGCAAATGCTGAGGCTACTGGAGCTGGCTGATGCAGCTGGAAAAACACGGCTGGATATTTTTCAGTCTTTTGATTTTATTTCTATATATCACCATGTATGCATTTGCTCTGAAATTACTCAGTTACTTAGAATTTGTAGCCAAGTACAATATAAATGTTTCATGCAAAGTTTGAAATGTTTAACAGTAAATTTGTGTCTAGTTGATTCTTATCCTAATATTCTTATTTTATTCTTTATTAATACTTTTTGGTATTCTATTATAAATATTCTATTATTAATTAATTAATTATTAATTATTATTAAGTATTCTATTATTAATAATTCTATTCTATTACATTATTAATTTATGGATTTGCTCTGAAATTACTTCAAATGTCATTTTTAAAATTAGAATTGTATAGTCAATTACAAAACAAATGTTTCATGCACAATTTAAAATGTTTAAAAATAAATTTAGTAAATTCTTATGATCATTTTATTAATAATTATTTGTATTTATTATTATATATTTTTATTCTTATTCTTTTACCAATATATATGTATTTGCTCTGAAATTACTTAATGTCAAAATTTGTATTGTTTAAAAGTAATATAGTCCATCAACATGTTTTTCACATTGTTTTTCAGTAAATTAACTCATGGAAGAATCATACTGAATCATTTGCAACAATTTAACAATACTTAGCTAAATATATTTTGAATAAAACACTTGACAAACAAAACAAAAATGTAATTCTGGGACATTTTTGATAAACGATTTCGTTGAATCTGTCATTCTGAAATGATTCATTGAAATGGACAGTTTGAACCAGGGTCATTATATTTAGTTACGACTAAAACCAAAATCATTATTTAAAAAAAAAAAGTTACTTGAAATAAAATAAAATATTAAAAAAGTAACAAACATATATATATATTTTTTTTAATAATGATTTTGGTTTTTCAATTATTTCAGCTAATTACAAAGGCAATATTTATCATTTTTGTTTTGTTTAACTTAAGTACGAAAATAACTAAAACTAATAAATAAAATTATAAAAACTATAGACATTTTAAAAAACTAATAAAAATGATAAAAACCAGCTAAATTACTAAAACTTTAACTAAAACTAAAGTGAAAATAGAAAATATAACAATAAAATCTAATTCAAAACATTAACAAAAACTATAATAGTATGTATCAATAATACTACAATAACCCTGGTTTGAACTGATTCACATTTTTGGTAATCTTGCTAAAAGCATATTTTTGTTAACGCAGAGCCTGTGGTGATGAAGAACAGGCTGGGACGGGACAGCAGGTCAGCAGATCAGAGCGGGATAAACACCACGAATCCTAATAAGGCCTTTAATCCAGTCTGCATGAAGAATAAACCTGAGAGCCGTAAATAACAGAGATAAAGTGTGCTGAGAGCAACCTCCAGAGAAAAACACTTCCAAACAAAAGAGTTTCTCAACTCCAAACTCCCTCGTCAGCTCATCCAGAGCATTCACAGAAACTAAACCATCAGCTCATTAACATACGACCACCAACATTTACATAATCACACATATTCAGACCCGCCCACTCACAAGTTCACCAATCAAAACGGAGTTCAAATACAGCAGCAGTCTTAAAGGTACAGTAGCAGAATTAGTTATTATGACTTTTTCTGATGCAAAGAACCTTGACTATATAAGGTCGATTCAAAAACTTAGTGAGCTGCCTTGTTGTATACTTCCTACATAGACAGTTACCTTCTAAGGCAGCATCCAAACTAAAAATGACCTTCATAAGTACCTGATAATTGAACAATCTCCATGCGTCAAACAACTTCTCACGTGAAGCACAATAAACTGTAATTGATTTCAACAATGTTTGGCATCAGTATAATATATATATATATATAATAATATATTATAAAAAATGGGTGAAATTCTAATAAAAAAATAAATTAGTTCACATAAATATTGGGTAAAACAGTAAACTTTAGTCAATTCTTATAATAATTTAATACTAATAATACTAATAGTTTTTGTTATTATATTATACCATATTTTATTTTATTTTATTTGTAACACTTAACAATAAAGTCCCAAAAGTTATCCTTAGTTAATGCATTATTAACTAACGAAGAGCAATACATTTTTTACAGCATTTATTATTCTTTGTTAACATTAATTAATAAAAGTACCACTATTCATTGTTAGTTCAAATCCATTAAATATTAACAGATACAACTTCTGATTTAATAATGTATTAATATAACAAGATTAATAAACGTTTTAGACATAAAAAAAATCTGTTTTAAATTTAATTAAATTCATAATTCATACAAATAAATATGTATTTAATTAAATTATTAAACTAAATTTACAAATATTTGTTGGTGTTATATTACATTACACATTATATTATATATTGAATAAAGTATATATTATATTATATTATATTACATTATATTATAAAGCATTTCTTTCACTTCATCACAATGCATTCTGGGACTGTTTTGTCTATTCAAATGAAACATGCAACACTAAGAACAGATTTTACATAGTGAGCACACCCATGATGCCTTAATATTCTGCTCACTAGATTTGAAGTGGAGTTCAGGGGAAAAGAAAACTGCTCCTGAGGTGAATGTAACACTTTTAATGCAGTGCACATGCTAAGAATCTGTGCTGCAGTATTTGGGAGCCGTACGCTGGGGCTCCGGGCCTCATTTATCTGGCTGTGTTAAGGGTCACCCTGGTTGAGCCTCCATTTACTGCAGACGGGCCACGGCTGACCTGCATCATTACTCTCGATTTCACACGCACACAGATCTCATGCATCGTGATTGACTGCATATTGGCAACAAGGTTGTTTAACAGCAAGGCAGTGATAGAGTGAGAGCCCTGTGGCAGGTGTGTGTGTGTGTGTGTGTGTGTGTGTGTGTGTGTGTGTGTGTGTGTGCGTGCAGCTGAAGTGGGTTTTGTGCCCCAGTGTGATCATGTGCGCTTTAGGACACATACATTTTCTATGATATTCTTAAAGTTGTGTGTGCATGTATGCATGCATAAATATATATATATATATATACACAGTATATATAAAATATAATTTAAAAATATTTATTTTTAAATATTTTATGCATATTTCAAAATATACAAAAAAAGTTGTATATAAGGTATAATTTTTTATTTTTTTTTCTAAATACTAAAATACTAAATTTTCTTAAGTATTTTGTGTCTAACCAATATTTTATATTTTACATATACATTGTTAATTATATATTGCTATGTATTATATAAAATATATTTTGGTTACACAATTTTAAGGTGTCCTTGTTACAGTGTAGTTATACATTTAAGTACTGAGAAATATTAATTACTACATGTATTTACTATATGGTTACGGTTAGGATTAGTGTTTGGTTTAGGGTTACTTGCATGTAATTATGCATAATTAATTGTTATTATAATAGTAAGTACATGTAACGTGTAACAAGGATACCTTAAAATAAAGTGTTACCTATGTTTTAATCTTATATTAAATAATACTTTTATATGTGTTTTTTTTAATTATTTTTATGTGGTTAATCCTCTGAAGAAAAAAATACTTCTGAATCCTCATTAAAAGTAATTGAAAAAATTATCTGAGGAAAAAGATATAAAGAAAAGATATTAATTCTCATTTAAGTAATTGCTATATCTTCTCAAGATGGGTAAAATCATTACTGCTTTCCACAAGATAATCAATCACATATAAACAAAACCAAGCTACAGATACTGCGACGGCCGAAGCTTTACAAACAGCTCTGACTGTGTTCTATTAAAAGTAATTAACCTGAATCGATACAGACCCAACATCAGCACACCGAAGTGTCGCACGAGGAGAATATTTCTCCCTCTGTGTGTTTCAGACGCAGCTTATTGACAGCCAAGAAAAACTTTCAACCGAAACACCCACCAGGCTGAGCTCGTACCGCAGCTGCCAATCAATACGCTGAAAATAGATGCTGAATTGCAGGTAAAAATGGACAGAGGTGAAACTGCAAAAGGGCCAATCACTGAGGATAAATCAGGGGTCAGAGGTCAAAGCTGTAGTGTAAAAAAAAAACTACTATTGGGAGATGAAACTTTGCTACCATTGGGAGATAAAAAATTAACATGAAAACAAAAATTGACCCTATTTACTTTTTAAAAAAATGAATATTGTAAATGAAAAAGTAAAAAGCTCAGCATTAGAGGTTTGTTTACATTTTGAATTAAAGTAAACTTATATAAAGTAAACTTAAAAAATAAATAAATATAAAAAATTAAAAAGCAATAAAATAGCACACACACATACAGTATATATACATACAGTATATATATATATATATAATATATAATATATAAAAAATAATAAAATATAATCAAATTTATTAAAATATAGAAATAAAGTAAATATTTTAATTAAATTAAAAATATATAAAAATTATATTTTCAATCAAAATGTCATCATCAACATATATATCAAAGACTAAAGATATGCTCATTGATTTTAGGAGGAAGACTCGCATGAACAAAGCTACTTTAATCAAAAGCCAGACTATCGAGTACGTGCAATCTTATAAATATCTTGGTACTATTATTGATGATAAATTGAATTTCGAAGCTAATTGTGCAGCTGTGTGTAAAAAAGGTCACCAGCGCTTGTACTGTTTGAGGAAATTATTACACTTTCATATTGACCGAGCGTTAATGATCATGTTTTATCATGCTTTCATTGAATCAGTTTTGTCTTTTTCTTTGGTCGTATGGATTGGTCAAACATCTTTAAAAGTGAGAAATTCTCTAAACCAGATAGTTAAATGGTCTAGTCGATTGGTGGGTGAGTCACAGTTGTTGTATACCAGACAGTTGCAACGAATGGCTACTTCTATTCTAAATGATGACTCCCACCCTTTGCACAGTGAGTTTCAGCTTCTTCCCTCTGGACGGAGGTTTTTAATCCCAAGGTGTAAAACAAAGTGACATAAAAACAGCTTTGTTCCCGCTGTTTTAACTGTGTTAAATAAGCTGTAGGATGGGGGAGTCTTGGAGCATTCATGTATCGTATTTTTGTTACTTGTGTTATGTTCTTAAATGTGGTTTGAATTTGTGTCATGGATGGTTGTCATTGTCATTTTACTGCAAGACTGCGGGTATGAATAAAGTAACCTAAAAAATATCTTCATATATGTGTGCATGTGTATAAATTGTAAAAAAATATATATATATAAAAATAAAAAATGCTAGTAAAATAAAAACATCTATATATCTATATCTATATAGATAGATAGATAGATAGATAGATAGATATATGTAAGGGATAATCAATGGCTAGCACGACGTGGAGACAAAGAACCGCCCGACGCAAAGCGGGGGGTGGTTGCCTCCGCGAAGTGCATTAAAATCCTTTAATGCATGGCTAGCCGTTGATTATTCCGCTTATTCCATGGTCATTTGCCAAGTAATAGACAAGTTAAAACTTGTATTGCTCTTTGCAGCGCAATATTGGAACGAATGGGTAAAAACTACAGTTATTTTCGTCAGTTATGGCTCGTTACCGCTAGCATTCTGCCAGCTTCAAATCAGACACAGAGATGAAATAGTGCAGTAAGACCACATTTATTTGAATGAATTATAGCATGTATTTCAATTAATTATCGAGAGAGAGAGAGAGAGAGAGAGAGAGAGAGAGGACAGTTCTGTGTACCTGCTTGCTGTGTCTGCACGTCTCTCTCTACAAAAAAATTACTTCAAAAACAGCGATTTTATCACCTCGTTGCTGGGGAATATAATGTAGCGATCTATCTAGTATCTATCTTTTATTTTATTAATAAAAATGCCGGGGAAGCATTGGAAGTTTGTGTGTGTGTGCTGCACAATCTGCGATCTCTCTCTCTCTCTCTGTATGTGTGTGTGTGTGTGTGTGTGTGTGTGTGTGTGTGTGCGAGTGATGCGTGTTGGTTAGTGTGCATCAATTAAAGCAGCGCATTAATATAGAACGGTGATTAAACTGACTTGGAACTACCTGTGCATTAAATGGTTATACTGCATACCTGCCAGCCAATCAGAATCCAGTATTCAGACAGACCATGGAATAAATAGATATATACACACACACATATATATATATATATATATGTGACGATCTAATTATCAGCATAAGATCCCGACGGGATATGAAACAGCCAATGAGGCACACACCATAGCCTCATCACTGTTATATGCCGATGGAGAATGCATAAGCGTTGACAGGCCAGGATATGATAGAATAAGGGGGATTTTACCTGGATATGAATTTTGGACACTTAATCATTTATTTTAAAGTGCGGTGCACTGTCACCCTCTCTATGTAAAAATTTAGTCAAATCATGTAACATGAATGTCGTACAGTCTCATGTTTGAGAACAAAAAAAAAAAACAACGAGTTGAAAGAGTACCGAGCCGCGGAAGAGACTGTTTCTCGAGTGCTTTCCGTGAGAGCGAATCGAGACGGAGTGAAACACGGACAAATGCGTTTCATCCATTCTTTCACAACACCCTCCCCAACCGCCCGCCGGTGACACAGTTTTGCGTAGGGCCCCCAGAAGTCTAGGATCGGCACTATATAGTGTATATATATATATATATATATATATATATATATATATATATATATATATATATATATATATATATAGAGAGAGAGAGAGAGATTAAAAATTAAAATTAAACCTCAAATAAAATTCAATAAAAAATAAATGACACCCAATATTTGTGCGTAATATATATAATTATACTTACTAGAGCAGAGGTGTCCAACCCTGTTCCTGGCGATCGACTGTCCTGCAAAGTTTAGCTCCAACTCTAATCAAACACACCTGAAGCAACTAATTAAGGTCTTCAGGATCGCGTGAAAATTAAAGGCAGGTGTGTTTGATTAGAGTTGGAGCTAAACTTTGCAGGACAGGTGATCGCCAGGAACAGGGTTGGGCACCCCTGTATTAGAGTATCATGGATTGAACAGACAAAGATTTTCATTTAAAAACACAACTTTAAATACTTACTATTTTAATAAATGCATGTTGTTCATATGAAAAATAGAAGCTAGTATTAGAGGTTTGTTTAACTAACCTTATGTATGAACTTAAGTTATAGTGATGCTTTACTTAGTAAACTAAAACTATCACAACCAATATTTCACAATCCAGTCAAATCCTGACTAATAAATTCAAGTCCTGCTCTACATTATTTCTATCTGAATATTCAGTGTCACATGAAAATACACCACAAAACGCGAGTTAATTACATTGCAAATTGCGTTTGACGTTATCTTTAAATGATTTCAAATATACCTCAGAAGCAATCATCAAACTGCACAATTAAACGCAGACGCAAGCTTTGTTCTGCATGTTGTCACTGTAAATACTGCGCATTATCACACGTGTCTTTATACGCGCTGAAATACTAATGACTACAGAGCCATTTAGATTTTTCAGCCTTTTAAAAATCCATCTGGCGACTCAATTAGTGCGATTAAGTCCTAATCTGCGCAGAGGGAGACGTGTGGATGATGGGAACGGGACGTGATCACCGCCTGCCATCTCTCCAACCAACAAAACCCAATGGCAAAGCACTTCCTGTTCTTCAAGCCACAGCTCCGATTTTAACACTTCACATTCCCCGTGTTTCTCACCCACCCCCTACACACACTTCTCGCTTCAGACCGGCGCCAAGAAATACTCCATTTCCACAGAACGGCCTTTCTTTCGGTTGGCTTGTTTCAGCGGGGGAATCTGTGTTTTATGGTTGCCATCCCACTGCCAGCGTCTGATTGGAAATTTAATAGGCAGGCTCTCGAGATGCTGCTCCTCGCTCTCTCCTCTCCTCACACACATCAGCCCGAGTCTATAAAGCCAACGGGGCTCTATGTATCTGTGAATTAACGCTTCTCTGTCTAGGTTGCTCATTCTGTGGACGTTAGAAGAGGAACGACCATCGTTTGAATCAATGATCTCATTAACGGGTCGCATTAAGAGCAAAACCTTGTGAGCTGTCGCCGCAGGCAGTGCTTTAAAGGAAGAGTTCCTCTAAATATGAAAATTCAGGTCTTTATTCACTCACCCACGTCTTTTTTTTTTCTGTGTAACACAAAAAGTTATGAAATGTGAAGATGTTGATTAGAAATATACTTTCCCGTACTGAGTCTTAAAAATAAATAAATAATAAACACTTATATCAATGAAAAATTACAGAGTTAAAAAAATATATACATATAAATAAATAAATAAATTATAATTATATAAATTACAAAATAAGAACAGAAAACTGAAGGCAATTCTAGAATATATTTTGATTAATTTAGTGGGGGATTATATTATATTATATAAATTATATACATTTTTAAAAATTGTATAAATTAAAACATTTATACGTTACATCAATTCAAATAAAAAATATAAATTATACAAATAAATAAAAACAACAATTATATAAATTAAATAAAAACAGATATAATAAATATTGAGACAACTCAGAAGGCAATTCCAGAATGCATTTTTATGAGTTGAGGGGAAAAGAAAACTTGAAGATGTTGAATAAAAATATAATTTTCCATCTGAAAAGTCTTACAAAATAAGTAAATAAACAATTATATAAATGTAAAACTATATACATTATATATATTTAAAATAAAAAAAATAATAAAATGTATGTACATGAAAAATTAAATAAATGAAAAAAAATAATTAATTGATTTTTTTAAAACACCAAACACTGAGAAGGCAATTCAAGAGTTATTGTGATGAGATAAGGGGGGGGGGGGGGGGAGTAAAGATGCTGATATAAATTAAATAAATTAAAAATACTAATTCTATAAATTAAAAAATAAAAACACTGAAAACTCAGAAGGCAATTCCAAAATTGAATTTGATTTGTGTAGTTGAGAAAAACTTATTATTAAATAATAAAAAGTAAAATAACAGGTAAAAAAAGACTGTCACACCTAGTTGTATGTATTGTACATACTTATGCTTATTAGAGTATCATATTGCTAGTTCACTACTGAAATCAATTGTGACTTGAGTATTCTGTGACTGTGACTTGAGTGAGAAATGCAATCTGAGTTGATGCCTACGAAGTGTGCTTCAAATCGATCACTTCTAAACTGCATTCTAGTTAGAAAGCTGTCTTTGAAGCCAGCAGCCTGTCGAGACAATAAGAAGCGAGGAGGTCACTAGTTTTGGAAGAGAGCCTACAGAGTACAAAGACGACAGGCCTTCATTAAGAGCAGAGCTGCCCCTCTCCCTTCCCCCTTTTACAATATTGCTTTAAATTATTAACCAGTCTTTTATGAGCGTCGAGTAACCCCATCCCAGGACAGCTATGTTTTACTCTGTGTGTGTGTGTGTGTGTGTGTGTGTTACTGAATAAAGAGCCGTGCCACGGGATCTGACTGTTTAAATCACGCAGTAGCATGTATGAATGTGCGATCATGTGCACCTCTATATTAATGTGATGAATGCAGTAGATTACGCTGGTGGAGTTCTCGCTATCAGCATGGCTGAGCTCTTTATTGCCATCTGAGATTGGAAACGGATGAAATGGAATCGTAGCTACAACGCTGTGAGGATTTCCCACTGATGAGCAATATCAAAACACAATACATTTAAATGAAGAAGCTATTATTAGTGTTTGCAAAGTCAAGCATCACCATTAATATAATTCAGAGTGATTTGAACAAACATGAAACATAAGTATTAAAGCTCCAGATGTGAATGATTCCTCAAATCATGCATTTTTTTGAGGAGAGTGTGCTGTTGCTTTACCTGTTGGATGATAAAACAAGTGAAAAAACCCACAGACTATCATTGAAGAAGAACTTGAGCCATATCTACACACAAGCAAAAACTGCACTAATCACACACAACTCCCACGCAACTGTAAACCAGAGCACACAACAGCTTAGCAACTGCATAAAAATACTAAGAAACGTGCAACAACAAACGTGACAACAAATCTAGTAATTATTCTGATAGAATGATAAATACAATGTTAAAAATGAAAGATATAACATTAGACAGAACAACAGAAGGTCAGCTTGAATTATAAAATGTTGGAATGTTAAAAAGATCAGACACTGGAATGTTAGATACAACAACAGAATGTAAAAAGTTAGACAAAATAATAGATAGAATGTTACAAAATTAGAACAGAACAATAGAACATTAGATACAATGACAGAACGTCAGATACGAAGAACATTATATACAACAATAGAACGTTAGAACAGTAGACTTGACATTAGATACAATGAGATACAAAAGTTGAACACTGAAAAGATAGACAGAATGATGGATAAACAATAGTAGAAAGTTAAAATAATACGTTAGAAAGAATGACAGACAGAACTTTAGAACAATAGATAGAATGTTCGATAGAACATTAGAAAGAACGATACAATGGCAGAACGGCAGAATATTAAAAACAACAAAAGAACGTAGGACTGTCAAACACAATTAAACACAACAGATGAATATTGGAATGTTAGAACGTCAGACAGAACAACAGAACTTTAGAACAATAAACAGAACTTTACAGAGAAAATTAGAATGTTAGATACAACCATGTCATGTCAGACACAGCGGTTAAACACTGGAACGACAGACAGAATGCTAGAAAGAACATTGATAGATACAACAAAACAATGACAGATACAACCACAGAATACAATAGTTGATGGAACGTTGGATAGAACAATAGACAAAGTTACAAAGAACAACAGATAGAACTTTAGAACAATAGACAGAATGTTAGAAAGAATGTTAGATAGAACAATACAATGATAGAACGACAGAATGTTAGATACAACCACAGAATTTAAAAACATTATAATATCAGATACAACATTTGAACATTGGAACGATAGATGGAATGTTGGAAAGAATGATAGAAAAAACATTAGATAGAACCTAAGATTGAATGATAGCTAGAACAATACAATGACAGAACAACAGAATTTTAAATACCACCACAGAATGGAAGAATGTTATAACATCAAACACAACAGACAAACATTGGAATGTTAGAACGTCAGACAGAACTTTAGAACAATAAATAGAATGTTACAGAGAACATCAGAATGAAACAATGACAGAACGATAGAGCATTAGATGCAAACACTGAATGTAAGAACATTGTAATGGCAGACACAGTGACTAAACAGTGGAACGACAGACAGAATACTGGAAAGAACGACAGACAGAACGTTAGAAGGAACGAAAGATGGAACATTAGAACATTAAACAAAATGACAGATATAACAATACAACGGCAGAATGATAAAGCGTTAGATACTACCACGGAATGCAACAATATTATAAGATCAGATACAACAGTTACACTGATCCAGAACACTGGATAGAACGATAGACATAACATTAGAAGGAACGACAGATAGAAATTTAGAACAGTAGACAGAATGTTAGATAGAATGATACAACGATAGAACAATAGAATGTTAGATACAACCACAGAATGTAAGAACGTTATAATGTCAGATACAATGTTTGAACATTGGAACGATAGATGGAACATTAGAGAGAATGATAGAAAGAATGTTAGATAGAACCTTAGATTGAACATTAGATAGAACGATACAATGACAGAATGACAGAACATTATATCTAACTACAGAATGTAAGAACGTTATAATGTCAGATACAATGTTTGAACACTGGAACGATAGATGGAATGTTGGAGAGAATGATAGAAAGAATGTTAGATAGACCCTTAGATTGAACATTAGATACAATGATAGAACCACAGTACATAAGAACGTTATAACATCACATAAAACAGGTGAGCATTGGAACAATACATAGAACGTTAGAAAGAACATCAGATAGATTGTTAGAATGACAGAACATTAGACAGAATGTTGGAACAACAGATAGAATGACAGAACATTAGACAGAATGTTAGAACAAGAGAATGATGGACAGACGGATGGACAGATTCCCCACATGAGCAATGCTTTAATAGGACACGGTAGCTAAGAATCCATAAACGTTACGGATGTTCTAAAGACCTTTATGAAGTCATCTTCACATCACCACCTCTGAAGCTGAAGCATGTGAGGCTGCCAGCATAACATTTACCGGTGAAGCCTTGAGAAGACAATGAAAAGCACTGATAAGCCATTTGTTGTAACTGTGAAGCATCTTCAGTTCATTTCTTGAGCATTTATATGCAGGCTTTGAGGCAGCACACAGAGCTATTTCCAGTCCCAGCGAGGCCATATTTGCTGACTTATCACCACCTATGTGACAGCCGCCCTGTAGAGGCGCGTGATGAAGTGCCACGTTATGGCTAACTCCAGCCGACTGCAGCGACAAATCACAACACTCGCGTGACAGCCTGTTAGCCTGCAATCTCAAACAACCAGACACTCCACACACAAATATCAAACACCCGCATGTGAGAGACACAAGTTTATGTACACAATAAGGACAGGATACTGCTTGACAACATATAAAACATGATGTGCTTGCAAACAAAAATATGCTTGCTTGCATGCACACATTATCAATGCATATGTTCTGAATGGAATACTGCCGCATACTGAGCAGTTTATACACACACTATACGCTGCTGCTGACTACTAAAACATAGCATGTGAAATAGTATGCAGTGCTAATCGTTGCAACCAGAAGTATGGTACACAGTTATCACATGACCTCATTATTGCATGGTTAGTTAAGAGACGTCTAATTATCACCTTGGTTAATTCACATTTTCAAGTCTAATTTTGTGTAAAAATTTAACTTATCTAATAATAGATTCATGTGTAATTCAGCAAGCAGCATCCGGTTATTGTCTCAGTAAGTAGTTATTTTTCATTTGTATTTTTGATATATTCCAGTATTCCATAAAATGCCTTTTAGCAGTTCAAATTAGAATCACAAATCAAGATGATGATATTTATCACACTATATCGCGTTCCTTGCATTCTGGGATTCAGTATCCAATACAGTGTTCTGTTTGTATACTGCACATTTTGTCAAATATATTATGTCATTTGCGTACTTTGTGCATTCAGAAAATTGGCATATTACCTACATACAGCATATCGCAAAAATAGTATGAGCTGTATGATAGTATGCAACCGTATGCAACAAAATAAAACCTTGCCCTGTGCCAAAAAATATAAATGATATTATATTATATATTAATGAGTGTTATATATTATATAAAATACATATATGTATGTAAATATTTATTTTGAATATTTATTTTTGTGTGGGTTTGTAATAGTTCAGTGTGAATTCCTTTGTACGCGATTAACATTTATATACCAATTTTGATTTCATATATATATATATATATATATATATAACGAGTCATAGTTATCAGCATAATTCACCAGGCTCCCGACATGAAACAGCCAGCGTGTATGAGGCGCACACACCTGAAGTGAGTAGCCTCATCACCGCCGCTGTTAAAGCTGCGCCTCTCCTCTATGCATATATGCAACACTGTCCTTATGGCTTTGGTATTTCTGTTTAATAAAAGCCCTTACACAGTGGTGGAGAATTAGTTATGAAAGAAGTTCGTTTATAATAAGTGATATTGTATTTAATCGACTAAAAAGATGAGTTAACTGCTGGAGCCTTTGAGGAAGGTAGCAATATGTCGCTTTGTGACGAGTATAGTTATATACCCTTCACCAGGCTATGTTGAAACAGCCATTTGAAGTGAGTGGAGTATTGTTAAATGGGTCTTTGTGCAATATTTTCGTTTTAGTGATGCAAGTTTATGATTGTATATGGATTAACATTATATGGACACTTTATTTTATTATAATAAAATTATCTATATATATATATATATATATATATATATATATATATATATATATATATATATATATATATATATATATATATATTAGGGGTGGCACGGTACATGTATTTGTATCGAACCGTCACGGTACAGGCATCTCGGTTCGGTGCATGATGCCTTACGACGAATACAGGCAATTCACCCCCAATCCAGAAGAGGGCGCCCGCAGCAATGCAATGCTGTTTGATAACTGCCAGCAGAAGAACAGCGAATGCCAACGGTGACACGGAGGCGCACGCTGATGTTTGGCTCACTGTATTTTATTTTGATAAAGTACCAACTGGCTGCCAAGTTAGCAATGCTGGAACTGATGTGTGTGTGCGAGCGCGAGTGTGTGCGTGAGTGTGTGTGTGTGAGTGTGCGCGAGTGTGTGTGTGTGTGTGCGTGTGCGAGTGTGTGCGTGTGCGAGTGTGTCGCGATCACTTAAACTGTTTCCTTATACCAGCAGAATCAACTTTAAACACTTATTGTCTTATTAATAATTACTGTATAAAGGTCTGCTTTTATTTGTGAAAACAAAACGGATTTTATATATATATAGCATGTAATAATATGTAGTATTTTCACATCTAGATGAATTTTTTTTTATTTGCACTACTGTCTGTTCAAAATAAATGAAAAGAAACCGAGCATAGTAATTTCTTTTTTTTTCATATTGTACCGAAATCGTATCGAACCGTGACCCCCGAACCGAGGTACGTACCGAACCGTGACATCTGTGTACCGTGCCACCCCTAATATATATATATATATATATATAAGGGGTGTCAACTTTAACGCGTTAACGCATGTGATTAATCTAAAAAATTTAACGCGTTAATATTTTTTTTACGCAAATTAATCGTTTGATAAGGTTTGACCCCAACTTCTTCCCGTCATCGCAGCGCGGAAGGTTATCTATCAGTGTGTGATGAGCGTAGAGTGAACCAGTGTTGCCAGGGTAGCGGCTGCGGCACAAGTGACCGTGGGCTATTTTGAAAATACAGCCGAGGGTTGCGGTTTTTTGGGCTAATGTACTTTTATAATCTACCGCGGCCGCCCAAAGTGTATATAGACAAATAAAAATTAAAATAGATCCTTTTACTAATGTGTATCATACTTGGAATGTACACCTGGCAACTTCAGAACGGAGAGACGGTTGTAACATCACAAACAACGCGAGTTTCAGCCAGAACATACAACACAGCAGAAATAAGCATGACAACAGCCACTATAGATTATATAAGATAATAAACACACGATTACGATAGGATATGATTTCTATGTGATTTTCTTGAGATGAATGTGTAACTTACATCTGAAATGCTCATTTTTGCAGCGATATAAAAGGCTATAAAAAGCATATTTTAACAACAGTAAACAACCAAATTCCACATGTGATCGCAAAAGGAAGTTATTACAAACACTCGATGGTGGTTTGAAGTGAGTTCTGAGTAAAAGTGTACTATTAATCTCATAAATTGTCTTATGGAGCATGATGCTAATGTAAGCTCTTATGCACCTGCAGAGCAGGTCCAATTCTTCTTCATAATGCATTTTGTCATAATACTTCACGTAAGGTCGCAAGAAAATGTTTTGTTGTATTTATTTAGAAATACTTTTGATAATAGTTGGGTAAATGTATACTGGGATTGAAGCGATGTGGCTTGGTAAACGTTTTATTGCCAGTATAAAGACTGATAATGGCTGAATAAAAACAAAAGAACAATAAGGATTATGTCTCATACCTGGCGGAAGTGTGAAAGGTTATGTTTCCCTAAACTAGTTTGTCATGCATTTCTTTATTTCAACACATTTACAGGTAAATCCTAGTATTTTAAATTTGTGATTAATCATGATTAATCACAGTCCATGACTGTGATTAACGCAATAAAAAATTTTAATCGATTGACAGCACTAATATATACATACACACACATGAAAGAAAATTAATACTTTTATTCAGCAAGGATGCATTACATTAATCAAGCATGACAGTAAAAACATTTCTAATGTTACAAAATATTTCTAATTCAATTAAGAGCTGTTCTTTTAAACTTTCTATTCAAAGAATCCAGTTTCCACAAAATTATTATAAGCAGCACAACTGTTTTCAACATTGATAATAACAAAAAATGTTTCTTGAGCAGCAAATCAGCATATTAGAATGATTTCTGAAGGATCATGTGACACTGAAGACTGGAGTAATGATGCTGAAAATTCAGCTTTGATCACAAGAATAAATTACATTTTAAAATATATCCAAATAGAAAACAGTTATTTTAAATTATAATAATATTTGACATTATTAGTTTTTACTGCATTTTTTATCAATTAAATGCAGCCTTGGTGAGCAGAAGAGACTGACCCCAACATTTTGAAGGGTACTGTATATAGTAATATAAATTATCTTACAAACAGACAATACAGTATATGTAAGCCAAACCTGTTTCCAAGGATTGAATCCAAGAATCTGTGTGAGACAGAAAGAGGAAGAGGTCATTTGTGCTACACTGGACCAGGAAACGGCTGCACACAGGGAGAGGGAATCACCATCTGGGGTCCCATTTGTTGCTCACCTGAGGGGGTGCCCCATAACCAGATGGAACCCCAAAATCACAGGCATGATGGTCACCGTTCTGACAGCCACTTAGCCATCAGCAGTCGCTCGCTGCTAGCCAACACTTCCTGTCGCACCTAGAGAAAGTCCCGGGCTCTATTTATGGGTTTGATTCTCCAGACAGACAGACCTGCACAGGTGGACTGATTAAACAGGCTCGTCTGTTACGTCTGAATGCACCGGTCAGGGTCACTGGCTTCTATATTTAGCTACAACACACCGACTGCTAACCAAAGTGGGAGATTGTACTACAGGAATGAGTTTTTTGAGTCACCTTCACAGTCTCAGCCAACTGTTACCATCATTAATATATCCCCTGATATTCTACGAGTGATTACAGAAGCAGTTTCAAGCAAAAACCAATATGCTTTCAGGTCAACATGAAATAATGTTTGCAAACCCATTTTGTTACTATATTGTGACGTACTGTTAAAAGAAACAGGATGTTTAAGAATGTGTTATACTGTATTAAAAATCGGTGTATTATTTTTATAGTGCGGGTCAATTGTTTATTTATTTATTTATATTTTTTTAAATACGGTAATAAAAATGTGAATGCTTGTTCATTAACCTAAATGAGAAAATGTCACAAAATATATATATATATATATATATATATATATATATATATATATATATATATATATATATATATATAAATATATATATATATATAAATATAAATATAATATAAATATATATATATAAAAAAAAAAAATCACTGCTCAACCAGTATTTCTGACGAATCAAAAAAAAAATCAATTTGGGCTGAAAAACAATTAAATGCAAAAAAAACATTTATAGATTGCATATGTTTGCTAAACAGGTTTTGTTATAATGTAGAGGCAGGCAAGTACAATACAGTAAAACACAACTGCAATCTAATGCTAGCATTGCATCATTTATTGCTTGCTAAAAAAAAAGCGTGCATGTCATTGCATTGCATTTCCTTGCTTTATGGTTGGAAATCCTATACAGTATATGAAGAGGTACAGCAATATCCCACATCCAACTCTGATTAAGAAAGTTAATGGGGTCAGTCGTGATGTTGTGTTGACTTTAATCATGACTGATCTGAGCCTGTGGTTATAATATGCAACCACACACAATTAAACCTAGACCTCAGCGCTCCCTGGAAAACAAACCAGCGCCCCAAAGTCATAGAAACTACTGCGAGAAACATAACGTTATAGCCGAGCCGTCATCACCCTCCGGCACACCGTACGGTCATAAAGAGACTTTACTCACACCGCCAGCGCAGTCCATCATGGCACGTCTAATGCATGTTCACATCAGAGAGCCACATTTATTTCCCATTGCAGATCCGAGTCTGCTAAAGGAGGGGGGGGGGGGCGCGCAGCGGTGCCGCAGTGCCTATGGAAGCGTGACACCGCGGCCGTTTTAACATGCCCTCGACACCGCCGAAAACACTCTGGAATACACTGATTTTGTGAGCCACTGACACGAGCTGTCAGCCGAGACAAGAGCCCAGAAATGAATCAATGGACTCCACGTCTAAGTGGGAGGGAGGGGAGCGACACCAAACACAGAAAAGAAAAGGAGACAAAGTGCGTTAATTAATTTTCCACAAGGGTGTACGCGGAGCCATCTCAACAAGACAAATGATCTCATTTGCCGCGAGGAGCTGGAGACGTGGGCAAACAAACCCTGGCACCGAGGCTCCGTCTTAAGATTTATCAAATGTTTTGGAGAGCAGAAAATGTGAATTTACCCAAATGTGTGTGCATAAGGCAAGATGTTTGATGAAAGACACTCCCCATTCTAATTCTTATGCTTTCTGATTAGGGTTTGGAATCAATAACTGTTCCTCAAACAAAATCGGTTCCAGTTTTTAAGAAAGGCTGGGATGTTTGGCAATCAGAAGGAATTTAACAGTTCTCGGATTCTTATTAACGATTCTGGTTCCGTTAATGATTCCATTAGCACTTGTAAGGAACAAATATGTGGATATAAGGAATGCAATTTAATTGCTAAATGATGGGATAATTGTGTTAAAAAAATAAATAAATCAAAACAGTCAAGCAAAAGGTTTGTTTACACAGACTTAATGATTTTTCAGTCTTTTTAAAGGCAGCATAAATTCAATCCCGATAAGAATAACAAACATGTTTAATTCATTTATTTTTATAAAATACTACTGACAAAACACATGATGTGCTTCTTTAAATACAGTGTTGTTGTCATACAAACAATCAGTCAGTAATTACAGTATAATTATTTAAGTCTCACAATTAATTTTAAGCTGTATGTGTTTGATTCACTACAAAGAACCAGTTCGTGAAAGTCATTCATTTGGGAGTCGGACTACAATGGCACAAAGTAACTAAAAAGAATCAGTTCATAGGAATCATTAGGAGTCAGGCTTCACAGGTTGTGCTTTGTGTTGATTCACTAAAAAGGGCCACCTCATAAAGTGTCATTCAAACTGGAATTATTCTACACTGGTTGCAACGCAAACGTCGAGAGTCAAACTAACTGTTTATACCTTATGTGTCCGATTCACTAAAAAGACTCGGCTCATTTATTCAGAAAAGCACTGTATAGTTTGATTCACAAAAAGAACACGTTCATAGGAGTAATTCATTCAGGAGTTGGACTAGACTAGTTAGGTTTTATGTTTCAATAAAAATAAATATTTTTTCTATGCATTTGCTTTATTGGTTGTACACAACAACAAACATACAAAGCATGACAACAGTCTAACTCATGAAGAAATGACTCTTATGAGTGATTCTTTTTAATCAAAAGGTCGGTCAAAAAGACTTTTGAACTCCATGAATGGTTTAATTATAGTTCTCTCAGCATATAAAACTGGAAAAGGATACAGTATTTTAATATACAAAACAGTACATCATGAAACTTAAATTAGTGCAATTACTGACTGGTTATGCGCATGGTGCGTAGTTAAAGGGATAGTTCACCCAAAAATGAAAATTCTGTCATTAATTACTCACCCTCATGTTGTTCCAAACCCGTAAGACAGACATTCATCTTCGAAACACAAATTAAGATATTTTTTATGAAATCTGAGAGCTCTCAGACCCTCCATAGACAGCAAGGGTCCTTACACGATCAAGGTCCAGAAACGTAGCAAGGAGATCGGTAAAATAATCCATGTGATATCAGGGGTTCAACTGTAATTTTACGAAGGTACGAGAATACATTTTGTGCGCAAAAGAAAAAAAAAAAAAACGACTTTATTCAAATTAGTCTCCTCTGCGTCACCCTAGTGCCATTTTGGAGAATATCCGCTGGACGGAAACTGCGTACGCTCTCCTCTGTTAGTCGCATACCGGATGCGCTGTTTTCATTCAAATCAAAGCGTAAATATATGAAAGAAGACGTATCCGCAGCTTCGTACGCAGCGTACGCAGTTTCCGTCCAGCGGATTTTCTTAAAAATGGCGCTACGCTGACGTAGAGGAGACAAACTGTTGAATAAAGTTGTTTTCTTTGCATACAAAAAGTATTCTCGTAGCTTCGTAAAATTACGGTTGAACCCCTGATGTCCCATGGATTATTTTACCGATCTCCTTGCTACGTTTCTGGACCTTGATCGTGTAAGGACCCTTGCTGTCAATGGAGGGTCTGAGAGCTCTCAGATTCCATCAAAAATATCTTAATTTGTGTTTCGAAGATGAACGGAGGTCTTACGGGTTTGAAACGACATGAGGGTGAGTAATTAATGACAGCATTTTTATTTTTGGGTGAACTAACCCTTTAAAGACACATTCAGAACAGGCTTTTGCTGTAATAAGTAAAGCTTTAATTAAAAACTAAGAAATATGCTACCTTTTTTCTTTAAAAGTAATTAAGTTGAACCAGAAACATTTAGATGCCTTACTATTGCATATTTCTGATATCTACATCCTAGAACATCCAACGAAACAGTCTGGGCCCAAAGAAAAGCGATCCAGATCAGCATGTAAATTCACTTTCCCACCTCTGTCCAATACGTGAAGATTTATGGGCTAAGAGGCATGATATTTAGTACCACATGAACCCACCTGGGTTCTTCAGGGATTCTGATGTTTCACTGAGATGAGCTCATATCCACCCAGCAATCGAGAGCAAACACAAATCAAGCTCAGCCTGGCAGAAACAAAATGGTAATGCAGTCATTAGGTCATTAAGATTAACTGCACTGTCATAGAGAGACTCTACACGATCATTAAATATATTTTTATGTATCTGCCACGCTCTTCATTTGCATACGGTGAGTAATGAGACGAAGATAAACAAATAATGTGCCGCTCTTGAATTGATCAAAGAGGTGCGCGCTCCCGGTCGACTGTCCGTATGCGTCACTTTAATAGGCACTCAAATCGCCTAATGTGGTGTCATCAAACACAATATTGATGCTAATCTGAAACACAATAACAGTCAAAGGATTGGAATCATCAAGATTTTTGTCCTGTTTTTGAAAGATGTCTCACCAAGGCTGCATTTATTTAATCAAAAATACATATTAGAATGATTTCTAGAGTAATGATGCTGAAAATTCAGCTTTGCATCACAAGAATAAATTACATTTTATTATTAAATATATTCAAATACAAAACAAAACTAAACAAAACAACCATTTTAAATGATAATATTTCACAATTCTTGATCAAATAAATACAGCCTTGGTGAGCAGAAGAGCCTTCTTAATGATTCTAATCTTTTGAATGGTAGTGTAATTAAAAGGAGAGCATGACTGGGGCTGAAAACGTCATGCAATAAAGCTGCAACGGGCCCGACACTGAGCCCTGGAGCACACCGCTCGCTTTGAAAAGACGTCAAAACACCTCCCATCCGAGACAGAATTGATGAAATAAAAGATCTGGAGACATCTATCCCTCAGCGAAGAACTAGTATAGGCAATTAAGAAGAACTAGAACTCACGCCTGACTGACTGACCTTCAGAGAGGTATCCCACACTGCTCTTTCCCCGTGTTTATCAGTCAAGCATGCGTGTTTATCACTGTCAGCCGAGATTATGTGTGCGCGAGAGCAGCAGGGCCACGCACAGTTGGTGAGCGGACGCAGGATCCCAGAGCCAGCTGCTGGGGAAGAGCGAGACTGCTGACGGGCATCTGTTCCCGGTGCTTCCATGGGGCTCGAACCGCAGCCAAGAACGTCGACGTGTTGGAAACCGAAGACGGGGTGTAATATTGACACCTGTTCTGTGAAATATTAATGTTTGTCGTAAAGGCTACAGACTAATGCAACTGTGTGCTTGTGCATTAATGACATGTGTTGGAAAATCTCACGAAACAAACATCGCCGTGATTCTTTTGCGAACTGCACACAGGAAATTTCCTTACTGAATCAAAAGATCACAGAAGAGTAAAGTCAAGACAAATTAACAGAATGAAAGTGAAGTCTAGATGCAAATTGCAAGGAAAAAAAAAAGATATCTCATTAGACTTTCTAGATGTTTGGCAGCCTCGGTTGCTAGTAATGAGCAGTCTATAATGAGCAGTTACTGAAACTCACTGTCTCTTAGCTACAAGAAAAGGTGAGACTCTTCGCCAACATGCTGAAAACGAGCCTTCGTGCACCAACAAATCACCTCAGCACAGGGCTGCGCCGTATGTCGAACTGTGCAAAGGTAGAAATGTGTCAAGCGGGAGAGAATCTGCTTTGTGGTTTATATCACAAAAAAATTGACACCAAATAGAAACCGTACTCTGCTAACTGCCTCAGACGGCTGTCAGCTTCATTGATTTTAATGGGAGAGATTTAGTTCATGTGCATCATGTAATTCTGCAATTCTGTAACGCTGCAATTTGGCAAGAAGATAATTTTTTTTAAATAAATGCAGTAAAAGCATTGCTCATTAGGAATTCATGATACCAACTGTATTAAATTATTATTATTTTTTTTTACTATGCCTTTACTAAATATTATTTTTTATTATTTGGCTTCTTTTTTTATGAAATAAATATAAAATTTGCACAATTGAATGTTAAATACAAAGAGATATATTATATAATAAATCTATATTAAAGATATATTATGTAATAAATCATTAATAAATCTACAATTCTATACATTAAATTAGTTAATTTCTACATAAAAGTTTCTACCATTTCAAATTATAAACATGAAGTAAAAGTACACAATAGTATATTTATTAATTAGCATAAAACCTAGATTAAAAAATGTTGTAAAAAATGTTGGTGATTATTAACTCATGTTAACAAACTGAATCTTATTGTAAAATATTACCAGAAAGTCTGATGTGCAATCACAGGTCTACATATATTGGCTACTTTACAATAACTCTGAATGCCACTCAATCATTTTTACATGCATTATTGTTTTGAGTATTTTGTTTTCAATTTTAGTCATAAATAATCATATCATGTTTTGCCTCAATCAGGTTTGCATAAAAAAGAAATTCAGATTAAATGAAGTGTTTTTTATAAAAATTCCAATAAGTGATTATATACGAAATATGCACAGTTCTTGTGATATAAAATTAGCCCTGTGCTCATCCAGCTGTATTTGTGTGTCTGGGCACTGCAGTGAAACAGAGCAGTGTGTCAGTAGACCAGCGATGACCTTCATATGTTCTCGTGGCTCCTCTGTGAAGAAGGCTTTGCATATTTACTAATATGGTTGTCATGAACACTACTGATAAAGTGGGAGGAAAGCTATTTAGTGTAACCTTGCCTTCAGGCATGGGTATCGCTAATGATGCCCGGATTGCCAGAGCTAGTCATAACAAAATGTTAATGCATTAACTTACAGAGCA
Source organism: Schizothorax lantsangensis (assembly GCA_027422415.1). Classification (NCBI taxonomy): domain Eukaryota; kingdom Metazoa; phylum Chordata; class Actinopteri; order Cypriniformes; family Cyprinidae; genus Schizothorax; species Schizothorax lantsangensis. The sequence goes on along the minus strand of CM049856.1, from coordinate 24,870,200 downwards.
TTGAGAGTTGGTGTTGGTACATTCGCTCAACTACACAACTTAAGGCCTTTCATGAGTCACGCCGGAGCTCCAGCACACCATCAACACGGGCATCAAGAGCCGCTTCGACCTCCACATGAAAACCACTGCAGACAGCAGCAACCAGACTGCTAGGCTTTACAATATACATACTACTCATTCAACAAGAAAACATATGAGAATTAAAAACACACACACAAATACAAACTTAAAGGAAGAATGTTACATTAGAACATGCATTTTTAACATTAGATATAACATTTTTATGTTAAATCCACTATTGTTTTATATAGAATTGTTCAATAGTCCACACAGTTTTTACTGCAATTACATCACAAGTAACTGTAACTAAATTACAGAATAATTAAGAGTAATCCTTACTTTACTTTTTCAAGGGAAAAGTAATTGAATTACAGCAATCAATTACTTAGTAATCCATTACAATGATATATATTAATCTTAGTTAAACTTTAATAATAATAATAAACTAATTAATAATATGAATCACATTTTCTTATTTAAACTTTATTAATTTAATATATATAAGTAATAATAATATAATAATATATGAATAATAATTATAATTAATAATAATATAATAAATAAATTAATACAGCTTAGTCAAACATTCAATTAATTTATACACACATATATTTATACATATATACACTGTATATACACACACACAAAGCATTTTAATAAATTACATATTGAATGTACTAAAATAAATTAGTTAATTGCTCATATTTATATTACATTATCATTATATTATTCTATTATCAATTGAACATTCCTTGAACCCTCCCTAAAATAGATTTATAGCCTAAACTTTTGCATGTCAGAGCGGTGGTTATATCATAATTAGCTAAATTTTCTACATGTATATGTGTTTGGTAATTTTTTGTATTTTTAAAATGATATTTATTATGTTGTATTTATGCATCTATTCATGTACTAATTAGCCTGATGCTTCACTCCTTTCGTTCATAGGTCAATGCTGACATGAGTCATTTGAATACGTCTTTAAGAAACACACACACACACACACACACACACACACACAATCATATTGACAATGCAATCACAATCAGTTGATTTCAATCAATCTTTGATTGAAATTTCTGCCCTCCCAATATGTCATTATAGCCATATCTCCGCCCACCTCATCCTCACAGCGGAGCTCCAACTCCACATTACAACTCACATAATCTGTTCAGAATAGTGTGTGAAAATAGATTTAGTATGTCCAATCATAATAAACTAGGGATGTCAATGATTAATCGACGATCGATTAATTGTCGATAAGAGACGTAATCAATAAAAGCTATCGATGGTCAATTAAGCAGTTTCATTTTAGGGTGCGTGCGGCTCGTGCGCAAAACACGTGCAAACGGCTGTGAGTGATGGTGAAGGGGCTGGATCTTACAAGAAAATAATTATTTTAATATGATACAAACTTTAAAAGTACATTAAAAGAGATACAGTACAAAGTTCTTTTGTATTGAAATGTAGTAATAAGTCATGTTCAATCATAATTTCTCTAGATAATTATTGCATATCGGGCACTTCGCTTTGACAGGGCTGCACACGCGAGCAGGACAGTCTATTCATTCATACAACTTGTTAATTCGTTCCTATGACATATTAATTTGTGGCAGCTGTCCATGTTTCATTAATTTGTTCCCTAGAACAGGGGTTCCCAAACTTTTCCATTCCACGACCCACCTAGACAAGTACAATCTATTTCAAGACCCACCAAAATATTTCAGATAAAAAAACAATTGACATTACTATAAGCTTAATCATAATTAAAAGCATAATATGGCAGAAATTAAGTATTTAAGAAAAATAACCATTTTATTTTATAGGCTAGTACCATTGTAAACATTCACTACTAATATTTACGTTTTAATTTCTTAATTTACAGACGTTAATGAGTCTAGAAATATGTCCATAAAACCTGGAAACGCGCTCACTCCGGTGCGGTTATGAACTGTAATCTGCTGCGAGTGCTATAAAAAAAAGTGCCCTCACAACCCAACACTTTTTTATTTTATTTTAGCAAAGCATAAGAAGCGAAGCAGAATTCTCAAACAGTTTAGAGATTAAAATAATTTTGAAATAATTGTAAAAATAATAAACATATGCGTCTCATTTTAAATAAACACTAAAAACCGAGAAGACAAATTTACTTCAGCCAGAAATTTACTTTTGCAATGGTTAAATAAATGTTCAGCTATATCTTCAAAAGATTTTTTTACATTTTTTTCTCTATATAGTGATGATATGGCAAGGAAATAATAGGACATTTTGTAAATTCTGTTATGCTAGCATGTGGAAATGTTTGTATAGTATTACAATTAACCCCGCATTTGTGCCCCGCTCAACCCGTACATGTGAAATGCTTTTTACGGACAGTTTATGGATTAAATGCATATGAAGGAACGAAAACAACAAACTCTTTACATCTCTCGGAAAGATACAGTGCAGAGTTCAAACAGACGATAGAAATTAATGAACAGCCTACCTGATACAGTTTTCGCAACATTTGAATTTTCCGGTGTATGCAATCTCATGCAGAACACAGCGCAGTGAAGTGAGAGAGTTTCTTCTCATTAATAATGCGGACCGAGCATTTTAATAATGAACCGTCGCTCTGAGACCCTCACTGTTATTACAACTCGTGCGCGTCCGCGCTTCAAAACACGCAACGCATGTTTTAAATCCCGGCCTTTGCGATTCGAAAATCGCACTGATCAATATCACAATTCGTAATTAATCTTTGTATATCGTCCAGCCCTAGGAACTGTGTGTGTGTTGTGTGTGTGTGTCATTTAGCTGCCGCCAAGTGGCTTTGTGCGACCCACAGTTTGAAAACCCCTGCCCTAGAAAACCCATGATTTAACTTAAATGCGGGAACAATTTAAGTCCTATAACGAATTCTTAATTCATGGCCACGAAATCTTTCATTTCCCCCCACACGTTTACCACAGTAATAGATGCGAAAACAGTGATTAAAAGTGAACAACAATAAAATAAACCTGCGAATCTAGAGGGTGAGACAGTGAGGATTTGGGAAAAGTAAATTCGTGACCATCTGGAAAAACAGAACACAAAGCCGCATATGACTTGATTTAAATGTATGTGCTCGGCATGAATCAAAAAGCATGGTCGCGATGTAACATTTGCCTGCTAACCAATTATTTCTCTTATTAACAAAGCTTTGTACCTCACTTGTGTCATAATACTCACATTAAAATGTTTCAAATGGGTAACAGTGTGTTTGTAGCAACGCCGGTGGTTCTGGAAGCGGATCACTGACCGCGCGTCACAGCCCCACGAGCCATACTTGCGTTTGGGATCATTTTATTTGAAATCCCGATAATGTCAATTGCAAACATTGCTATGATGTTTTAAAAACAAAAAAAACGAGCACCATGAAACCATTTAAAAAGGCGCATTCAGCGGTCTCCGTGACAGGATATGAAACAGCACACAAAGTATAATGATCCCGTGCGTAACTACGGCGCGCTCTCTTCCTTTTATCAAATGATCATAATCACATCCATTCATTTTACCATCCTGCCACTAGCCTTTTATTTAGACTAAAAACCCTTTTCATTCGGGTGAGGAAGCTGGCTTTTTGAGTGGCATTTGCACATCCTGTCATGCCGGTGACTATATGCCACTGCAATAGACGCATTTTGCAGTAGTTAAGGTTAACGATTAATCGATTAATTGATCGTTAATTTAAACGACGATCGATTATGGAAATTATTGAAAATTGACATCCCTATAATAAACTGAAATCAATTACTCAAATATACTCAAATGATATGCTTTTCCAGAGGATTTTCAAAGTGTGCATATACCTTTGTGCTTATATTGCCCTCAACATCTTGTGCTATGGATGAGGAGGAATTGTTTTGTTAAACACTGAACTGACAAACACACTGAAAGCTGCTCTTAGTACAGGCTGAATGTGAAATATGAGAGAGCAGGGCCATATGTTAACGCAGTGTAAGGACCAGCAGGATTATCAGCGTTCAGCAGCAGCCTGATTCACAGATGAGCCTCAGATTGACAAAGGTGCTTTGATAGTGTCGACTGCAGCAGTAACCCGCAGGGAAGAGCCAATCAATAACACTGAGACGTTGATAACACGGTGTCATTGACTTCTGATTGTCCCAGACTGCCTGGCCACAACACTGACAACTTAAATTTCTCTCTGGTGAACACACACACACACACAAGCATGTCACATAAAGACATGCTTGATTCATATTTCACCCTAAAAGCAATAAGAAATTTAGATTTGTATACAATACAAATGCCCGTTTTAAGATCATTTATTTTGTTTTTGCATTGTGACACTGACATCATGAGAATGAAGCACATTTGGCATAATATATTCAATAATAAAATAAATTAAATTCCTTATTACTGTAAAATGCATGCATGCATGCATGCATAAATAAATAAAAAATTATATATATATTTAAAATGTATTAATATATAAATCTTACAAATATATTGACAAATGAAAATGTTAAAAATAAAAAAACATTTGTATATAAAATATATTATTAAATACAGTAAAATTAAAATAATATATTCTACCAGTATGCATTTTTACAATTTTGCAGTCACAAAATGTTGCATACATAATATTTAAATAAAATTGCACAGCATTATATATATGTGTGTGTGTGTGTGTGTGTGTGTGTGTGTGTGTCATAAAATTTACATAAAATAATTATAGTAATAATAAATGTAATATGTAGTATTTTTTTACATTACACCAAAGACAATATTGCACTTTAGTAATGCAGTTTTGAGGGAAATGTGCATAATCCTGAAAATAACTATGACAATGCAATTATTATTATTTATTTTTTTACATTAAAACAGGCTTGGCTTTCTTTACACAAAATATATTTTCTTATTTTCTCCTCTGATTTAAAATATGCATTTCTCTATTAAGATGTTCTCGTTCAAATGTTAACAGTACGGTCCCAACAGTGGTCACTTTGGTCACAAGCATCATTAGAGCATTGAAAGGCAATCTTTCTGTGGAGGTATAGACCTTTGTCTGGGCTTTTATTGCTGGAGCGGGCAGACAGCAGAATGTCTGGCTCCACATGAAACCTGTCTGCTGGCAGAATGCAGCGGTCAGCGCAATCTGACCTGAAGGGTCTCCCACCTACAAACGCCTCTCCTGGCGTAGTGAAATCTCTCCATCTGCCGCGTGTAAGCCGGTCAAACACAGGCCAACACTGCAGCGCAGACAGACAAACAACAAACACCACTCCAAACCTCTTCATCACAACAGATCACACGAGGAAATAGAGGCTTTCCTAGTCTTGAAGAAAATGTGCAAAAAACAAAATTACACCAAAGCATTGCTATGTGGCTGCAAAGTGGTTTTGGTTTCTATGGTGTTGCTTGGTGGTTGCTAGGGTGTTTGTGTGATTGCATATTAGGGCTGTGCAATTAATCGAAAAATTAGTTTCGATTTCGATTTCGGCCTCCAACAATCATGAAAATACAATAATCGAGATAAAACGATTATTGCGCCCCATTCCGCCCCTTTCCAGCGCTGCGCTTTTGTTCCTCCATAAAAGCCAAATTTCACGTGCAAATCAGTAAAATCATGTAACGTGACTTGCAAAATGGGACGTGCTTGATTTATAGAAGTATATTAGATTTATTAATGTTTTTAAAAGTGTAAAAGAGAACTTGCGCTGCTCCTCAGGAAGATATATGTGCTCAGAGATGGAACAGAACACAGACATGTAAAGTAATGTTTTAGCTCAAGGTGCACGACTGTGTGCTTAATATTAATCAAATAACAAAAGACAAATTCAAAATCACACACGGCTCTTGAGTGAAGAACTTGTGTAGCTTTAATAAGAAACAAATAAAGTTTAATTATTACAGTGAAGACTATGCTGTTTTATTTTACATTTGATTTTTCATTTCTGTAGTAGGCTGTTAACTGATTGAGACTTGCATAAAAAACACAGTTTGTTTCATTTGTATCTTTTTATTCTATTACATTTGTCCTTTGTTTTTTTATTACTGACAGTTAAATTATTTTAAATAATTTTGAGGACTTTTTGTTTGTTTCTACAGGCTAGTTACCTATGTATCTTTAAACAAATCACTCATATAAAGGTTTGGTCATATGGCCCCCTCATAATCGTCTTAAGGGGGGGGGGGGGGGGGGTACAATGCTGTTTCGTGCATTCAGTTATTTACACTGTTAAAGCATTGGATTCTCATGCTAAGCATGGCCAAAGTTTCAAAAAACGATTTGGAAGTATAACGGAGTATTTCTGTGCCAAAAATCTTCCTTCCGGGTTCGTACAAGTTTCAGAAAGTTTTTTCAATCATGGCTCTTGTTGACGTAAACGAGGGTGGAACTCCTTATATGGGCATTTCTCCCGGAAGAACGCGCCCGTGCACGCATCGACCGGAGTGAGAGCGCGCCCATCAACGCACTTCATTCGGCTGCACTGCACGGGACTCTCTAAAGAAGGGAATGTCTCTGATGAAGTGTGTTTTTGGTTGTGAGGGAAAGATAACCTTGTTCAGCTTCCCGAAGAACCCAGCGTTACGTAAACAGTGGATGCAGTTTGTTTTTCCGGAGCAGCAACGGAGTTTCTCAAGTGTGTTTGTTGATGAACGTTTTATAAACAAGGCCCAATTCAACGCTGGATTTGCACATCGTTTGACACTGAAAGATGGAGCGGTCCCAGCTATAAAAGATCCCGGTCATGATTCAGAACTGCAGACAGTAAGTGAAATGGCATCAAATGTCTGTATTTTGTTCACGATCGGTGCTCAAGTGCTCGTCACTCTTTAGCTCCGTCCACACGGCACGCCTCCAGGAGCTCGGCTTTTTTTGGAGAGAATCGTAAAGCTGTATCTTTCTTTTATAAATATGATAAAACTAAAGACTTTTTGGAGATATGAAGGATGCAATACTACTCTATAGGTACTCAAGATTAACATAAGATTGGGTGAAACTGTGTGTTATGCCCCCTTTAAATAATTGTGATTACAATATTGACCAAAATAATCGTGATTATGACTTTTGCCATAATCGAGCAGCCCTATTGCATATTGGCCCAAATCAAAACAGCCAACAAATCTTTATATCGTCACCCACTGTATCATCCACCAGTCCTAAATAAATTAATAAAGATGATGCATTAGCAAGCACTGCTAAAACTATTTATTATTAATTATAAAATTATTGTTTTTCACATTGTGAATATATCACATTGTTTCTCTCAGAAAGTAATGAGATTCAGTAGAGACTTTAAGGAGAAAAAGGAGACTTTAAGTCAAATATCTCAATACGTATATGTATGTTAATATGATTTGTTTTTATTAAATTGTAGTTTTGCAAGGTTATTTTCAGGTTAACTAAAACTGAAACCAAAATTAAAACCACTAAAAAATTCATTACATTCATTATAATTAGTGCAATGATAAGTGCCATTTTCTTTATATCGCCCTCCACTAATATTCACCCTTGATAAATGTGAGAAAACTGTATCATTGTTTATCCTTTTGACTTTCACTCGAAAAATTCACAAAATTCTAACCTATCATTGAAGTAAAACAATTAAATGGGGAGAAAAAATGAAATAAATGTTTTTCTAAATGTTGGCCACAATTATGATGAAATTCTTATGAGTAAAATATTAGTATATTCCCAATCATATTTACATTTTTTAGCACACCACTGCTAGGAGGATGAAATTGTCCAAACTTTATGTTCCACAGGATTAAATATGAGGAACACAAAGGTCAAATTCCCTTAATCCATCACAATGAGAAAAAACAAAAAAAATTATTGCAGCAAAAGTTTGAGCTTCAAATTAGTGAAGTGGCTTTAAGAAAAGATAGAGCAGTGAAAATTCCCATTTCCACCATCAGGGCAATAATAAGAATTTCCAATCACATAAAATTGTTTCTGGAAGAGGACGTGTGTCTATAGTCCTAATGCAGTGAGGAGGAGAGTTTGATGCTAAAGATTCCAAGGAACACAGCTGGAGAATTGTAGAAAATAGTAGAGAAAACAAAAAAAAAATTGTCAAACAGCACCTACATCACCACATGTTGTTTGGGAGTTTCAAGAAAAATTCTCCTCACTCATCCAAAAACAAACTCCAGCAAATTCAGTTATCAGACATGACTGGACTTCAAATGGGACTGGCTTCTAGTCAGATGAAACTAAAAAATAGCTTTTTAGCAGCAAACACTCAATGGGTTTGGTGCACACAGGGATAAAAAGTACCCCATGTGTACAATGAAATATACTGCTGTATTTTTTATGTTGTGGGCCTATATTTCTGCTGAGGTCCTGGACATTGTTAGACACATGGCATTATTCTATCAAATACCAACAGATAAAAAAATCAATGTAGACTTTTGAAATCTTACATGGGCCATGTTTGGATCTTCCAACCGTACAATAATCCAAATACAAACCTCAAAAACAACACAAAAATGGGTCACTGAGCACAAAACCAGCTTCTGCTGGCCATTTCAGTTCCCTGACCTAACTGTAGAAAATGAGTAAGGTGAACTGAAGAGAAGAAGTACTAAATGGACTGTGAATCTGAAATCTGGAGCGATTCTGTTGAAGAAAATGGTCTCTGACCTTACAGGTGTTCTCCAAACTCTTCAGGCAATAGGAGAAAACTCAGAGCTGTTATGGGAAAATACGTTGCAATAATTCAATAATTGTGGCCAACATATAGAGAAAGCATTTATCACAATAGATTTTCTCCCCACTTTCAATTGTTTTACTTCAATGATAGGTTGGAATTTTGTGAATTTTTGATAAGTAAAAAGGATAAACAATGCAGATTTATTTTCACAAGCCGCCTTTGCTCATATACCAAGGGTGCCAATAAGTGGAGGACACTGTATGTATGTATGTATGTGTATGTATGTGCGTGTATGTATGCGTGTATATATATATATATAAATGTGTTTTGCTCCTAAGTAAATTTAGTAGAAACTCCAGAGACAAAGTTACTTTAAACTATAAAGAAACACTTGTGAGCAATGAAAGAGCGATAAAAAGTGGAAACCTTGTAAACAGACAGTGACATAAACATCTCCTGGGACCTGGGAAGACCTTCCTCATAAATTCATCATATGCTGTATATACAGTTACTCTTTCATCTATATCTTGCAGCTCTTTGAGTCCCAAAGCCTGTCAGAGCTCTGCACCGTCCCATACTGTACCCACAGATCCACGAGATCCACCGGGACGCTCGCTCTTCAAACTTGATCAGTATATTAATACTGAAGGAGACAAATCTGCTAGTGCGGCCCATCTCGACAGACACGAGCCGTTCTTTCTGCTGCGATCTGCCTGTGCGGCTGTATTATTCATCTCTCGCTCTCTGAACTCTCTCTGAAGGGAAGGCAGCGGCCGCTGGGGTAACATAGACAGGAGGATTGATTCAGCGACAGCGGGACAGAGTCACATCTCAACTTACACTATATATATATATATATATATATATATATATATATATATATATATATATATATAGTATATAGTATATATTACCAGTATTTCTGGTAAAATGTGTTAAAGGTTCACAGGTAATGTGTTCACTTTCAAATTAAAATTTCCTTATAATTTACTCACCCCCATGTCATCCAAGATGTTTATGTATTTTTTTTCTTCAGTCGAAAAGAAATTAAGGTGTTTGTTGAAAACATTCCATGAACGCGCATCACAGAACAGGCAAGCATTTGTGTTTATAAAGCATATACATTTTTATTTTATTTTTTTAAATGACCGATCGTTTCGCTAGATAAGACCCTTATTCATCATCTGGTATCGTTTATAGCCCTTTGAAGCTGCACTGAAACTGTAATTTTGACCTTCAACCGTTTGGAGTCCATTGAACTGCACTATATGAAGAAGATTCCTGGAATGTTTTCATCAAAAACCTTAATTTCTTTTCGACTGAAGAAAGAAATACATAAACATCTTGGATGACAAGGGGGTGAGTAAATTATCAGGAAATTTTAATTTGAAAGTGAACTAATCCTTTAAATAAGCTGAATGCAATCCATAGCTGAATCAAAAGTAAAAAACTAAAATATGTAATAAACGCACACGCAAGCACCAGGGATGGTGTAAGACTTTGTGAATGCTGTACCTTCAAAAACACTGTGATTGCATCTACCAACATCTCAGTCCACAGGGAAAAACAAGCAGTGAATTCATGCATCTCTCCTGACATCTTCATTTCACCTTCTTCTCATTTGCAGCATAAATTTAACAAAACTCAAAGCAGAGACACGGCGCAATACAGACATCACCTAATTACAAAAACACCAGTGATTCATTTACAGCGAAATAAATGGAAGCGGCGCGCTCTGAAAGGCTTTTAAAGCCGGCGAAGCAATGAGAGTTGTTACAGGAGAGAAAAACTACACGTCACAGCAGATAATCAGAGTTTGGACCTGATGGCTTTCAATTTCGGGAGGAACACGGCCTACCGGTGACAGCACTGAAATGTGAGAAGAAGCAAAGTGAACATTTCCATTCCCCGCGTGTCACGGAAACACCTGACTAACCTGAAGCCGCTCGCACTGGATATTACTGAACTCAGAGCTGCGCTGCTGTTTTCATTAGAGGATATGGATTAAATCATATTTACATTTAGAGCCGGACGCCTTTCTTTTCATCCAGCGACTCTAGTATGTGCATATTTGACTGCATAACGTGTTTACCGCTCAACACACACTTATGAAAAACAAAACACTGGATATTGTGCGGGTTCGAAAATGCATTTATGAAAATGAGTGTAGTCATAGTTAATAAATTCATAGCAGGGTTTTATGAAATGAGAGAGATAAAGTCACAGCACAAACGCAGCTTCGGCTCCTGTTTCCGGGTTATTTGCAGCTTAATATCAACATGAAATGCCACTCACAACCTATTTCATCTCCATAATGTGATGCATTTCTGAGTGAAATTAGAAAATGATGTTGCATGGGACTTCTTCAGTCGCTCAGGAGTTGATCGGATGGTGAAAAGTGTGTCTATAATGACAGACATTTGGAAAGTAAGAGAGATTGATGACGTTAGATGACAAGTAGTTTTAGAGGCGACACGAGTTATGTTTTGATTTTGAATTTGAACCCCAATTGTTCACTTTAGAATAACGTGCACTGATGAATCATTCACAATTAGACAAGAATGAGGGGGCAGTCGTGGCCTAATGGATAGCGAGTCGGACTTGTAAGCGGAAGGTTGTGGGTTCGAATCTCAGGTCCGGCAGGGATTGTTGGTGGGGGGAGTATCCTCCTTCAATACCACGACTGAGGTGTCCTTGAGCAAGGCACCGAACCCCCAACTGCTCCCCGGGCGCTGTAACATGGCTGCCCACTGCTCCGGGTGTGTGTTCACTTAGGATGGGTTAAATGCAGAGAATACATTTCACTACTGGTTATATATTCTCTATATAATTGTGTATGTGACAAATAAAAAATAATCTTAAAAAAATATATATATATCTTAGAATGCGTATTAAGAAGGTAAATAAGGTCAGTTTTCATTGAGGTTGACTTTAACATCTCTGAACTTTCACATCTCTTGCAGGAAACCCACCAAAATAAAATTGAAATGGTTTAATGCATGAAAATAGAGAAATTAAGAAGTAAATATCAGTACTGAAATTTTACTGTTTTACTATGAATTATTTTCAATTTGTAGTTATTTTTTATTTTTATTTTTTAAATGTTATTATTAAATGGGTCAAAAATCGTGTGTGTGAATGTGGCATATGAGACTTCAAGTGTGAATTTTTCAAGATTTTCACAAATAGAACGGTTCGCACTGAAAAATAAATAAATGAATAAATAAAAAAATAAATAAAATAAACTAAAACCCAGACAAGTGAATCCTATGAATGTGTGAATATATATATACACACACACACACACACACACAAAAGGTATGAAATAACTGAGCCAGTAGAAGAGCAGCAGATCTCCTCTCCCGGTGACTTTGAGGCAGATTTCTTCAAGGTAACCAGGGCACATTTTCAAGCACACTAATATCTGAATGTAGGTTAAGTAATTATTTGGACCAAAGCCTGTGTACCAAGCAGAGACCTGGATAAATTCCACACACTAATCCAAACCCTGCTTAGATGTGGTTAACAAGGCCGTTGGCTTTTAACTTCGCCGCACCGCTTTCCGCTGGTTTGAAGTGCTGATCGTGCTCTCTGTATCGATCCTCTAGTGGAGGAACACTATAGAGTACAGCAGTCAATGTCAAGCATTATCTGTTATTTGAAGACGCTGCTCCACATTCACGGACAGATGATAACACAAAACAAGAGCAATGTGTAATGCGCTCTCTTTTGATTATTCCCGGGATGACCCATTTACCAGGTGGTCCTCGTGACCCCGCTGACCCTCACATTGATGAGGTTTTCTGGAAAACGGGGGTGGGACGGTCCGTTCACATCTATTGACCGCCGCCGGACAAGAGGCCTGTGCATTGATTCCCGTACGGCTCTCCCAGGAGCCATTGTGGGAACTGATGGGAGGATGAAAATAGAGGGAAATCTTCCAGGGAGGAATTAAAAAGCTGCTCTAATTCACTGGCTGAGACGCAAGAGATCAGCGTAGAGCTCCGACCCCAGAGGAACAACATCAGCGTTTCTTTTTTTGGCTCCCAAACTCAAACTCAAACCCAAACCGATTCAGAGAACTGAGACTAGTGATATCAGGAAGACTGATTAAACAGGCGCTATTTTGAGGTTATCAGCATCAGCCCACAGCCATGTGACATACAAGTGTCAGTTCTGAAATCTATTAGCCTTGTTAATATATAATGTAAAATCTGAAATTCTGATCAGAAAAATTGTATACATGTATATCTCTTTTTTTATTTAAGTCTAAAATGATTCATTTGCAGTATATTTAAATGTAAAGAATTTTTTAACTTATATATATATATATATATATATATATATATATATATATATATATATATATATATATATATATATAATATATATATATATATATAAACACACACATATATATAAATCTATTTATATATATATATACAGTATATATACACACAGTGTATATGCATGTATGTATGTATGTATATGAATATAAGATATAAATATAATTTATAAATGGAATTTATATATAATTTACTTTAAAGATTTAAATGTAAAGGTAAATGTAAATATAAATTACATAACTCTTATGTATGTATGTGTATATATATATATATATATATATATATATATATATATATATATATATATATATACATATGTGTATATATATATATACAGCATAAAAAATATGAATGTATACATAAATGACAAAAACTGTATTTAATTGTACTATTTATATTAAATATAAGCACACAGAAATCAAAGTACACACTTTGATTTTTTGCCTCAACATGCTCTACTGTAATAATAAATAATAAATGTAAATTATTATTATCCACAGGCCATTCTGAATTATAAAACAAATATTTCCAGATCTAAAATCTGACTTTGTAATTTAACATCAAAAATGGCAGCCTGAATAACACTGAAACATCTTATCACAACTGACACAAAATTATTTCATCAACACGTCCAAAACAATGCACATATTCATCCATCAAATCTTATTTAACCTATAGCACATTGTAATGCTATTTTCACATTTTACTGCATCTGTTGGAAATCCTGTGAATGCACACATAAAAAATATTGATACTAAAAAATCTAAAGCAAAGCATCAATGCAATATCTTGGGAAAATCATCATGATATATCGACTTATGATTGTATCAGCACAGGTCGATGCAGCACAGCGCTTCCAGCGGCTTATAGCTTTATTAAACACTGACCAGCTTTATGACTAAGACACACAACACGCTGGAATCCTGCTGGACACTGTTCCTCTGGGAATGCAAGTCGAAGAGCATCCTGGCCATCTGTCGTTAAAGACTCTGCAGCTTCAGAGAGCAGATGAATGCATATTCAAAGTGTGAGAGCTCCGCTACTCAGCACAAAATTAGTCTGTGGCTCTAATGAATCCTGAATCAATAGCACTCCAATAAGAGCGCCGGCCTGCTGAGGAACCAGCTGTAAAATAAAACACACATCCACACGCTCGCGCTCTATATTAAAGCCTGTTGTTTGGAGGCCACCGTTTCAGAGCGCAGATTCTGACAGCGCGATCAATTTTATGAAGATTAATCAAGCATCAGTGAGAGCCTTATTAAATATGTTCCTGACAGGTTTCTCGCCGGCCATATTTCTCACTTTGGAGTGCGGCACATCAAACGTTGAGCTCTGGGAACTTTGGCTGGTGTTTCTTCTCAAAGCTAGAGAAAATCATCTGCTAGTTAAACAGGATTTTGATCGATTGTTGGTGAATGATCTAAGAGTGGGGAATGATAAATCATATAGAGTTCATATTGCATCTGAAGGCTGGAGGTGCTTCATAACTGACAGTGCGACACCCACACAAACATATGGGTGAATCTCAACAAACCTGTCAAGAAATGCTCACGTCATATTTCACCCACAAATCAAACAAACATCTTATTTTAACCCCCATTTCTCATTATCATATTGTGAATATGATATTCTCATTGAAAAAAAATCCATATAAAAGTGTTAATTTAGTATTATTTTAGTAGTAAGTACTATACATTTTATATTATTTATTTTATATTACTATTTATTTCACTTTATTAGTTATATTATTCTTTTTTTTGTTGTTATATCTATATCTATTTTTAAATAGTTTCATTTTTGTATTTTCCATTTCCATTGTAATTTTAGTTGAAGTTTTAGTCATTTTGTTTTGTTAATTTTTAATATTTCTTTTTCTTTTTTCATTTTTCCTTTATTTTATCATTGTTATTGTTTTTTTAAATATGTCTACTCTATACAGTTTTTTTTGTATTTTCGTATTTCAGTTTTAGTTATTTTACTATATTAAGTTGAACCAAATGAAACTGCTGCTCTTAAAATAAGCTAAATAATATAAAAAATATAATAATAATTATTGTTTGTTTGTTTGTCTTTAACATTTTATTATATCTGGGTTTTTTCAGGTAACAATTTTAAAATGGTTTTAGCTTTAATTAACTATAACAACCTGCTTTATATGCTGCATATTTATTGTAATGTGTTTAATTTGGTACTGTAATAAATCTAATTAATCCAAATGAATTTTATACTGTAATTTATTAAATAATTGTATTTTATTATATTTTTATTGTAATATAAAATAATGAAAAGTGAGAAATCTGGATGCATTAGAGTAATGGAAATGTTGGGATAACATATGTTTAATTGTCATGAAAATAAGTCACAATAAAAAGAATGAAAATAAAATGAATGTCAGAACAAAAGTGATCAGAACCATTTTCAGCTGCTGGACCATAAAACAGGTGAAAAAAAGCAATAGGTAACCACCTAGCAAATTATAAATAATTTATCATTTCAATTTCATATTTTCATTCTATTGATTTTAGGGTAAAATATGACATGGATATGTTTTTGTGAAACACACAGCAGGCTGTACTAATCACACACTGTTTAATTGGCTGTAATGAAGAGCAGCTCAATTCTTGGTGGTTAAAGACGTCCAAACAAGATGCGGGACGATCAGAGAACACGGCGCAAAATAGCACCACTTACTCGTATTGAACGACAATTTCAAAGAAGGACATTTCAGAGCTGAATGGAAAGGCAATGTCTGGACTGATCGTGTTATTAAAGGCCAAGTGACTGAAAACAATCGAGAAACAATAAAGCTGTGAGAACAGCACAAACTAATTTCATGAAGACCAGGTCGAACGCTGGACAGAAAACATCTTTTCATCAATCTGACACAGTTTTGAACCGAGATGACGACGATGTGTTTGCCATCTGTATGTTTTTCTGAACCTCAAATCAGAAAACAATTGCATTAAATGAGGCTGATGGCACAGAAATGACACTGAGGCTTCTGAAAAAGACTAATATGTCGACACAAGACTCAACAAACAGCGCCTCTGGTTCCTCAAGACTCATGTGTATGTCATCAGCCGGCGGACGAGTGGAAAAGCAGACGGGAGGGAAGGATATCCTGCACCCAGAGGCAGTGAAAGGCAAGCAAACAAAACACGATGAAGAGATAAAGAGAATTCAGATGGGCGGAAGTGACTCTGGCTTTCACACTCCAGGGAGGTCAAAGGTCAGGAGGTCAACGGTCCGAAAACTAGCAAGATACACTGACAGACAGGCTGTCAAACATTCAAATGTTACACGGACACATGGGAAATCCATGAATATAAATCAGAAGCTGAGAGCGAACGTAACATATTGTGTCATATTTACTGCATCTCCTTATGAAGAATCACTTGAGATAAAAACATCTGCTAAATCAATACTACTAGCTAACAATGGGCTGTAAATACTATGCAGCATTTGCTCTCCAGACATAAATTATTCCTCAATTCATGTGTCTTGAAGAGAAGTCTGTTGTTACTTTAGGTGAACCATTTTTTTGCCATAAAGCGGGAAAAAATAGGCAAGTAGCATCCTAGAAATGCCCTTGAAACCACCAGGAGCATATGTTTTAGAAGTGCACTAAACACTACACAAAACACCAACTATATATCAACCACCCACAAAACCATTAACATTTTAGCCGACTGTATTTACAGTGCTGTGCAAAAGTTAGTGCCCCCATGAAAGGTTTTTTTTTTTTGGTTGTTATATCAAAGTCAAAGTCTGCTTTATTGTCAATTCTGCCACATGTACCGTACATACATACAGAGAATTGAAATTGCTTTACTCTCAGACCCCTGGTGCATACAGATAACACTAAACACTAACAGTAGAACGCAAAAATACAGATAAATACAGAGCAAATATATATATATATATATATATATATATTATAATATATATATATATAATATATATATATATATATATATACACAGTGCCCTCCACTAATATTGGCACCCTTGATAAATGTGAGAAAAGGTGTCTGTGAAAATAAATCTGCATTGTTTATCCTTTTGATCTTTCACTCGAAAAATTCACAAAATTCTAACCTATCATTGAAGTAAAACAATTGAAAGTGGGGAGAAAATCTCATGATGAAATAAATGTTTTTCTCCAATTCATGTTGGCCACAATTATTGGCACCCCTAGAAATTCTTACGAGTAAAATATCTCTGAAGTATATTCCCATTCATATTTACATTTTTTAGCACACCAGGGTGACTAGGAGCATGAAATTGTCCAGCCATGACTTTCTGTTCCACAGGATTATAAATATGAGGAACACAAAGGTCAAATTCCCTTAATCATCCATCACAATGAGAAAAAAAAAATATATATTTCTGATGTGCAGCAAAAGATAATTGAGCTTCACAGATTAGTGAAGTGGTTTTTAAGAAAAGAGCTAGAGCAGTGAAAATTCCCATTTCCACCATCAGGGCAATATATTAAGAATTTCCAATCAACATAAAATGTTACGAATCTGTCTGGAAGAGGACGTGTGTCTATAGTCAGAAGTGCACGGTGAGGAGGAGCATTTTGGCTAAAGACTCTCCAAGGAACACACAGAATTGTAGAAAATAGTTGAGTCTCGGGGGCAGAAAACCAAAAAAAAAAATTGTCAAACAGCACCTACATCACCACATGTTGTTTGGGAGGGTTTCAAGAAAAATTCTCCTCACTCATCCAAAAATAATCTCCAGCATATTCAGATATCAGACACACTGGAACTTCAAATGGGACTGGCTTCTATGGTCAGATGAAACTAAAAAATGAGCTTTTTAGCAGCAAACACTCAAGATGGGTTTGGTGCACACAGGGATAAAAAGTACCCCATGTGTACAATGAAATATACTGCTGTATTTTTAATGTTGTGGGCCTATATTTCTGCTGGAGGTCCTGGACATTGGTTTAGACACATGGCATCATGGATTCTATCAAATACCAACAGATAAAAAAATCAATAAGTGACTGAATCTGTTAGAAATCTTATAACGGGCCATGTTTGGATCTTCCAACCGTACAATAATCCAAATACAAACCTCAAAAACAACACAAAAATGGGTCACTGGGCACAAAACCAAGCTTCTGCTATGGCCATTTCAGTTCCCTGACCTGAACCCTGTATAAAATGAGTGAGGTGAACTGAAGAGAAGAAGTACATAACATGGAGCTGTGAATCTGAAGGATCTGGAGAGATTCTGTATGAAGAAAATGGTCTCTGATCTCTTATCAGGTGTTCTACCAAACTCTTCAGGCATTATAGGAGAAAACTCAGAGCTGTTGTGCTGGGAAAATGACGTTGCAATAATTGGGTGCCAATAATTGTGGCCAACATGAACTAGAGAAAGCATTTATTTCACAATGAGATTTTCTCCCCACTTTCAATTGTTTTACTTCAATGATAGGTTGGAATTTTGTGAATTTTTTGAAAGAAAGATAAAAAGGATAAACAACTGCAGATTTATTTTCACAGCCGCCTTTGCTCATATTTACCAAGGGTGCCAATATTAGTGGAGGACACTGTATACACACACACACACACAAAATGCAACTATTACAAATCAAAAAATCAATACTGAGACTTACAGTAATTTGGATAATATTGATATATGCAGGTGTTATAATGTTTGTACGAAGGTCAAATAATGAAAATTAACATATATCAAATTGACACTGTTTTGAACTGAGATTACCAATTAAACCAACAATGAATGCTGATGTGTTTGTCGTCAGATGTGTAACTCCATGGGCCCTATTTTAACGATCTAAGTGCATGGTGTAAAGCGCACGGCGCAGGTGCAATTAGGGCATTTCCGAATTCACTTTTGCAAGTATAACGACGGGAAAAACAGTCAGCACTCCCAGTGCATGGTCTAAAAGGGTTGTCCCTATTCTCTTAATGAGTAATGGAAGTGTTTTGGGCATAACGTGCAATAAACCAATGAGAGTCTCATCTCCCATTCCCTTTAAGAGCGAGTTGTACTCGCGCCATGGCGGATTCGCTATTTAAACGGCGGAATTTTAAGGCACACAGACTGAACGCATCTCCAGAGAGCAAACGGATCTGCTCATGCGCGAGCAAATAGGTAGGCTAATTCTGATACACGCAATGACTATCCATTATGACATTTTTATATTTATGTAGCCTACACAATAATATTCTTTTACACTGTAATCCTTTAATTTTTTATATTTGGCATGTTTGTGTGCTGCTGCGCGTCCCTGTGTGTAATAAGCAAAGTGAACGTGCATTATGGACCCGCCCAGAGGCACATTTTCTACTAACACGCTCTTTAAATAACAAAAAAAAATATTGCGCCATTGACTTTAGTCCAGGTTTGAGTTGGTCTATGGCGCAGTCTATTTTCAGTTCCTCAAAATAGCAACGCGCCAACAATGCGCCTGAACACACCTCTTTTTTAGACCAGCACGCCAAAGGGCGCACAAATGAGCGCAAATGCATTTGCTATTTAAACAACGTGGCGCAGGACAGGAAAATAAGAACTGCGTCGGGCTGAAACTAGCAAAAACACTTGCGTTGCGCCTTGCGCCGGGTGTATGGTAGGGCCCCATATTTCTACCCAAGTGAAAATTTGTCTAATTTTCTAAATATCAAATCAGAAAACAATTGCATTAAATGATGTTGGTGTCACAGAAATTACACTGAAGCTTATGAAGAAGACTAATATGTCAACAATACTGACAGATGAAAGTGATATAATGTTACCAAATAATGAAAATCTGTCACGGAAATATTTTATTTAACAAAAAAAAATAAGTACACACTGCCTCATTTAGTTGCTACTATAGAGCTACTACATATATGGAGTTTACTATAACTGTCACTTACATACTATAAGTCACTTACATTGACTAAGAGCATTTTTTGTCCAAAATAACTTCAACCATGTAATATTGGAGTTTTTTTATTCCAACAGTTTTTTTTTAACAAAAATGGGCAATTCTGTTTAAGCTGTACAATAAGCTGCATCAATTCCAAGTGTCAGCTGTTAAATTATATTGCCTTTTGTCTCTCAAAATAGTTAAAATATAGCTTAATAAAGTAAAAATTATATGTACTTTTTATGGGGTGCACTAACTTTTGCACAGCACTGGAAATACACCTGTATTCAACATTCATCACCTAAAAGACCGTCCTAATGCACAAAAATGTGAACTACGCCAGTACAGCAGTCAGCCAATTACAACACAGGTCATTTACAAAAGAACGGCCATGAAAAAATAGTGACTAACTCTTGACTAATATAAAATGCTCCATAACTGAAAAATATGGCCCTCGGCTAACTTTACTCCAGATGATAATTAATAACATTAGGGCACATATAAGTTTTATATCCGTAATTATTGACATCAACCATGTAAACACAGTTAATCCAGGATATCCCATGAAAATAAACTAATAAGTGCATTAACTAATAACGGCGCATGAAGTGAAATCTCCTCAAGCCGAAAATTCAAAGTCCCTCTGTGTAATCCCAAAGTCAATCAATTATTGAGTCGCCTCATCAAACAGGCAGATTTACTGAGGCAGAATTCCACACTAATTACATCAATTAAGCGTTTTACTTAAAGGAATATAAACCCCCTTAGCCCCTGTGTATTTGATGGTCAAATTCCTGGAAAGAGATGAGAAATACAGCCACTATGGAATATAATAACCTGTTACATCAAATGCGCACAAATAACACGCGGCCGTCCATCCGTCGTCCCTTCACAAGGCCCCTCGCTCCTCTCGCCAACCTCTTTGAACGATGAGATTTCTCACAACCAAGGGCAACCTCAGATTCCTTCCCTCCAAAGGTCTGTAATTTCAAATCCTTTATTTGATTGTTCATTAAGTTCAACCCTCCCCTGGAAATTGCAGCACGGACCCCGTTATTAGTGGTTCCAGACGTTTCTCCTTCTGGATTTTTCCTCCCAGCGTTTATATACCTCGGCGGCCTGTGAGATGAGAGGGCAGAGCGGCAGACGGGACCTTGTTTTAATGGTCTCCCTGGCAGCGGCGCGAGGGAAAATAAAGTAGAAAATAAAATGAGGTATCAGTGAAGAGCAGGGAAATGATGTCAGAGGGAACACAGGGCAGAACTGATGTTTTTATTATTACTACTACGATAATTAGTGGTGTTTGCTTGGGGAAGCATCGCTGTAACTACTGCTCATATTTCAGTGTGGGACTCGTCCTGCAATGATATTGCTTTAGTAAGTGTTTAGATTTTCACGGGGTAGACGAAAAAACTGAAAAAAATCCCACAGATGCACACTGAACGAGGAACGCGAGACCAGAAGATCACAGAAACTACAGAGTACAGGACTCTTTTTACGCCAGATAGAAAGAAGTCAAGAAATCACAGGAGAGAAATATGTAATAAGTAAGAAATATGTAAAAAATATGTAAGAAATATACATAGCAATATATATACCAAATGTATCAATCCAGTTCATTTTATATTTAATATGAAAATGCAGTTTAAAGAGATTTTCACAATGCTAAAATATCATACAATCACAAATAGGATCTCTTAAATACTTAAATTGTTTCTCCAAGACAGAAATGAGATATAGACATATTGACTTTTACTGAAGTCTTTGAGGTTTCTCCTCAGAAAAAGATCACAGCAAACTCAATTGTGTCTTTAGATTTTCATACGAGATCTCAAAAATGTCTAAAACTATGCTCAGATTTTGCCAAGTACCAAAGTGCAGAATATGAACTCAAAACATTTCTCACCAAATTCTCCTTGTAATCCACTTGTAATTGAGTTGTAATCCACATTCATATAATAATGTCTCAAACTGTGCTCAGGTTTGCCAAGAAACCAAATGTACAAAAGTCTGGGATCTCAATATGAACTCAAACATTTCTCAACGCTTTCTCCCAAGGTCAAATGATCTGAGCTGTTGTCCACATTAATTTTAGCTTTACGTCTTAAAAGTTGCAGATAAGATTTCATTAATGTCTCAAACTGTGCTCACATTTGCCAAGAAACCAAAGTCTGCAACCAAAAGTCAGAGAGCTCAATATGAACTCAAACATTTCTCATCAAATCTCAATAATGTCTCAAGTTGTGTTCAAAACCAAAATATGCAATCAAAAGTCAGATCTCAATATGAACTTGAGTGTTCCTCATCAAAATCTCCCAAGATCAAAAGATCTGAGTTGCTATCCACATTCATTTCATTGCTTTACATTTTTATAATTTCAGATGAGATCTCAATTATGTCTCAAACTGCGCTCAGATACTAAATTGTGCAGTCCAACCTCAATATGAACTCAAACATCATCGAACACTCATGATCTGAGCTGCTGCTATCCACATGTATTTGATCTCTTTATACTCTATGTCAACAATAATCTCATTATCTTTCTAAATTGACTATGAGAAGCATCCAATAAAAATCCGATTTTAAATGAAACAAGGACTCCAAGTTTCCAAGCTATGAAAGAGCAAACCTCCGAGCAACAAAGTTCTCCTCTGGGAGCCAACGAAGAGCCTGAAGCTTCAGGGGGAGTTCTGGGAGGCGGCTGCCCACCCGAAACACGGCTCCACCGGCTCTTTTGATCTCAGAGACTCGCATGAGCTCTCGCCTTTCACGCACGTTCAAACGATCCCAGCGTTTGCGGTTTTTCGGGAACCCGCAGGTACACCGAGGGCCATTCCCGACACGTGCGGCAGGAATTTCTACAAACAGATCCGAGTTTTTCCATGTACTGGGAAACTCCCAGCACGCTTTTGTCATTCAGGGTCTGTCAACAGGCATTAGACTCAATGGAGGAACAAAGCGAAGGAGAGAGGAGGCTTTCAGGCCAATATGGAGATAGTTCCCCGGGTGGGAAGCCGAGCCCAGAGCTCTGTGTGTGTGTGTGGGAGCAGCAGAGAGAGAAGACTGGGTTTATTTCATGAGTCTTACCCACATGCAAGGCCAAACCAGCAGCTTCAAAGTGCTGCCTATGGGGAGACGCTCAAACCATATGCAGCAAGCATGAATACAGCTGGAGTCTGTTTTAACACACACACACCTCAGACACACCCCAAACACAAGAGAATCTGACTCATTATGCATCTGAATCATCACAGTTTATGCTAAGCAACTTATACTATAAGAAACCGTCTGACTGATATGTAAAGTAACAGTTCATTTTTGCATGACGCTTAAGGTCACTTTAAGCTGAAATTTAATGAGTTACAATAACAAACCGGCATGCAACAAAGCATTAGCCTGTTCAAATAATACTGCAATAGTCTTAGCAAATAGATGAACAGACAAAAGAGCCAAACAGTGAGTTTCCAGAAATAAAAATCACATTCATTTTAAAATCTTTTATATATATATATATATATATATATATATATATATATATATAGAAATCATAATAAGAGCTCTGTTTTTCATTGATGTACATGTTAAAACTGTGTTTAATAGTTCCAAGTTTCCAAAAACGAAACTATCCAAAAGCCAGGAAAATAGAAACTGCAGAAAATAATGCATATATTTGCATAGCAATATGTGAATATGACCCAATTAGCCTCCATACACCCTAAAAATACATTGTAATATATCAATATTTTGCAATAAACTTATTCTAATATTCAATTATACACTTATATTCAATAAATGTACGTTAACAGGTCATATAGCACAATAATGTTGTTTATAATATTTATATACATATATAAAATAGTCCTCATATTATTATTAACGCATGCAACAAAAATTATTATTATTATTAACTGTATGCAACAAAATAAAACCATGACCTGTGCCAAAAAATATAAATTATACTATATCAATAATTGTCCTATATTATATAAAATACATATAAATGTGTATTTAAAAATTTCAATATGTATTAAAATATATATTTTATTAAATATTTATTTATTTAGTTATGCGTGTTTGTAATACTATATACGGTGTGAATTCCTTTGTGAATGGATGTACTTGATTAACATTTATATAACAATTTTGCTGTTATATATATAGTCCTCATGAATAATTCATTTAAGTACACATAAGTTGTCCTTACTCATAATCACTTTTGCTTCAAAATAAAATAGGTCATCTCAGAGATGGTTAATTTGGTACAAGCCTTCAAACTTTTTATTGCATTTTTTAATTCCTAGATATTAAAAATCAATGTAAAAAGTCTGATTAAAAAGTTAGCTGTCAATGTTGCCTTTCAAACTTGGTTTGTCCAAAGACATGACTTGCACTTGTCCATTTGTCTATTTATTTACATGACATATTTCCTATATTTGGCCTAAGTGTTCAAGCATGTAGAACCTTTAATAACCTGATTGGACAAACTTATTGTAAAAATGTATTTACAGGGCTTTAATACACATCTTGTTTTCCAATACACTGCACTTTCAAATAAACTGTCTATTAATTAGCCCCTGTTTAACAGACAACACAATTGTGGCGCTTCTAATGAAATGATAAAACGCAGTTGCAAATGTTTTACAAAATACACATAATGCACCAATATGTGCATCACTTTATGTTCGTACAACCAAGTGTGGGTACTGGGACAGGCACTAATTCTTCTAGGAAGTGCTTGCTGCATCTTTGCAAACATGATTTAGTTTCAACAAACCAATAAAAACCAGTGCAATCTGACTCCAGTATATTACACAAAGCCAACAAATCAGATTAGAGCTTGTGGATTTCTATCAGATTGTGCCATTTTGTTTTGCAACATGCATCGGCGGGCGTTCCTCCGGTGCATCCTTCAAACTTTATTAGCATATCATTTGAATCATATCAAAGGTCTCACATTAACAAAATGTGACCTATAAATGCATCATTTATTGATGCAGCTTTGGTCTTTGCATGTACTGGAGCATGTGGGTGAGAGATCGCTGATACAGCGAGTCGTCCGCCTCTGGAGAGGCTGCAGCAGATGTCGGCGTGTGTAGTGTAAGCAGCTGCCCTGCGCCCACGCGCACACACACACACACACACACACACACAACAACGCACACTCCGGAAGCGTCGTCTTCCATCTTCACACACCCCCAGTCACCATCTCGGCTGTTAACACACCTCTCTCGTATTTAAACCAATTACAGCTGCTCATCTAGCAGCCAGAGCGCGACCAATTACAGCGGGGGCAAAGCGCGCTCCCGTATGCTGATGTGCCCTTTCTCTAAACTTGTTACTCTACTCCATGCCTGAGTAGGTAAATGTCTTTATGTACGTCTCTTCTGCACTACTAGTGAGCGAGAGACGCCATTAGAATTTTACAAAGCACGGCAAAGCTCAAAACAGACAAACATGAGCCTAGTAATGCATAAAAATACACTTAAAGCCGCACCGCCAAATGGAATCATTAAAATAATGTTTCCAAATAGCTTTTAATGCAAGAAATGCATGCTTAGTATGTAATACACGGTAATGTGTGCTTGCATTGCATTGGAAAGCATTTGCGTCTATTTGTGTGTTTGCATAAAAGTACGTGGCCTTAAAAACAACATTCTTAATGCATTAAACTTAACATAATGTGATTATTTCTAAATCAAACTCGCTAAATTTAATTCTGGGACTTGATTTTTTCTGGACAGAAACATGTAAAACAGTGATATTACTGGTAATATGATGTATAATTTATGATGTTTTTTATGATGTCAAAATTTCTAAATCCCTGGTAGCCCTTCGTGCAGGTACTCTTCAGATTTTGGTAGCCCGAAAATTAATTTAACTAGCCCAAATAAAAAAAAAGATTTTTTTTTAAAATATAGAAAATCAGGTAGGAGTCTAAATGTCAATCAAAAATATTTTCATATACAAATATCAACATGTTCAGCTCAGCTACCAAATCTGACCTCAGAAGACTACGGAGGGTAGTCCGGACTGCTGAGCGAATCATTGGTACAGCCCTCCCCACTCTCCAAGAACTGTACTTATCCAGAGTGAGCAAAAGGGCTGGCAAAATCACTCTGGACCCCTCACATCCAGCACACTCCCTCTTTGAACTGTTACTGTCTGGTCGACGCTACAGAGCTCTGAGCACCAGAATGACCAGACACAGGAACAGTTTCTTCCCTCAGGCAATCCATCTCATGAACACTTGACATAAACGTGGAACACACAACACTATTTACATTATTTATTCATCACACATACTTATTTACATTTCAAATTTGCACATATCAGACCTGTACACACATAATTGTCTATATTATATATTGTGTTTTTGCTATTTTGTACATTGCCTATTTGTATATTATTCTTTATTATCTGTGTCTTGTCCTGTTGCTGTCATTCTGTTGCACTGTGGAGCTTCTGTCACTAAAACAAATTCCTCGTATGTGTAAACATACCTGGCAATAAAGCTCATTCTCATTCAACAAATATGAAGGAAGGAATTTTATTTCACTATTTACAAGGTATCTGCAGAATTTTTAAAAATAAATTTAAGGCAATTTATGGTCCATTTTAAGAGCTGCACAAGTAAAATGAACAGTATGAGCGAGGTTGGACAATGTCTATGGTAACATACAGTATTAAGCCATAAAATGACATGATTTAAAGTTCAGATACAGGTTTTCACAAAAAAAAAATCTTATACAACAGCATTTCAGCCTTTAAACCATTTATATGAAAAGGGATAAATCAAGCATTTAAATTATTATATTAAATTAAAATGAATAAATATTACTGTCTAATTGTTTAGATTTTTAGAAAGCACATTAACTTCTTTCTCATTTACAACTCTGTGCTTGCTGCTTAAAAACATGGGTCGATATTTGCATTGATCTGACCATAAACAGCAATTCAGAAATTCATTCTCTGCCACACGGTGGCGCTTTAGGAGCGGCTTAATATAGCGGTTTCCCCGTTAGCGACTGACTGAAAGTTACTATATTTTGATGATTGTTTTTTCTCTTTAGAATAAAATCTACTAGTCTTCTCATGTTTAATTAGACTACAGACGTAAATAAATTAAGAAAGCAAATATGTTAAAGTTAAGTTAGATAGTTAATTTCATGTTGATTTTAACCCAAATACTCACAAGCTGCTAAAATCTTATCACATGGTATTCAGATAAGATACAGCTGTGACCTTGTTCCCAGCATCACACTCACTCCAGAGACAGACATGTTTGTCCATCTGCCTAAAAGCATCACTGATATCTGCTGCCCTTGTCTGTCAAAACCTCATTTGCATATTGACCCCCCACCCAATAGGAGACGAGCTGCAGCGTAACAGCATCGCCACGTCAACCTTAAAAGGGCCAGATTGATAGCGACCATTTAAGAGAAAGATAAACCATCAATTTCACGTCCGTCTGACAAAGAGATAGATTGGATCGTTTAGTTCTTTGTCCAAAAAGTCTCTCAGATCTCAGAGTGTGTTCAAGAATGTTCTCCAGCACTGATTCTGAATCTGGAGAAACACTAATAATAATAATAATAATAATAATAATTACATTAATAAAAGAAGCATCATTTCATACAAATATATATATTTATACATACCTTGTAACAAACTTGTAACATCTTGTAGTAAACGTTGATATTCACTCAGAGCTCAATATAAATATAATAATTAATAATACATTTTATATTTCTATACAGAATTTTTTACAATTAATAATTTTTATACATATACATATTTATACATAAATCATTCAAATGCCTCTCAGTATGTTCATAACCTAAATAATATTTATTTAATGTTTTTAGATTTTATTTATTTATTCACTAAAACAGAAATATATAATTTTATATTATTTATTTACTTATTCATTTAATAAAACAAATATAATTAATACATTTTTATTTATTTATCGTTCGAATGCTTCACTAAGTATGATCATCACCTTAACAAAACTTATAAATACAGCTACATAAAATCTCATAGTAAACACTGATATTCACTCATAGCTCAACGCAATAACAACAATAATCATTTATTATAATGTATAATAATTTAATAGTTTATATAAAATATTATATATTTTTGTTTGTTTGTTTGTTTGTAAAACTTGTAAATACAGCTACAAAAACAAAATCTGGTAGTAAACGATGTGCTCAACATAAAACATGTCACCCCAGCAGCCCTGAACCGCTTTTCATTGACAATCTGTTAAACGCAACACAAGGGGGAACATATGCTTCACGAAACGAGCCGAGACGTATTTAAATTCGGGTCCACATCGTCGCCTCCCTCATTTAAACTCAACAAATGGATCCGTGGCCCGATCCGAGCAGAATAATGCGTTAAGTGTCACATGCGCTGCTTTCAGAACCAAGTTGTGACCTTTACGATTGCACACTATTTACAGCAGCATAATGCAACGGCTCCATTTCCTTCTAAAAGCAGGCCATTGTAAAGCCCCCGAGAGAAAGACGGGATTGTGGAATTACTCGCTTGAACGGTGAATTTGCAGAGATTACGCACTGGGTCGTTCCTGTTATGCTGAACCTTTTGAACTGCAAGAAAATGTGTTGTAATTTAGTGACGGATTTCTATAAAAGTGACTTCAGAAATCTGGTTAAACTGAGACATAAAATGCATTAATTAAAACTTGATGATTTGACAAGAAATCATAAAATTCATGAAATACTGATGATTGTGCTGCTGTTTTCCCTCCAAAATGATGTCACGTCCTGGACGATGATGTCATTAAATAACTGGCTTTTGTTAGTTAATGAAAAAAAAAAAAAAAAAAAAAAAAGATATTGAGCACACATTGAGCATACAAAAGTATGAATTGATTATCAGTTATTTAGTTATTATACGTAACTAATTAAAATAAATAATATACATTTTTTTTTATTATTTCGAGATTATTAGAAAAGTAAAAAATATTATATAAATAAATATTTCTGAATAATTATTTTATTATTTAAAATTCATCAACTTATTTTTAAAATTATGAGTCTAATACTTTTCAAATATAAAAATTAGACTTATAATTTTATACATAAATATAACAAAATAAAATAAATTAATAATGGCAATTATTATTATTTATTAGAGATAAAAAAAACAAGGAAACACCTAGAATGCTTCTGAAAATCTTAATTTATTATTTACAATTTATCCCTACATTAACTTTAAAATTTGAGTCTAATACTTCTCATATAAGACTCCTAATATTATATTTAAATATTAAAAATACTAATAATAGCAATAAAAACATTTTGCCTGAAATATTTAGATTATTAGAGATAAAAAAGAAACACCTGGAATATTTCTGAAAATTGCAATTTTTCCCTACATTAAAAATTTTGAGTCTAATACTTCTACTATTTAAAGATTATCACAGATATGTAAAAATATATATATGTGTGTGTGTGTGTGTGTGTGTGTGTGTGTGTGTGTGTGTGTGTGTGTGTGTGTGTGTGTGTGTGTGTGTGTGTGTGTGTGTGTGTGTGTATGGTAGCCAAAATGATTAGAACACTAGTATTTTCTTCAGCTAAAAAAATGGTTTTAAAGTCCCCATGAAATCAAAATGAAAGTTTTTTTGGGTGTTAGTATCAATATGTTAGTCTTAAGGTTATCTATAAGCCAGTGTGCTCCAAAACAGTGACAAAATTCGGATTTAGAAGATATAAGCATTCAAAGCTTGCAGTTCGTCACTTTCGCCAAAAGAGTTTCATATTGAATCTAGGGGGTAATCTATTAGACTGTGGCTGTCAAATGCAGCTTTACCGAGCTCAACAGCTCTGGCCCGAGCAGATATAAACAAAATGCTATTGGCTATTTTAAAAAGGGGGCGGGGCTGCTCGATATGTCCCGCCCTGTCTTCCTGTTTCAACTGAAATTACGTCACCACATAGAATAACCCTGCATGTTTCAAGGCACTTCAGGGGACCTTTAAGTCAGTTATTTCTATCTTTTGCTGTAGTGTGTCAGTAGGAAATATCAGTTTATATTTCCAAACATTGATTTTGCCATTAATTGTAATAATCCAGTGAGATTTTTGTCTGACAACAACCAGTGCTCCACACAGAGATCTGATCTCATCATCATCATCCTTATTTTACAGCATTTTTACACAAGTGCCTAAAACTTTTAACAGTACTGTAGCTTTGCTGGAAGGTTTCTTGAAGCGTCTTGGAGACGTTGGCACAGTTCTTCTGGATTTAGTCTGTCTCAGTTTGTTCTGTTTCTTCATGTCATTCCAGACAGACTGATGATGATCAGATCAGATCTCTGTGTGGAGCACTGGTTGTTGTCAGACAAAAACCTCACTGGATTATTACAATTAATGGCAAAATCAATGTTTGGAAATGGAAACTGATATTTAAAACCATGTTTTTAGCTGGTGAAAATATTAGTGTCTTAATCATTTTGGCCACCACTGTGTATATATATATATATAATATATATTATATATATATATATATATATATATATATATATATATATATATATATATATATATATGAACGATCAATGCCTATGGGTGGGTTGGTGTGTGTGTGTGTGTGTGTGTGTGTGTGAACGTTTTTAAAGGATAAAGGAGCAGGATCTTTTGAAGGATCAGGAGGAGACGTCTACCTAATTTGGAGAAAGCAGTGAGACAAACGGTCATGTGATGCGTTCGGCGCTAAGCAGTGACACGGCGCTCGGCCCTCATCTGCATGTGACCCGCTCTAAGACGTCAGATATGTGTAACGATGCTATACGGTAACGAGACAATCCTGAATCCGGCTTTAGCAGGGAACTTTGAACTCTGTGTTTCTTTGTTCTTTGATTATTGAATGGCATGGACTATTTCAGGGCAGCTGAGCAGAATATTTCAAAACACAGAGATTACAGTCAAATTACTGGAGCGGGGCAGAGCGGCTTTATGTTTTTAATTAGCAAACGGTTTAACGATTCACTTTCACGATGTCAGTAAAAGGTATTAGTGGTTGAGTACGGGATAAACGCTAAAGACTAGCTAATTATGTTTACCATAAGTGGAGTTATTACATTGACCTTTATAGGACCTATAACACGCATGTAACCAGTTTGTGGAAAGTTACGGTGTGAAAAACACGTGTGGATACGGGTGGGGTTTGAGGACAGAGGCATGATGTCATCACCATCGCCATAACAACAGCTCTGATACTTCACTGCCAGAACGTCTGTATGTTTTGATATGATCTCATCGACTGCAGTCTCATCTACTGAGATTTCACCAAACTTTTTTCTAGGCTCAGCTGTAATAAGAACAGCCTGTTGTCCTTAAGGATGCATCCATGCTTCCCTCTGGTGTTCACTTCGGGAAGTGCAGATCTTTTTGAGTGTGTGTGTGTGTGTGTGTGTGTACCTGTTTTTCTATGCAGGTGGGGACTTAAACCTGAATACACACAGACTCATGGGGACTCGTGTCACGGTGGGAACCTAAATTGAGGTCCCCACGGGTAAACAAGCTAATAAATCACACAGAATGAAGTTTTTTGAAAATCTAAAAATGCAGAAAGTTTCCTGTAAGGGGTAGGTTTAGGTGTAGGGCAATAGAATATATGGTCTGTACAGTAGAAAAAGCATTACGCCTATGGAGAGTCCCCATAAGGATAGCAAACCAGACATGAGTGTGTGTGTGTGTGTGTGTGTGTATGTGTGTGTGTGTGTGTGTGTGTGTGTGTGTGTGTGTGTGTGTGTGTGTATGTGCATCACAAGCATATGTCCCAAAATATAGAAATTATTTTAGCATAAAGAATATGTGTGTGTTTACTATATGTATTATATGTTACATTTTGAATCTATATATTTGTATTACTCTTAATAGTGACTCTCATTAGATTTACTGTAATAATTTTTTTACTGCAGTACAGTACACAAATTACCATAATGTTATTAATTTTAACATATATTAAATCAGTACATATCAGTTTTATTATAGCATTATTTATATATGATTATCATTGTTAATATTTAAAATTAACCTTTATTTTTATACTTTAATTTTATTTTAATTATTTATTTATGCATGTTTGTTTTTGTCATTTTTATTAGTTTTTTCCCCCGTTTCGGTTTAATTAAAAAAATTAAGTGCTGCAAAAAAATATATATATAATAAATAAATATATATATATATAGAGAGAGAGAGAGAGAGAGAGAGAGAAACATTGTCTTGGCAACTAACTAAAATAAGTTTAAGTAAATATTTATATTTTATTTTCGTTAACAAAAAAATATTTAGTTAACTATAATAAACCCTGGTACAAATACAAATACTGAAATGAAAAATGTGCTTAATTACCACTAAATTAATACATTTTACCCTAAAATAGAATAATTTGTTATAAAATATAAACAGGGAAAAAATTTAAGAAAATAAAGAAATAAATTAATTAATTCAATTAAATTAAAAACTTTTTTCACAGGTTTTGTGAGATTCAACCTTGTAGACAACTAGTTTAATTCTTACACCTGTAAGCACTTTCAGGACAGAGTACAACATGAACTGAACATCACCGTACAATCTCCCATTACATATCAATAATACACATAACAAGACACAGCCACCAAAGCGGCACCAATGCATTCTCTACATGACACAGCTAGCCACTAGTGACATTCGTATGAGCAAACCAGACACATTCACATCCTTCTAAAAACAATGAAACACCTTCTGAATGCTTGGCTTCGTCTCAAAGACACTTTTAAGCAGCTGTGATGGAGCAATTCCTCTCTTAGAAAGAATCTGAGAGCCGCTTCATTCATTCACGATGTCAAGCGCCAACACTGCCAGGGTTCGGCTTCTCCCATGTGGCAATGCATGTTAATCTGCGCAAGAGGACACAAAGTCTGCAAAGCAATGGCGTCTAGGACACTTTCGGCCTCGAGGGCCCTATTAACATGAAAGGGGCCGAGAACTCGCACAAACATGGCTGTGTAGAGTCAATTCAAAAGCCCAAACTGTTTTAGTTTATTCATCCAGCGAAGCACTTCAGGGCCTCTTTGTGAATATGTAAATTGAACAAGAGAAATGCAATGGGAAAAAAGGGAGCAAAATGAAACGAGGAGAAGAACAGAAATCCAAAGCTTATGATGATATTTACAGAGCTTGAACTGATATTGTAAGCGACTGTTTCTGACGACCGTGAACCTGGAAAACAATATTAAAACAGCTTCACTGAACAACAAACAGCTCAAAAATGAGGCTGGATGGGTCAGGATGGTACTAGTCTATTTTATCTAGATTTTTCTTATTTTTAATGGTGGTGCTTTTTCTTCTAAAACTTCTCAGAAAAGCTTTTATCATGCTGCTAGTCACTCGAAACCCTTCCAACTAGTTGCGTCTTTAAATTCATTCCCTTTAAAGCACCGCCGCTGCCGCCATCAAAGCACTGCTGTAACAAACTCATCTCCTTCAACAAAAACTATAAAGACTTGGAGAAAATCACCTGCTGTGAGCAACCTTCTGATATTATATATAATCCGCAGGTCTCAACTGAGAGTTTAGTGCAATACAAATTATTTAGATGTTCAATATCTATTGGAAAACCAGAGATAAACACTGACCTGCAAACACAAAAATATAAGCACTGCAATTAAGATACATTGAAAATACAGTACAATTGTAAAAAGTGAAATAATAATAGTAATTATTATTATTATTTTAAGTATTAATTTTTACAGTGAAATTATAATAGTATCTTTTTTATTTTTAGTAGTATAGTAATAATAAAATATATTAATGTTATTATTGTAATTAGTATTATTAAAATATTATTATAAAAATATTTTCAAATCATGATTTTTTTCCGATAAAGATTGTGATTAAGATTTAAAATGCAATTTTCCATGTTTCCGGTTCTTGTTTGTAGGGCTGCACAATTTGACTGAAAAATAATAATTATTATTATTAGATTCAAGATTTTTTTTTTTTTGTCACATACACGATTATATAGAGAGTATATAACCAGCAGTAAAATGTGAGTATTGTTGTTGTTAGTAGTAATAGTAGTAATAATAGTAGTATTTCACTTTTCTACTGTAAATATTATTATTGTTGTTGTACTATTTTTCTTTAATATTCTTTTCAGTGAAATATTACAATATTAATATTCATTTTTGTTTAATATTTTTTGTAGTAGTAGTAGTAGTAACAACAACAAAAATGTATGTTTAATATTATAATTAAATATAAATGTATTTATACCAGCCTAATACATTTCTTTCCCAAGTTAAACTAGTCAACTTAGCAACTAGACAGTTTCTGAAGTATGATTTTCACATCCCTATTCAGCATGACCTGAATTTAAATGTACCGCTGTAAATCATAACTAGATCTCTGGAGATTTGAGGCCGTGTGTTTTTAATGCAGTATATGTCATGCTTGCGTGTCATTAATGCTGAGCCCCCTTTTCAGCACGTTTCCCTGAGGAGAAGATTACGGTGTGGTCTGAATATTGCTTTATAACAACAGGGTGCCAGAAACGTCAAGAGAAGCTCGAGCCGCGGTGCAACATGGGAAAACGGCCCTGTGGCCTGTTTCTTTGGCATCCAGAGTGGAGAAGGGACAGTCTAAAGATCTTCCCAGACTCACAACAATGAATCTGGACTTTCAAGAGGGACGTTTCGATTGCACAAGACGCTTTGATTTTAAAACACAAGACAGGTCCTCTATGTCTACGGCGATTCTGTGATCTGAATGGAACTTCCTTCATATAAAAGACCAGACAACTTCTCATGTTTCACGACATAACGTTGATTGAAACACAGATGCAGAAACCAGTAGACTAGAATGCATTTATAAGCTGCATGTTATGTGGATTTCACCATGATTCTGAAGTTTTTAACACTAAGACGAGTAGAGACAGATAGACAGAACAACAGACAAAAAGGTACTCTTAAAAATAAAGGTGCTTAAAAGGTTCTTCACAGCGATGCCATAGAAGAACCATTTTTGGTTCCACAAAGAACAATTCAGTCAAAGGTTCTTTAAAGAACCATCTCTTTCTTAACTTTTTATAATCTGAAGAACCTTCTTTCACCACAAAGAATCTTTTGTGAAACAAAAAGGTTCTTCAGATGTTAAAGGTTCTTTATGGAACCATTTAGACAAAAAGGTTCTTCTATGGCATCGTGAAGCACCTTTATTTTTAAGAGTGTAGATTGACATAACAATAGATAGACAGAATGATTGAGTGACAAAATGAAACAATGATTGATCAATAGAACAAATGAGCAGAAATAGAATGACACAGAATGAAAGAAAGAACGACAGAGCAATAGGTAGAGCAATAGATAGATTATTAGATAAAGCAACAAAGATAGAGTGACAGACAGACAGACAGACAGACAGATAGACAGATAGACAGATAGAGCATTAGATAAACAGAGCAATAGATAGACAGAAAAAAGACAATTAGAGCGATAGATTGGGCAATTGAACAATACAACAATAGAGCAACAGAATGATAGATAGAGTAACAGATCAGGAATAGAATGATAGACTGACCGAGCAATAGATGGAGTGACAGACAGAACGATAGATTGACAAAGCAATAGATAGAGCCACAAAATGATTGATAGAGCAAAAGATAGATAGAGTGACAGAGCAATAGATAGACAGAATGATAGATAGAACAGATAGATGATGATAGATAGAGGGATGGATAGAGCGATAGTAAAACGGGTGCGTTTTCCAAAAGCATCATTAGCTAACCATGGTTGCAAGTTCCACTGAACTCAACTGGTAACAACAGAACGTGCGACCATAGTTGCTTTTAGGAAATGCTGATACGGCGACAAAACAATAGAGTGACAAAATGACAGATAGAGTGACAAAACAACAGAGTGACAGATAGAGCGACAAAATGATTGAGCGATAGACAGAATGACAAAACGATAGATGGAGTGATAGAGCGACAGAGCGATACATAGAGCGACCAAATGATAGAGCATTAAATAGAGCGATAGATAGAGCGATAAAACAAGAGATGGAGTGATAGAGTGACTGAGCGATAGAGCGACAAAAGATGATAGTGATAGAGCCTCAGAGTGATACATAGAGTGACTAAATGATAGAGCGATGATTAGATCGAGAAAAGACGATAGACAGACAGACAGATAGACAGATGGATAGATAATATACGATATCAACCAGGCCTTTATCAAAGCATCTTTACAATATGAGATCCATCTGCGCTTTAAAACAGGTGAGCAGCGTCACTCATCCCGCTGTGCGCTGATCTGAAAATCTGAAATCTGAAAATTGCAAGTCATTGCATGCTTCGAATTTGCATTCATACGCCAGTTCATGCATAATCCCTCAGTCTGTGTTTAAACAACACGGTCCACGGCATCGGTCTTTGATCAGTGCAAGGCCTGCGAACAGAGCGGATGCAATCAGATTTAAGAAATGAAGACGGACAGGGTGAATCTGCATGAATTATCGGCCCTTTGAAGTCGCAACGGCCCCCCGGAGAAACATCCAGGTGTGAGACTTTCCAGTCCTCGCGTACCTGAGCGCTTGCAAGCTCGAAGACCACAGCCTAGCAACCCCACAGAATGAAACAGTGCCTGGGACTTTTTCAAGAAAAGGGATAACATGCAGGGAATGCAAGAAAAAAAAAAAAGTCTAGACGTCCTCTCAGAAAAACGCTTTCAACCCGAAACGCTCGATCTAAATGACAAAGAGATAAAGCGCATTTAAAAGTATAAAGACTAAACCCCGCAAAAACAACGGTGAGCGACTGCAAGGCCTTTCAGCGTGTTTTTGTGTTTGGATGCACAGCGTCGCTCCCACAGTTTTCTCCTTCCCATGGGCCCTCTAAAGGGGCAAAACACGGCTGTTGTGCCAACACGGACATCTATGCGAGGCTGGGAAGAGGAGGAGGGGCGGTCAGCGCTGACAGAAGTAAATAGCCTTCTCAGAGCGGCCGCTGCTATTGAGCCTTAATTAAAGCCGACCTCAGCTGGCGACCCCGCCGTGATGAACCAGCGGGACTATTGCTATGACCCTGCCCTGCACGTCACCTCCATGCATCTTCACTCCACTGCACTGCGGTACGCACAGCACTCGGGTGCTGATACTAAGGCTGAGCAGTATGTTGAATATCTACCAGAGATTCAACAAACAAAATATTTTTTTATTTGGCAATTATGTTTTCTAAAGATCTCACCAATAGGCCATTTGGATTCATTTCAAACTGTTTGTTTCAATAAATGGTTCTATGATTCATTTACTTCATCACTTATGGTAATTTGCATGGTTTACATGTAATACTGATGTATAACATATACATTTTTCTTCCTTTACATTCCATTTAATGAAAAGGTATGAAAAACAAAGCTTGATAATTTTTAAATCACATTTTACTCCTTAAACACCAAAATAAAAAAAGACACCATAAAAGCTGGTTCATTGACTGGATTCACTGAATACTATCAATGAATAACATAAAATAGCAAAAACAATTACAAACACACATAATTTTTTTAATGTTTTTTTTTGCACATTTGCTTTAAAAATTTAGATTTGAGTATACAATATTAATGATTATGACATATAGATAAAACTAAATTAAATTAAATTAAAAATGCCAAAAAGACTACTATTAAATAACTATTTTTATTATTTTTTAAAATATAAATATAAAATAATTAGAATTTATTTATAGACAGACAGACAGACAGATAGATATAGATCAAAATAAATAATTAGAAATATACACACACACACACACACACACATACATACATACATATATATACAGTATATATATATATATATATATATATATTAGTGCTGTCAATCGATTAAAAAAAATGTAAATCGCGTTAATCACAGTCATGGACTGTGATTAATCATGATTAATCACACATTTAAAATACTAGGATTTACCTGTAAATGTGTTGAAAAAGAAATGCATGACAAACTAGTTTAGGGAAACATAACCTTTCACACCTCCGCCAGGTATGAGACATAATCCTTATTATTCTTTTGTTTTTATTCAGCCATTATCAGCCTTTATACTGGCAATAAAACGTTTACCAAGCCACATCGCTTCAATCCCAGTATACATTTACCCAACTATTATCAAAAGTATTTCTAAATAAATACAACAAAACATTTTCTTGCGACCTTACGTGAAGTATTATGACAAAATGCATTATGAAGAAGAATTGGACCTGTTCTGCAGGTGCATAAGAGCATTTATGAGATTAATAGTACATTAGAACTCTCTTCAAACCACCATCATGCCCCATAAGACAATTTAATGAGATTAATAGTACACTTTTACTCAGATTTCTGCTGTGTTGTACTCTGAAACTTCAAACCACCATTGAGTGATCTATTTTAATTTTTATTTGTAATAACTTCCTTTTGCGATCACATGTGGAATTTGGTACCCTCATCACACACTTGTTTACTGTTGTTAAAATATGCTTTTTATAGCCTTTTATATCGCTGCAAAAATGAGCATTTCAGACACAATTCTAACATGTACACCACCACAAGTTACACATTCATCTGAAGAAAATCACATAGAAACCATATCCTACTTGTTAAGGGACCAAAAGTAATGGGACGAATAATAATCATAAATCAAACTTTCACTTTTTAATACTTGTGCAAATCCTTTGCAGTATACAGCCTAGTCTGGAACGCTAGACATCACCAGACGCTGGGTTTATCCCTGGTATGCTCTGCCAGGCCTCTATGCAAGTCTTCAGTTCCTGCTGTTCTTGGGGCATTTTCCCTTCAGTTTTGTCTTCAGCAAGTGAAATGCATGCTCAATCGGATTCAGGCAGGTGTGTTGCCATTATAACAGTCCACTTCTTTCCCTTCAAAGACTCTTTGTTGCTTTTGATGCTTTTGGGTCATTGTCCACTGCACTGTGAAGCGCCGTCCAATGAGTTGAAGTTTGTGAATATGAGCAGATAATATTGCCCGAAACACTTCAGAATTCATCCTCTCTTTTGTCAGCGTCACATTCAATAAATACAAGAGAACCAGTTCCACTGGCAGCATACAGTCCACGTGACACTACCACCACATGCTTCCTGATGAGGTGGTATGCTTAGTATGAGCAGTTCCTTTCCTTCTCCATACTCTTCTCTTCCCTCACTCTGGTACAAGTATCTTGGTCTCATCTGTCCAAGGATGTTGTTCCAGAACTGTAGGCTTTTTTAATGTCGTTTGGCAAACTTATCTGGCCTTCCTGTTTTTGAGGCTCACCAATGTTTACATCTTGTGGTACCCTCTGTATACTCTGGTGAGGTCTTCTTTGATTTTTGACTTTGACACACATACACCTACCTCCTGGAGAGTGTCTTGATCGCCAACTGTTGTGAAGGGGTTTTCTTCACCAGGGAAAGATTCTTCGGTATCCACCAAGTTGTTTTCCGTGGTCTTCCGGGTCTTTTGGTGTTGCTGAGTACCGGTGCGCCTTCTTTTTAAGAATGTTCCAAAAGTTGTTTTGGCCCGCTAATGTTTTTGCTATCTCCTGATGGGTTTGTTTTGTTTTTTCAGCCTAATGATGGCTTGCTTCACTGATATGACAGCTCTTTATCTCATTTGACAGTTGACAGCAACAGATTCCAAATGCAAATAGCACACTTGAAATGAACTCTGGACCTTTTTTTCATTGTAATTGGGAAATAGCCCACCTGGCCATGGCCACTTGTCCCATTACTTTTGTCCCTTAACAAGTGGGAGGCACAGCAAACTGTTGTAATTTACCCTGATTTGATGTAAATACCCTCAAATTAAAGCTGACACTGCAGTTAAAGCACATCTTGTTCGTTTCATTTGAAATCATTGTGGTGGTGTATAGCCAAAAATGTTAGAATTGTGTCGATGTCAATATTTATGGATGACTGTATGTATAGCTTCTTGTCGTCCCTGCCACTCCGACTCTACAGCATGACTTCTCGATTCAGTTAGGCACATCAATAATTACCCCATCAACTTCGGTCAGAACTCTTGGTGTAATCTTTGATAGAGGTCGACCGATATTGGATTTTACCGATACCGATAGCTAGGTTGGACCACACTGGCCGATACAGATTAATCAACCGATAGTTTTTAAAATGGATACTGAACGAAAACTAAAAAACTTTGCTATTTTTAAAAAAGCAGTAACAGTACAGAACCATACTTTGTAAATGAATACAAATTTAGTATTAATATTAATTATTATATTGATCATTAAAGTTATTTCATAGTTTACTAATGTTAAAAGAAGAAACTTTAAAATTTAAAAATGAAGCCTATTAGTAATAGTAAATGTTGAAATGAAATGAACACACTCTAACAAGGAACATCTTGTTAGATGCTAAGTATTACCATTTCATTTCAACAGTCATGCTTAAAGATGGCCATCTTGAAATACCTACACAAGGACATATTAAAATTACATGCACAGGTTATTGATATTGTATGTATACTCTCACATTTTATTTGCTGCTATTTTAGAACACTGCATTATTATCTAATCAAAATATAAAATAAATGCAAGTGACACACTGCAAAAGCGAAGCGCTGCGTCTTGGAGAAGTCACAGGTATCACACACACACCGGACGCGTCACGTTCAATTCAAGCAACGGTCCAAAACGGTTTATTTAATCACCAAACGGACATAAGTTTGCTTCAAGAATGAACTATGTTTGAAGTTCGGTGTTTAAAAAAAACAGAGCAAACGGAAAGAGAATGCGCGATCTGTATTACAGCTATATGAAGCATATTAGAGTCACAGAAAGACAAACGTTTTGCTGAAAAATGCACAATACATAATTTATCACCTAGGGTGAAGTCATTATATTTGTCCCAAATCATTGTTAATGTACATAATGTAATTTAATAGAAAACTATGTGAATGGCGCTCTGTTCCGCGGCAGGATTTTCTGTCGGCTGTATTTAAATGTGAGTCTGGAGTTTCCCGCTCTGTGCAGCGCGCAGTGTCACATGCCAAAACAAACAACACGTGCTGTCAGTGATTTCCGCCTCCAGAGGCTGCTCTCATACTGTATAATGACAGCAGACCATTCTCAACCACTCCAGCAACAGATGCAACACGGAAAACTATCGGCATGGATTTTTGCCGATAACCAATAGTTACGCAAATCAACTATCGGTGCCGATTAATCGGCAAAACCGATTAATCGGTCTACCTCTAATCTTTGATGACCAGCTGACCTTCAAAGAGCACATTGCAAAGACTGCTCGATCTTGCAGGTTTGCGCTACACAACATCAGAAAAATCAGGCCCTTTCTGACAGAGCATGCTGCACAACTTCTTGTCCAGGCCCTTGTCGTTTCTAGGCTGGACTACTGCAATGCTCTTCTGGCTGGACTTCCATCAAACACAATCAAACCTCTACAAATGATTCAGAATGCAGCGGCACGACTGGTCTTCAATGAGCCCAAAAGAACCCATGTTACACCTCTCTTCATCTCATTGCACTGGCTACCAGTGGCAGCTCGCATCAAGTTCAAGACACTGATGCTTGCATACAGAACGACCACAGGCTCAGCACCCTCCTACTTCCACTCAATATTACGAATCTACATCCCCTCCAGAAGTCTGAGATCTGCTAGTGAGCAACGCCTTGTGGTACCATCACAGAGAGGCTCAAAATCACTCTCCAGAACATTCTCATTCACCATTCCTGGATGGTGGAATAATCTTCCCACCCCTATCCGGAATGCTGGATCCCTGTCAATCTTCAAGCAACAACTGAAAACTCATCTCTTTCGGCACTACTTGACTTCATCCTAAAATTGTTCTAAAAAAAAAAAAACTTTCCCTTTATCTTTCTCTCCTTCCCTTGCTAGCTTGTACTTATTTGAACAATGACTGAGACTTGGTGTTACGAGCACTTCCTCTGTCTGATTGCCTCTTCAAGATGAATCGCTTTATGTATTCCCCAATTGTAAGTCGCTTTGGATAAAAGCGTCTGCCAAATGACTAAATGTAAATGTAAATGTAAATATATGCACACATTTTAATATTCACTATTAAATAATCTTTTCTTTCTATTTTAAGTTGCTATTCACTGATAATCATCTGACTGACTTTTATGGTGTTTTTTTTTGCATTTTGGAATTTATAATTTTTTATAACAAATGTAAATTATAATTCCTTTTTATAATATTTTATATATTTAATACAACAATTGGCATAATACAAGAATAAAATGCTATTCCAATCTGCAAAAATCAAACATTATCACACGAGTGACATGACTGAAAAAAAAAAATCAATATTGAATGTGTTTTTTTATTCATACCGCCCAGCTTGGACACCAAGTCCTCTTATGATGAGAGGTAAACTGAAAACATACTGAATCTGCATCTCCGCGAGCACAAACACTTCAAACGATACATAAATACAGCTAAAACACTGATGTCTCAAGTCTTTCAGCATCCTCGAGCTCTCGCAGGAGAATGCTGATGAAGCGACACTCGTCTGCTTTCATGTGCCTTCTCTTCACATTCATCACTCGCCGTGGCCTCTCATAAAGGGTTGAGAGGCGTCTGAGTGTGTGACGAAGAGGAAAAACATCAACAGCTTTCAATCAACACAAGGACTTACAACAAGTTTATCATTCTGCCTCTCTTGCCTGGCTGTCAGGTGTGAAGTACTGGCTCATTGAGCAAGTTTACCCACAAAAAGGCCATTTTAATGTCTGCTGTGTCTTTTCCTGACATATACAGTAAGAGAGATTCAGAGCTGTAAACACAAGTCCAGATTACAAAAACAAACACTTAGAAATGTCTGAATCTCATTCATTAGATCAAGTGTGAAGTAAAATGTGGTTTATTATTCAATCTACATCATTCATACTATATCAGTGATAGCTCAAATCATGCCTCTTGCTAAGATAGGAGTACTGTTATGTTTCAAAATAATCAGACTTTGGTTTTTGCCATGGAATATGATAAAACTGACTATTAAATTGCATAAATAATGTTCAAAAGTTTTGGGTTGATAAGATCTTTGAAAAGAAGTATTTTCTGCTCACCAAGGCTGCATTTATTTGATCAAAAATAAAGTAAAAACAGTAATATTGTGAAATATTATTACAAATCAAAATACAAAAAAAATAATTTATTACTGTGATGTAAAGCTGAATTTTCAGCATCATTACTCCAGTCTTCAGTGTCACATGATCCTTCAGAAATCATTCTGATATGCAGATCTGCTGCTCAAGAAACATTTCTGATTATTAATGTTGAAAACGGTTTAAAAAAATAAAAATAATTCAGGGCTTTTTGATGAATAGAAAAATGCAAAATAACAGCATTAATTTGAAATATAAATGTTTTGTAACATGATACATGTTTTTACTGTGACTTTTGGTCAATTTATTGCATCCTGGCTCAAAAAAAAAGTATTAATTTATTTTAAAAAAAAAAAGAACCTCAAAGTTTTATTTAGACTGAAGGAGGGACTCGCACTATCAAAAAACATAAAAACACACAAAAAAAAACAGAATATGACCGATCACAACACCTTAGCGACTGCCTAGCAACACCTTATCAACCAATCAGAGAACTGGAACTCAAATACTACTAAAGTTTGAACATCGCTTTGAAAAATCTACTTTATAGCTATATTTTTACTGTATATGAACTACTGTATAATTTCAATCAATTTTGAGTTTTATTTTAATTGAATCGAATGAATCGTCCCTGAAATATAAAAGAGAAACTACAGTTTTCTTCTGGGAAATGTCATAACTGCTCCAAAAGTGTTCCTGTGGCTCAGTGGTAGAGCATTGCGTTAGCAGCGCAAAAGGTTGTGGGTTCAATTCCCAGGGAACACACATACTGATAAAAAAAAAATATGTATAGCCTGAATGTACTGTAAGTCGCTTTGGATAAAAGCGTCTGCTAAATGCATAAATGTAAATGTAAATAACTTCATATTTGTTTGTTTAATTGTGTTTTTATGAGACTATTGGCAGAAACACTCCACATGTGCGTAACGGGGCAAATCTGCAGTGTTTCAGGCCTGTAAAGTCGGTGGAATGTTGCTGTTATTGCAGTTATTGTCCTCGCAGCACAAGTTTGCCGTTGAACCGGTCCAGGATTTCCACAACAAAACAGCAGTTCGGCCCCACACCCACTACTTCCTCCTATTCTGCTCCAAAAGGAAGCACAGCCTCTCTGATACAGGGATATCTGTCTGCTGGTTCCCACAAAACTTCCTCGGCTAGATCCCGAGCTCTGCACTTGTGGCGTTGGTTAGTTCGAACACTCCCCGTCGTGTCTCAGAGGAGCCCGCTGCTCATAAAGACAGCAATTTCACACATTTTGGTTGAGTAAAATGGAACCCATGTTTCTGCCCTTTTCTCTGTGCCAAACGAGAACGTCCCGCCTCTATGGCTCCGTGCAGCAAATGAAAAGTCAGAAAGCAGAAGACGGGCAGCTGTGCATGCAGAGGTTAACGTTCCTTGCTGGGTTTGGGTTTTGCCACATGTGCTTTGGGCCGAGGAGGAGAGGACTGTGTGGTCAGAGCGAGACCAAACCGAAGTACCACTCAGGTCTGCGCAAAACGCTTTTCTCTCAGAGCGTTGAGGCGGTTTACGAATGAGAAAAAGCCCATTTTAATATCCTCAGTTCTTATTAAAGCCAACATGTTTGCGTGATTACAAAATACTTACGACTAGAGCTGTTAAGATTGCACACATATGTGTGCGTCGCCCGCTTCAAAGT
Source organism: Schizothorax lantsangensis (assembly GCA_027422415.1). Taxonomy (NCBI): domain Eukaryota; kingdom Metazoa; phylum Chordata; class Actinopteri; order Cypriniformes; family Cyprinidae; genus Schizothorax; species Schizothorax lantsangensis. The sequence goes on along the minus strand of CM049856.1, from coordinate 24,825,451 downwards.
AGAACAAAAACTTGATTTCGACAAACAACCTAAATTGTTATAATATAAATATGCTGGCTGACATTTTTATCCGAAGTGATAACTTATGATACACTAATTTCAGGTGCAGTACCAATTTACGAACACTACAGTCACCAGATATGAGCAGGACATCAACATCTCTACAGTTATTTTGTCACACCTAGTTAAGATTGAACCTGCAACATTTCTATTAGCAGCATAGAACTAACCATTGGGCTACATATATCCTATTTGAGACATAAGGACTTAATACAATTCAAAAGTTTGGGGGAAGAAGTCTTTTCTGCTCACCAAGGCTGCATTTATTTAATCAAAAATACAGTAAAATCATTAATATTCGGAAATATTTGTACAATTTAAAATAAGTACTTTCTATTTGAATATATTCTAAAATATAATGTATTCCTGTGACCAAAGCTGACTTTACAGCAACATTACTCCAGTCTTCAGTGTCACATGATCCTTCAGAAATCATTCTAATATGCTGATTTGCTGCTCAAGAAACATTTCTGATCATTATCAATGTTGAAAACAGTTGTGCTGCTTCATATTTTGGTGTAAACTATTCTTCTTGATTCTTGAATAGAAAGTTTAAAAGAACAGCATTAATTTGAAATTGAAATATTTGCAAAATTATAAATGTCCTTACTTTCACTTTTGATCAGTGTAATGCATCCTTGCTGAATAAAAGTATTAACATCTTACAGACCCCGAACTTTTGAACAGTGCAACGACTTGTAGTCAAACAAAAAGGGTTTTAATCTCAATAATAATAATCTCAATATGGACAAAAAAGGGTTTAAATACCAGTTTATCTATAACTAGAAATCTAAGAAATATTATAACTGATGATATAAAGCTAGTAAATAATATGACACATACATGTTTTGTGGAACTGCATCAGAAACTGATACCAACTACAACTTGTAGTTAAACAAAGAAGGGTTTCAATAGCAAATACTGATGCAAATGATATATCAAACACTTTGCATAATATGCACAAAAAAAAACAGAAAGGTTCCCACCAAGTTTTTCACCAATGCTAATAATCTCAATATGGCCAAATATCCAATTAAACATATTTTGTGGGAACTATGCCAGAAAACCGAATCCAACTAATCAAAATCTCTCTATATAATTAATCTAGTTTAATACATAGTAGCTTTAAGAGAGCATATAGCAAAAAAAGCCTGTGTTGTTTGTTAGTAAGTCTATCACAGCGTGCCCTTTTCCCGTTGTCAAGAGCAGATGAGCTCCTGCCGCAAGGCCACTACTGTGATCATTTTTCAGATGCTGACTTTGCCATGATGTTCTGCTGTGAGTGCCTGTTAACATCACAGCTGAGAAATGTTAAGCAAAGAGGCGATTTGGCAAAATCTCAAGCTCTCGGCTCGCTGTACCTGCAATGAATGCTAAAAGAACAAACAAACAAACGGAAAACAGAGATGGTTTCTGCTTCTCTGAGCTGAGGAAAAAACAGTACAGAGCACATGAAGACAATGACCGAAGAACGAGGGACGTCTTCACCTGTAACCTGGAAAAAAAGACACAAAGCCCCGCCCAAACACTCACCTTCGGCCATTTAGGGTTAAGGAGGCGGGCTTTGACTGCGTCGTCCAGGGCGGTCTGGTACTGGCCCAGTTTGAGGTGGGCGGCCGAGCGGTTGCTGTACAGGATGCAGTTCTGTGGGTCGGCGCGCAGGGCCTCACCGTACAGCTTCACGGCCGTCTGGAAGTCTCCCAGCTGGCAGGCCTCGTTGCTTTGCCGCACCTTCTCCATGAACTCTGCCTTGCTGAGGCCCGGGCCATCGGCAGCGGCGTGCACGGCCCTGCCCAGTGCTCGCGGTCCAAACAGACCAAACTACCCAGGAAGAGACACATCAGAGAGATGCATTAGTGTTTTTAAGGCATTAAAACAAGCTCTTTATTCAGCAAGAATGCATTAAAGGGATAGTTCACCCAAAAATGAAAATTCTGTCATCATTTACTCACCCTCAAGTAGTTCCAAACCTGTATGAATGTGTTTGTTCTGCTGAACACAAAGGAAAATATTCTGAAGAATGTGGGAAACAGAGCAGTTCTGGGGCACCATTGACTTCCATAGTATTTTTTTTTCCTACTATGGAAGTCAATGGTGCCCCAAAACAGCCTGATTACAAACTTTCTTCAAAATATCTTCCTTTGTGTTCGGCAGAACAAAGACATTCATACAGGTTTGGAACTACTTGAGGGTGAGTAAATGATGACAGAATTTTCATTTTTGGGAATTTTCATTTGAACTATCCCTTTAAATTGATCAGAAATGACAAAGACCTTTATAATGTTATAAAAGATTTCAATTTCAAATAAAGAATCCTGACAATAATGTTGCATGGTTTCCACAAAAATATGAAACTGGTTTCAACATTGATAATAATGAATGAATGAATGAGGCATTTATATAGCGCTTTATTGTGTATTGTTGTACACCCAAAGCGCTTTACAATCATATGAGGGGGTCTCTCTTCAACCACCACCAGTGTGCAGCATCCATTTGGATGATGCGACGGCAGCCACAGGACAACGGCGCCAGTGCGCTCCCCACACACCAGCTACTGGTGGAGAGGAGAGAGAGAGAGATCTATCTATAATCTGAAATGTTTCTTGAGCAGCAAATCAGCATATTAGAATGATTTCTGAAGGGTCATGTGACAAAGAAGGCTGGAGTAATGATGCTGAAAATTCAGCTTCGCATCACAGGAATAAATTACATTTTATTATATAGTCACATAGAAAACAGCTATTTTAAATTAAAATAATATTTCACAATATTATTGTTTTTACTATAGTTTTGAATCAAAAAAGTGCAACTTTGGTGAGCACATTTAAAAAAAAAACATTAAAAAATATATATATTACCGACCCCAACATTTTGAAGTAGTGGTGGCTCGATACTAGGGATGCAATGATACCATTTTTTTTTAGATCCGATCCAATCCGATCCAGAAAATTCTGAGTATCGGCCAATTCCGATCCGATCCGATCCTATCGCAGGTTTTTTTTTTTTTTTAAATCAATTTAGAGTTTCTACTTCTGCGTCACTCTTTTGTGTGTTAAACACAATCTACTAGACAACTTCATTTTAATGAAAAATAACATGAAAAAATATATAGGGGCTGTTTACACCTGGTCACTTTTTTTTGTCTATAAATCCGATCGCTCAAAACACGTCAGGAGGTGGTCTGGGCCGCATTCCAGACGAAACTGGACATGTGTAAATGCATCTGGTTGTTGAAACCACATATGTGAATTTTACTCCTCCCAAAATGTAAAAATAATAAACGTGTGAGACCGTGTTATAGGCTATATGACATTCAAGATATGACTGCGCTAATGCAACAAGCATAGCCGCGGACGAGTAGCTAAGTATCTCAGCAAGCAGACTCGCAAACTGCCGCGAATGAAACTGAAAGTAAGATGCAGACATCAACACACAATCATCTTCATTAAAAGTATAAGACAAACTTATCTTTCCAGTGCTGATGCTGCGCGCTCTCCTATTGCGGTCTTTGATCTTGAAATTAGCTGATAATTAATAAAATGCAGCGCTTTTGATTTCGTTGACGTGAACTTCGTTAAATTGAAATATAGCGCGGGAATTGAAGATCGGATTGATATCCATTTTGTGAAGACACATTTATGTGGCCAAGTGTAAATGGAAACGTTTTAACAAATCAGATAGATATCCGATCAGAGAAAACGCATGAAATGACCAGGTGTAAACAGGCCCATCTATGACAAAAATACTATTATAAACTAGGTTAGTGGATAATTTAGCAGCAAAAGTTATTCTAGAAAAATCATGAGTGCACAATTTTATAAAATCTAAACATTTAGTGAAATAACATTATTTAGTGGGGAACAAATAGAAGTGAATATGTGAAGGACTAAATCTGGTAAAATGTTACACATTGCTCTTTGCATTGTTCTAAAATACATTAATGAAAACAAGTAAATGTATTTATTTATAAATATAAACTACAAAATTAAAATACATTTATTTTAAATATAGCAATAGCACAGTAATGAAGGCAGCAACATATGGTAGAGGAGTCCTATCTATCATATGTTGCTGCCTCCATTACTGTGCTATACATTAGATTATTAATAGCCTTGATAGGGAAGTACAAGAAACGCTATAAATAATATTTCATTGCGTAAAAGTATTATAATACGAAAAGCTCCAATAGAGAGCGGTACAAAGCACTTATGCGCATCCCATGCGCAGAATGATGCGCTTGAAGCAGCACGGAGTCACAGCGGTCAGAGAAGTTCAATGCACAAAGGAAAGAGAGATTGATGCGTAGTTTATTAAATCTGCGCAATAGTTTATTGAGCCTTTTCTTTTAACGGTTTTAAATCTCAGTTATTGAGCGCTCTTGAAGAGAGTTTCATTGTTTTGACTGTAGTAACCGAACGCAACACGCAGTTGGAATGCTGAATGGAGGATGACAGACAGACGCAGCGGAGAGAAGAGTTTACCAGAACTTGAATTTAACGACTTAAATATTCATCTGTACCTCACATTAAACTAGGGGTCGACCGATTATCGGCCTGGCCGATTATCGCCGCCGATATTAAGCATTTTTATAATTATCGGTATCGGTCATTTTCAAAAACCGATGTGCGATAAAATAATTAAATTTTGAAACGCGCTATTTGGCTCTGACTCAGCCTGTCAGAACTCACCACTCTGTGGGCTAGAGCAGTCTCCGCCCACCGCGCATCTGATTTGTTGGGAGTCACGAGTCTGACCAATCAGCGTGGAAGACTAAAGGCACTCTCACACCGAAAGCTCTTGCTAACTGGAGCTGCTTGTTTCAGTGATCATGCATCAGTTGTCTCTCAAAGGCAGCAGCAGACGTTGCTCAAGTTGCAATAAATCACAATCCACTACACTGAAGTTGCAAAACACCTCAATATTATCTATTTATGGTTTCCGCGATGGGGGAAATGCGGACGGAATCGTGGAATCAGTCATATAAATGGAATTTACTGTATAACGCGGAGTCACGGAATTTGTCAAAGTTTGGATGAATTAATCAAAAGTAGGTCAGTACACTTAAATCGACTCGCGCTATGGACTAGTATCTGTAAACATTAAGCCACAAAAAGACTATTTAAATATGAATTCTGCATGTTCTGCGTGTCTCTGTATATGTGAAAGGCACAGACGCGCGGTTTTGATTACACACACACACAGAAGTGCGCGACGCTCGCAGTGTTTTCAGCATCTGCCGTCTCACTAAATGAGGACATAAATACATGAACAACATCTCCAGAAATGCTCTGAGAGTTACTTCATGAGCATTTGACCGTTTCATTTGAGTAAAACGATCGTCATATCATACATAGGCTACAGAAACTTAAGAGGTCCTCATGGCAACCCGTCAAAATAAAAGTTCGGTTTATCTAGTAATACTACTACAACAATTATTACAACTTTTGTTTAAAAGAATAATCACACAATACGCTATTTCTTCCATGTTTTAATTTTAATAGTAAACCCATTTGTTTGCCAAAAATAGAGTTTAACTCTCATTTGATTAAAAGATAAATTAAATTAATGTTGTATGCCTTCATTTGCACTGCACTGTAAATTATAACTAATGGAAATTACTGTCACATAAGCCAAGACTAAGATACTGTCACATAGGCCAAGATTAGGATGACAAAAATTGAGACATTTCAATAGGCTATTGAACCAAGTGTGCCTATAACAGGCTATTAGTGTTATAGTTTCATTAAAATAGTTGCGGTCTTCTTAACTTCTACAATGGAGCTATGAAGACAATTAAATTATTTACACTTATTATATACATTGTGCTTTTTAAGTTAATCAATTGATGTGCATTAGATGATGAATTGAATAGTCATCTCTTGTAGGTTATGATTTAGTCATCAGAAAATAATTAATGAAGAATTATGAGAGGTTATGCTATTACACATACATTTCTAACATGTAAATTATTGAAGCCAAATACTTACATTTCCCCAAGCTGTTTAGCTGCAGTACAGTATTCATAGGCTTAATCATGAAGCATACAGTGGCCTATAGGGCTGCACGATATATTGCATGCGATAGTCATGTGCATCTCGTCAGTAAAGCCGGTTCTGTGATTAGCAGCAAGTCTCCATCACCTGCTTTCAGATGAAGCAGAATTTAATACACAGAGCTGTAGTTCACTAACAAGCTATGCAATATCACGTTCATTATCGAAGGCGATTCATCTGTGATTATGAACAGGAATTGTGTCGCTTGTCAGTGAACTACAGCTCTGTGTATTAACTTCCGCTCCATCTACTGGGTTGGAAAGCAGGTGATGGAGATTTAATACTAATCACAGAACCGGCTTTACTGAAGAGATGCGCATGACAATCGCATGCAATATATCGTGCAGCCCTACAGTGGCCCCACATTTAACTCTCTCTTTATATTACCCTTATTGTAGATGGATGCACGGAGGAAGACGAGTAAGAAGTGCAACCAACACCAGGGAAGGCAGTTTTTGTCAGAGCCCTTGTTATTCTTAATTTTTACATTAATTTTCATTTTTACACCAGACATATATATCGGTTCAAAATACCGGTTATCGGTGTACTTGGTCTGTAATAATCGGTATCGGCCCTGAAAAACACATATCGGTCGACCCCTACATTAAACTATGGAACGGCTTCAGAACACTTGGGCTTTGACTTTATGGTGCTTTATAATGCTTTTGTGCTTTCGTGGGGCTTAACAATAACACAGAATAGTATACACACAATATCGGATTTGGATCGGTCTCGTCTCTCCGATACCCGATCCAGCAGAAAATGACCGGATTGGAGCCGATACCGATCCTGAGTATCGGATCGATGAATCCCTACTCGATACCACTTTTTCAGAAACGATCTCGATCCGATACCAAAAATTCGGAGTATCTGTCGATACCGATATCGATCCGATACCAGGGCGGTTTGAATTTTTATACCTCAATGTATGTTGACCTGATCATGACTTTTTTTGTGTTACACACAATCTACTAAATATAGATAACTTTATTGTAAAGAAAAACAACAAATGAATGCATATATAATTATAATCTATGACAAAAATACTATTATGAACTAGATTAGTGGATAATTCAGTAGCAAAACACTGCTGCAAAAACAAAAGAACCATCACAGAAATGGTGATTCTAATGGTTTCCACTACAATTACCCTTACAAACATTACAAACCATCAACTTTTAACATTAACTTTTTAACCATTAAAAATGGTTTTCTGTAGTGTGTTTTGGGACATATTCCATTAGGATTTATTGGTTTTAACAAGCCACCAACAGAAGGTGACCAGTTACGAGTAGAGACCAACAGGGTCCATTACAGTTTCCATTAAAACCAATACAAGTCCCATTATAACCTGTAGAAACATTACAAATTTTGTGATGGTGTCTATTGTTTTGTTTATTTCAGCAGGAATGTTACTCTAGAAAAATCATGAATGCATAATAATTTTATAAAATCTAGAATTAGTGAAAAACAAAAAATATTATGGGGAACAAATAAAAGTGAATAAGTGTAGGACTAAATCTAAAATGATAATGTAAAATGATATGCATTGCTCTTTGTATTGTTGTAAAATACAATCATGAAAAACAATATATTTATATATACTGTAAAATTAAAAGACATTTCTTTTAAATATATAGCACAGTAATGAGGCAGAAACATATGATAGATAAGATGAACAAGAAAGGCTATTAATAATCTTTCATTGTGCAAAAGTATTTTGATACGAAAGGCTCCAATTCAGAGCGGCACAAAGCGATTATGCACATCCCGTTCGCAGAATGATGCGCTTGAAGCAGCACGGAAGTCACAGCGTGCAGCGCTCCGCATAGAGAAGTTCAAAACACAAAGTGAAGAGATATTAATGCGTAGTGTATTAAATCTGTGCGATAGTTTATTGAGCCTTTTCTTTTAACAGTTTTCAGTTACTGTGCTCGTTAAGAACATAGTGCTCTCTAGTTCAGTGTTTTGATCTAACAGACACCCGGTAGAAAGTAACACAGGAAAGTAACTGAATGCCACACGCAGTTTGAACGCTGAATGGAGGATGACAGACAGCCGCGGCGGAGAGAAGAGTTTATGTGAACTTGACTTAAATATTCATCTGTACCTCACATTAAACTATGGAATGGCTTCAAACACTTGAAATATAGTGCATGAAAACTTTATGGTGTTTAATAATGTGTTTGTGGCTTTTGTGGGGCTTAACAATAACACAATAGTATACGCACAATATCGGATCTGGATCGATATCCCGATCCGGTAGAAAATGCCAATATCGGAGCGATACCGGATCGGATCGGCGCACCCCTATTTTGAACAATAGTCTACCATGAAGAAAAACTTTCAAAATACTGAAACTAAACTCCAAATTTTTTTTTTTGATGAATAGAAAGTTCAAAAGAACAGCATTTATTTGAAATATAATTTTTTGTAACATTATAAATGTAGTTATCACTTTTGATCACTTGAATGCATCCTCAATAAATAAATGCAATAACCTCTTTTTTTTTTTGAGCATCACGACTTGTATTTGAACAGAGGGATTTCAATGACAAACACTGATGTAAATAATATGTACACTTATTGTTAAAATGAATCAAACACTTATTTTTTGTGCTGTCAAACGATTAATCGCATCCAAAATAAAAGTTTTTGTTTACATAATATATGTGTGTGTACTGTGTATATTTATTATGTATATATAAACACACACATGCATGTATATATTTCAGAACAATGTTATTTTTGTATATTAAAAATATTTATTTATAATATAAATTATATGAATATAAATATAGACATGTAAATATTTTCAAAACATACTGTATGTGTGTGTATTTATATATACACATCATAAATATACACAGAACACACAATCATATTAAGCAAACAAAAACTTTTATTTTGGATGTGATTAATCATTTGACAGCACTACTTATTTTACAATATGCACGCAAAAGAATAAAAAGATATTTGTAATTCACTGACAAGAAGAAATTAATGCAGCAAGGTTTTCACCAGTGCTTCTACGTAATTTCAACTTGGTCAAACATCGGCTAATTAGCCAACCAAACCAGTTTATCTGTGACCAGCAATGACTGAAGAATCTAACAAACATTACGTAGGTCATATGTTAGGAAATAAGCATGATGATCCAGAACTGCAACTCATGATATAAAGCTAGTAAATAATATCAGACATACATGTTTTGTGGGAATCATTAAGTTCAATACTTAATGCTTGTAGTTGTGAGAGAAAAGCCTGTGAAAAACAGATTTGATGACGTCACACTCATTATCATATGACACCCACATTTACATATCAAAACCTATTCAGTATTCAGCAACTTGACACGCCCATGAACGGCATTAAGCCAATCATAGGAGCAGTATTTTGCATGAAGTCTTAAAAGCACTGTCAGAGAAAGGGTGATGAATTGTTTTTGGTGCATCTTGACTAACATAAGTGGGGAAAAAAACAGAACATGACCCATTTAAATGGAAACAATGCTGACTCATGTTGAATTCAGCTCACCTCTATGCCTGCATTTGTTGTGTTTAACATGTAGCAAAGCAGCTTTGCAGGGTTTTAGGATTATATTGGCAGGGGCAAGCACAAAGCGATCACAGAGGGAACCTTCTTCTTAATCTCCTTGGGAGTATGAAGGAAACCCTTGAAAAAACACAAAGCTCAACAGTACAGCCCTTCTGAAAGGCTGTAAGAACAGGCCAGAGATGGAAACTCGAGTCTGCGACTTGGACTCGAGTTGCACTTAAGTCGCATAAATAAAGACTTTGGACTTGACTTGGACTCGTGAACAGCTGACTCGAGACTTGACTTGGACTCGTGACTCGTGAGACTCGTATAAAACACAAGTCATTTGGTATAGGAGTTTATATGAATGTATCTCTGAGGGGAACTGGCTGTCTTTAGAAAAGTTTAGATGGTATTTTCTTTTCATCTTGCCTCCGTATAATGCATATTAGTGTTCATAACCGCAGCTCTGCTTTGTTTACAGCGGTAACCAAGGAAACGATGTTTAATTGATGTTCAAGCGCCACCCGCTGGCAGAGAGTCAATCTGCATTAATTCAGCCTGTGCGGTTTTGTTTCGTACAGATGGTTTATGTAGAATAGTTTCACAAAACTAAAGTCAGACCATTTTGTTTTTGCTTCAAATTTCGAAATTATACAATCCAATTTAGATTAAAAACTGCTCATGCTGGATGTACAGGTACATCTCAGAAAATTAGAATATGGTGAAAAAGTCCATTTTTTCTAGTAACTTATTTCAAAAACTGAAACTTTCAAATATTTTAGATTCATTGCATGTAAAGTAAAACACTTCAAAAGTTTTTTTGTTTTAATTTTGATGATTAGAGCTTACAGCTAATGAAAGTCAAAAATCAGTATCTCAAAATATTTACATTTGAGTGAGTTTCAATAAATAACCATCCATACAGTATAAATTCTGGGTATCTCTTGTTCTTTGAAACCACAATAATGGAGTGTACATGAGATGATTACATGAGATGTACCTGTATGCAGCCTCTTTGTTTGGATTGTGTTGTGTTTCAAACACTGTGGTTGCCTCTAATTTTAAATTGAAAAAGAGCACAGACAAAGCCTTAGTTTGTTTATATGAGATTTATTTCATTTGTGTAATTCATTTGATTAATTGGGGTTTGTTTTAAATTTTTGTTTTGTTGTTTGACATATTTCAATTTTACAAAGAAATGTGCTGCATTTTATCTGACAATTAATAAATGGACACCTTTTCATTTCTAATTTGTCTTAAATTTTGTTCAAGTTTTTTTTTGTTGTTGTTGTTGAGAAAATCATATCGTGAAATCAGTATTTCAAAACTGATTTAGCCTCAAAAACTAGCTGAAAGAACTGTTGCTAATAAATAGAACAAAGACTTGAGACGTGACTTGGACTCCACCTCAAATACTTAAGACTTGACTTGGACTCCGCTTTAAAGACTTGAGACTTGACTTAGACTTGACCTCAAAGACTTGAGACTTGACTTGGACTTGGACCTCAGAGACTTGTGAACATGTCTGGAACAGGCCATGAAACTGAAAGTCACAACAGCACACACTACTACAGAAATACTAGATGAATACAAATCGACTACTATAAGACCAAGGTTTTAATGTTACCCAAAATGTACAAATGGGCGACAAAAATCATTAAAAAAATATTATGTTATATATCTGATAACTGATTTGATGAGCAATTTCAATTCAGTTGTCAATGTATTTGTAATGCTTTTCCACAATACATATTGTTCCAAAGTATTGTTCTGAGATGTTTATGTACATAAGGAAGAAACCTACTGTAAGAAAGGAAGAAAGATACTGTATTTGATGCATACATAAATGCTCAAGCATAGGTTTTTTGTTTGGTTGTTGTTGTTTTTTTTGGTTTGTCTCTTCTGCTCACCAAGGCTGCATTTATTTGATAAATGAAAAAAAAAAAAAACAGTAATATTCTGAAATATCATTACAAATGGAAAAAACACTTTTTAGGTGAATATACAGTATTGTAAAATTTAATTTATTCTTGTGATCAAAGCTGAATTTTTAGCATCATACTCTAGTCTTCAGTGTCACATGATCCTTTAGTAATCATTCTAATATGCTGATCTGCAGCTCATTATAACATTATAAACGTCTTTACTGTCAATTTTGATCAATTTAAATGCACCCTTGGTGAATAAAAGTTAAGTATTATTTCCTTTAAAAAAAATCTTACTGACCTCAAATTTCCGAAAATAGTAATGTATATAATATTAATTCTAATATTGACTAATTTGTTCATAAACATGATGCTGATTATAATTATATAGTATAAATCTTTTGCATACGCAAACATAATGAATTTGTTATGCATGATATTTGATGTGATGAGCACATACGATGAATTGTAAATCTGTACCATTTTCCCTGTTTTCAACAAAAATTGCATGTTTTAAAGGGATACTCCACCATAAAATGATTTTTTTTTCATTAATCACTTACCCCCATGTCGTTCCAAACCCGTAAAAGCTTCGTTCGTCTTCGGAACACAATTTAAGATATTTTGGATGAAAACCGGGAGGCTTGTGACTGTCCCATTGACTGCCAAATAAATTACACTGTCAAGGTCCAGAAAAGTATGAAAAACATCATCAAAATAGTCCATCTGCCATCAGTGGTTCAATCTGAATTTAATGAAGCGACGAGAACACTTTTTCTGCGCAAAGAAAACAAAACAATGACTTTATTCAACAATTCATCTCCTCTTGTTCAGCGTAGCGCCATTTTGGACAATATCCGCTGGACGCAAACAGCGTACGCTCAGGATATGTCTTCTACATTTGTTTACGCTTTGATTTGAATGAAAACAGCGCATCTGGTATGCGGCTGACACAAAAGAGCGTACGCTGCTTGCGTTCAGCGGATATTCTCCAAAATGGCGCTACGCTGAACAAGAGGAGATGAATTGTTGAATAAAGTCATTGTTTTGTTTTCTTTGCGCAGAAAAAGTGTTCTCGTCGCTTCATAAAACATACTTTTCTGGGCCTTGACAGTGTTATTTACTTGGCAGTCAATGGGACAGTCACAAACCTCCTGGTTTTCATCCAAAATATCTTAAATTGTGTTCAGAAGACGAACGAAGCTTTTACGGGTTTGGAACGACATGGGGGTAAGTGATTAATGATACAATTTTCATTTTAGGGTGGAGTATCCCTTTAAGTGATAATCAAGCATTAAAACATAATGAACTGTAGCTGGATAAGCAATTAAGATTTAAATGTTTAAATTTAAATTAAGCCATTATTCCAAATTTTAGCTTAATCAGAATATATTTATTCATTTTATATTAATTTATACTGATGATAGAATGGCAATTATAGCTGATATGGTGAAGATTGCCTTTATGTGCATCAAAGACTCAGTTAAGTGAGTACAGCAAAACAATGGCAAATGTCTAATTCAAAGAACTGCAAAGAAGAATCTGAAGAAAAATGGGTCAAAATTGCTAAAGCTATTTCTTTCAAAATAATATAATATATTCCAAAGCCACAACGCTGACATCAGTCTGTGCTCATTGTTTTGGCTGTGAGGTCGATTCCTCGGGGAGACACACACCAGTGGCTCCTGCTGACTTCAGAGAATGCAGGAAATTTATGACTAGCCACCTAAGAGCTTCACATCTGGAGAATTCCCAAGAGCGACAGGGAAAAACAGGGAGGGGATGGAGACGGAGAGAGAGAAAGTAAAACGGCAGGCGAAGAAAGCCACTCCAGCCTGTAATCTCACACACAGGCCACACCCCTCTTCCCTTCTGCAGGAATTCTGGGATAGCACAGCAGGATAATTACTTCCAGAGAGGCCAAAAGGAAGAGCCGGAGCGCTAGAACGACAGCATGAAAGAAGGAGAGAAACGAAAATGGGCAGGAAGAAACAGCGCATCAGTTGAAGGGAAACCGAGTGCAAAAAGAAGCACAGAAATACGAGAGCAAATACTGAATTTTGTAGTGATTTACAACATCAAGAAGCAAAACTACTGAACAACAGAGAGGAATAGAAAAGAAAAATAGTGTATTCAGCTCCTCTGAGAGACTCTAAAGCAAGAAAACAGGGTCAGAAAGAGAAGTTCACCAAACCTGATGAGCCGCCCACATCGACAGCATTTAAAGACATCATTTACACGCCTATGTAATAAGCAGGCAAACACATTATGTCTCCTCCTAAAATACCTTCTTTTAGCCAAAATCTAAGGCAGTAATCTGTGCTTCCCAGACAATTTCGATCCCAGAATGCACTGCAACAAGCTCTGTGAATCCAAGATGAATCCAAGATGCAAACAGTGTTGATGATTACAAATATCTCTCATTTAGCAGCACTGGAAAGTCATGATAAAATACTCAATATTCAACCCAGTATTTGTGTGTGTAATGTTAGCTTAGCAACACATTAACGCTAAATTTGAATCAATTGCGAGTCAAGTGTTTCATCTGAAGAGCTCAATTTGCGTGGCACATATTACAAAGTGATTGGACTTTTGATTTTCACCTGCATTGAAAGAAATTTGGTGTAGAAACATGTTTCTTTTAGAAAAATGGCAAGTATTATCCTGTAAAACATACCCCAATAATCTTTTGTTTTATTTCCAACTTCAAAAAAATGTTTTTTACACTACGGTGGACAGTAAAATGGATAAAATAACCTTACAATAAAACCTTAACATCACCAGAAATGGTAAAAATAAAAAAATAAATAAAAAAGGAAATAAAAAAATAAATACTTTATCCTCTGTTTTTCCCTACTTTACATTTTTATGTTATGTCAGTACTTGTATATTTGTATATCAGCATTAATTAAATTATTTTTTAATAATTATTATTATTATTATTAATTTTTTTATTATAATTTTTTTATTTATTTATTTGTATTATTTATATTTGGGATTGTTTTGTTGGGGTGGGTTTTAAAAGTTAAAAGAAGTGCTTTCATCACACAAAATAAATAAAACCATTAAATTAAATTATATCAGAAATTGTCAAATAAATACATACATACATATATTATATACATACATACATACATATATTACATACATACATGCATACATACAGCTATTATTTTCCAGAACATACATCACATTATACAATTCAATTAACGTCAACCACATAACCACATAAAACGTGCACACATTTGTATTTGTACAGTTCAATAGTCTTTTTCATGTCAGACATCTAATTAGGATTAAATAATAATTTCTCCATGGGATGGCCTCATGAGTCACAGATTAATGAGCCAAACTCTCAATTAAAAACTCAAAGTCAAAAAGTATGAAAGTCAAAAAAAAAAAAAGAAAGAAGAAGAAACGTTTTTCACACAACCACCAACATTAAGTCAATGAATGCTTCTGGTGTGGTTGAACGTGTCCTATTGTTCTGAAGCTTCAGGAAAGTCTGGCATGATCTACATCCACCCCGTCCAAGGCCAGACACAGATAACAGCGTTAGCCTTATTTATGTTGGCCGCTGTCTATATGGGCAGATAATGAGAGCCTTGGTGGAGGTAATTCTGAACAGAAACATTTCCTGCATCGGTGCAGAGATGGAGCCGGTGGTCATCTTCATCTTCAGCTGAGACAACAGAGCGAAGACCTCACAATGTAGATCAGCACGAGCACACGTAACATATGGAGCACATGTACAACTCCAGCTTCCTCCAACAGTCCAAAAATAACAGCCGTGAACTGACCACACACGTAATAATTGACATGCTGAATGTAGTCACGGGCTTCTCACTGATCTCTGGACACGGACTAATTCCATTAGTGATTTGATTGATTATCATTGAGTCCAAATGGCCAGAGAACGTCAAGACGGCACCAAATCTGAGCTCATGGTGGTCATGATCCAAACCAGCACTGTCAAATAAGGATCTTAGAATAACTTCACGAATGCACTTTCAATGTTTTATGAAAATATGACATTTTCATTTTGAAAATAAAGGGTTCAAAAAGGCAAGCTGCAAAAATGTCTCCTTTTAATCATTTGGATATCACAAAAACAAATATGAAAATAAATTTAAGTTATTTAATAAATTCCATAATCATTTACACTGAAGTTTATAATAATGAAGATACTATTTATTTATTTATATATAATTATGTTCATATATTTTTATTTTAATATTTCATTTTAGTTATACATTTATATTTTTTGTTGCATTTATATTTTACGTTCACTTATGCTCACCAAGGCTGCAATCATTTGCTTAAAAATGCTGTAAAAACATACAATACAAATGTGAGATATTATTTCAATTTAAAATAACGGTTTAAAATTTGAATATATTGTAAAATGTAATATATTCCTGTGATCAAAGCTGAATTTTCAGCATCATAACTCCAGTCTTCAGGGTCACATGATCCTTCAGATATCATTCTAATATGCTGATTTGATGCTCAAGAAACATTTATTATTTTTATCAATGTTGAAAACAGTTGTGCTGCTTCATAATTTGGTGGAAACTCTGATACGGTCTTTTTTTTCAGGATTTTTTTTAACAAAGTCAGCATTTATGTCTTTGCTGTCACATTTAATGAATCATTGCTGAATATATGTATTAAACAAATAAATAAATTAACAAATAAATAAATAAATATCTTTAAAAAAAAATCCTTAACATAATTTAGACACGTACTATCTAAGCTACTGCAGCATAAATGAATGTGAATGTTAAGTGAAAGCTCTCTCCAGATATTATAGCCTCATTAAAATAATCTATATCAAAACAGAACAATAATGCAATAATTAACAATGATGTTCTGGGGTGGTCCTAATCATACATATACTAAATCTGACCTGTTTATGCATATCATAAACACAGGCACAATAGACACTGAAGACAATGCTTTAAAGGCACTAACACAGTGTGTGTTTGTTATTAGTAACAGCACAGGGTCGGCCAGAGGATGATGGATTATCCAAGCGTGGTGTGAAAATTGATTTGGGTAAAATATATAAAGGTTGTTTTCCCCTCCTGTCATGTTCTTCCTGTCTGATCACCGCTCACTTCAAACAGCTGAGCTGATGCTTAAACTCAAACTAACAACAGCAGCATGCAAACAAGGCCTTTTAACCTGTCTAGAGCCGACACACGTCATGACAATACACAGACACGCTCACACAAACACAACAGGGAAGTATTCTTCTGACCCTCAAAACTAACAGGGTGACTCAATAAACCTGTCAAGAAGCAGTGCTGTCGAAGTTAACTAAAACGATTGAAAACTGTTCACATTAAAATTATATAATAATAATGATTATGATAATATTAGATGAAAATGTTAAACCTAAAAAGCCTAAACAAAATGAAATGTTGCCTTGAAATAAATAAAAGTACTAAATTTACTAAAGCTGAAAAAATATATATATTATAATAATATAATATAATATAAATATATATGTATTTATGCATATAAAATGAAAAATATAAACTTCTAAAAATGTAAATGTAAAATAAAAATGTTAAATAACTTAAATTTAAGCTGAATTACTAAAATTACTAAAACTAAAGCTGAAATAAAATAAATGCAAATATAACGTGAAAGACAAACTTGAAATACTTAAATGAAAATTAAAAATGTTGCCTTGGCAAATTACTTAAATACAAATATTTAAGCTAAAACTAAACCTAAATAGAAAGATTTAAAAACTACAGAAATGTCAATAGCACAATAAAATTACTAAAACTTAAAATTTAAATGAAAAAATTAATAAAAAAGCTAATTCAAAATGTTAATAAATAAATACTGCACAAATAATGCAAAAGCAATGCTATTAAAAACATGTTTGAGTCATATTTAACACCAATATCAAATGAAAGAGATAAGAAATTATATATTTTTTTAATGTCTTACAGTAATTAGAATGTTGGGGGAGATGTGCATACATTTAAAAAAATATATATTATTTAACAAAATAAAAACTAAAAACGTACTTGAATTATTAAGAGTAATAATTTTATATTAATATTAATATCAAAACACATTTTGGGAGGGAGGGGGGGGGGGTAAAATGTGACCTGGACATGATTTCGTGAGACTCAATAGTTTGACACAGCAAACAAAGTTGATCCCTGTGTTTCACTGCTTCCATGTCTGTCTGGCCGTTCGTGATCCCACCCCTCCGTCTCGAGCAGGTCAGGGGGCTGAGTCGCATTCCTGGGAAAATGAAAACAAGCCTCTCCTCTGGCAGGCATCAGGCGGCTGATGGAGAAGTTGATGCCCGCTCAGAAGGGCCCGCGGGGCGTCAGCTCGACTTTACACTATCTGTCTGTCCAACAGCTGTCTACAGCCTTCTCCTCTGCCCAAAACATTTCCAAATATCTGAACATCTCACGAACATCTAAAGATCGACCCCATAATGCTGCTTAGAAAGTACAGCTGCTCACCAGCGTATGCTGCGTTTTGTACATTAGCTTAACTAGCTTAAAGGAACAATTCACCCAAAAATGAACATTTGCTGAAAATGTCCTCACCCTCAGGCCAACCCAGATGTAGTGGAGTTTGTTTCTTTATGGGAACAGCTCACCAATGGATCCTCTGCAGTGAATGGGTGCCGTCAGAATGAGAGTCCAAACAGTTGATAAAAACATCACAATAATCCACACCACTCCAGTCCATCAGTTAACATCTTGAGAAGCCAAAAGCTGTGTGTTTTTGTAAGAAATAATTCCATCATTAAGATTTTAACTTTAAACCATTGCTTCTGGCTAAAATATGAGTCCTCTATTCATAACAACCCTTTCTCCAGTCAGTGATATGGTCATCTTGTCTGAATCAGGAGAGAAATCTGCACAGATCAAGCACTGTTTACAAGTCAAAACAGTCCAAAACCGTTTTAAATAAATATTTGGGTGGATTTTGATGTGAGAGATAACAGGGGGTGGACTTTTTCACTGGAGGAAGCGTTATTATGGATTATGTTATGGTTATGGTTATGGACCAGTTTAATGTTAAAATGCATTAAAGATGGATTTGTTTCTTACAAACAAAGTTTTTTACTTCACAAGACATTAACTGATGGACTGGAGTGGTGTGGATTTTATTTGATGATTATTGTTTTGTTTTTAATCAGCTGTTTGGACTCTCATTCTGACGGCACCCATTCACTGCAGAGGATCCAATGATGAGCAAGTGATGTAATGCTACATATCGCCAAATCAGTTTCCATAATGAAACAAACTCATCTACATACTGGATCGTCTGAGGGTGAATACACTGACAGCACATTTTCATTTTTGGGTGAACTATTTCTTCAAGATTTCCTTGTTCAACCAACACCAGCTAGACCCCCAAAGCAGCAAAAATCAGCCTAACACAGCATTAAACCTCACGGGTTGCAGATCTGTTCTGATTGGACAATACAGTAAATGCAAATGATAAACGGCAACTAACAATATAGTCATGCACACTTAGGACAGCAAAATAAATAAACTTAATGAATCAACTTTCAGTCCAATCAATCTCTACAGCATTTTTGGCACAATAACACTTGCCACATTGCACTGGAGAAAAAAAAACTGGTGTAGAAACTATTTTCACTCAGAAATTAGAAATTTCACAAATAATTGAAACGAATTGGCAAGTAACACAAATTGAACATTAAAATTTGAAGTAGTAAGAAGGTAGAGGAAATAATATGATCTTTGTTTTGAAATTAATACATTTCCATGTTTTATTTTAAGGACATCTTTGTTTATTTTTGTATGAAAAACTATTTCAATATTGCATTTGGGTTATGTAACATCTAAGTCTTGAAGAAAAAACAGTTAAAAACCAACTGTGGTTGGATCATAGTTCAGCTGGTGCATATTCTTTGCATGATATTTTAGCAATCAGGATGCATGTGTGCATTCAGCACTTCCTCACATTTATAATGCAAGAATGGATTTTTTTTTTCTGGGAAGAAAAGTGATCCAATATGACTGGAGGCATGGGAAAGTTTATCTTTTGAGTTATGTCACTGTTGATGGTTTGTGACTATTGTTGCCATTAAATATTTCATTCAAGATGATTTGTTTCCTCTGCCAAAACACCAGGCTACACTGACGACTCGAGTCTACTGTCCCCTGAAACACCCCCCTAGACTGATTCAGTTGGAAATTTTCTCTGCATTCTCTCCGTCTGGGTTCAAAGAAAACACAGGTGCACCCACTAACATCTGGAGAGTCTGAAAACACCACAAAACATGTCATGGTCTGCTGGGAACGACCACGGTGGAGGTTGCCTGGATGACAACGTGATGTGAGCTACATCCTACTCCCTACTTTAAGGTACAGAACACATGCATGATACTGAGTGTCACTGACAACTATTCACACTTGTACCTAAAATTGTACCTTTTTGGGTACAAGCTTGTCCCTGGAGCAGTACCCTTAAAAGGACATATTTGTACCTTTTTTACCCCTAATAGGTACATATTAGTACCTTAGAGTAGTAATACGTACCCTTAAGGTACTAATATGCACCTAATAGGGGTTAAAAAAAAGGGTAAAAAAATATGACCTTTTAAGGGTACTGCTCCATGGACAAGCTGTTGTACCCAAAAAGAGAAAAATAAGGGTTTAAATTTTTTACGTGTTAATTAAAATAATTACATTTAAAGAAATAATAACACTGTAAACTACAACAAAATAGAAATGAAAACTGAAAATATTAAAATAAATCCTGAAAAATGCTGAAAATATATATATTTTTTTAATTAACAGATACTATAATAGTATATAAATAATACTAAAGTAACACTGTCAAGAACAAGTTTGAGTCATTGCTTGTGAAGTACAGTTTAAGAAATATAATGTACACAATACTCGCACCTAGACCTCAAATGTGACAATGAACAGTGTTATGTGTAAAAAAAATAAAAAAATGTTGATAACAAAAAAAAGGTGACAATGAACAAACAATTAAATGATGAGCTCTCAAAATCAACATGTAACATAACCAGTGAAGACAAAATAACAATAGCAGCAGCAGCACAAATAAAGTCAGCAAACAGCAAATCAATAATCCTTTAACACTAACTGCATAATTTACACAAACTCCATTTGATTCACGCTGCAATGCATGCTGGGAGCTCACAAACCATTAATAAATCAGCAATATTATTCAATATGAAATTGTTTGCACAACTCTATGAGACTATTTAAACAACATTAAGCAGAATATTGTTGGTCTAGCAGGTGTCTTTATGTAGATTTGCATAAATTCAGGTCTCTGTAACTCAAAAAAGTCAGGGATAACGCTTCTTTTTTTTTTTTACAGTTGTTTTACGCTAATTTGCCATTTATGTCACACTTTTATCCAAAACAACTGACTGGTACCTGTGCATTGACATAAGGTGAAGTGTTTTCACATAATTTATGGATCAACTCGTGCAAGGCTTGAACCTACAACCTTTTGGTGACCAGCCCAGATATTTCACATTTGAAGGCTTTTCATAAAGTGCATGGTGCCTGTCATGAATATTAACTAACTGTAACTTTTCATTTCCTCTATAGTCTGAGATGAAATGTCAGGACCACCATTATGAAAGTGTTAAATCCAGAAATCGTAGATAATTTAATCAATTAAGCATTTCATGCAAACACACACTGTAAGTTTATTAGCAGCAGCAATGACATGTTACTCAATAACAATCTAAACTTGAACAACTAGATCTAAAAAGAGTAGAGAAAAGAATCTAAAACACTGAAAGCAAGTTTTTAGTAGGCTATATGTGGCTTTATACTGTAGCCTACTCTGTAGCACGCCAACAGGAAAGCCAGCTTTAATGAAAATACACCGCAATAATAAATCCAGTTTTACCTCACATTGTTACTCAACACAGTCAAGCCTCACATTTCACACTAGTTGTGCGTTTATTTACCTTTTCGCGTCTTGTTCCTTGTTTCTCCATCCTGTCCTACTTTAGTATCCAACTGTTTCAAACTTTCATCCCATGATACTTCACACGCTCCGAATCCATGAGAAAAAAGCCTCGTTTCCCAGACTAAACCGTCTTCAGATGCAGAAATGAATTCATGCACGGTGCTTGCAGAAACGCTCAGCAGCTCTTCAGAAAACAGTTATTCCAGAGGAAAGTTCGCCATGTCTCTCTCTCTCTCTCTCTCTCTCTCTCTCTCTCTCTCTCTCCTCCCGGTAGAGGCGGTTCAGATGCTTCTGTAGTTCAGGGCTTCAGTTACTATTTATGACATCAGACGGGAGTTGAGTTACCTACTGTGACTAGTTACTAGGCCTGCATCACTAGTGGACTGCACTTCACTGACTGGCATCTTTCGTAACTTTTAGTCTATGAAATTATTGTGCGCCAAAACATTTTAAAACTATGTAAACATTAAACCATTAAATGACAGTCCGTAGCGCAGCTATAGTTAAAATGTTATTGCTGTTATTATAAATTGCGATATTTTAAATAATAATAATAATTAGCCTATTATTATTATTATAAAAAATGTGTATTTTTCCTTTACAAAAATACTTGGCCTTACCATGATTTGTGATGATTTGACAGTAGCGTACTTTTTATTTTATTTTATTTTTTACAGTGTACAGTGGTTCTGACTGATTAACATAAATGTACCAATATAATTTACCATGTTTCACCATTTACAAACAAATAAGAAAATGAGCTAGTAGACTTTTATAAGTGTATACTGGCCTCTGGACCTGAACATGATCAAAGTCAGACTCATAAAGATATATTAAAATTAATTTACATTTTATTTACAATTTTACACACATTTACAACACTCGCTTGTTACATCAATTCAGATATAGTGCAATATTAGGTAGTAGAGACCAAAACATATCGTAACAAAGTCAGTTCTTAGGAGTAGGATACTTAAATTTTCAGCGCATGCGCAATTGCATCCCGTTTTACCTGAGGAGAAGAAGCGGGAATTGCACCTCAGGAGAAAAAATATATATAACGGAACACAGATGTTGAGGTATGAAAATGATTTTGGGATGTCAAATACTGCTGTATAAAGTTTACATGCCTTTGAATTTAAACTTATATCTAGTTTATCTCTAGATTGTGGGGTAAAGTTTGACATGAATGAAAGAGATGGCTGTGAGGGTGGGGGCAATTGTAAAAATAGCTATGAAATAAATGACATTTGAATGTTTACGATGCATTATTTCATTGAAATATGTGGCTGAATATCAATTTCAAATAATAACAGTATATATGGCACTTAGAAGTTGGCTTTAAATGCACATTATTTCTTGCAGTTAAAACTATTTGTACCGTACCCCATAACTGTAACACTCTGACCTATTATATTAGGCTAAATGTAACCCTTTCTCAATAAAAATATGTTCACAATAATATTTCACCACAGATTTCTTATACCAAAAAATATAGATTTGTGTCAGGTGACTTGTGAGTTAAAGAAAAAAAAAGTTTCCCCCATTGACTCTTAATGTAGGCTACACAAGCTGTTTCATAAGAGCATTTGTATTGCTATTGTTCTCCCATTGCAAGTTTTTTGCTGCTTTGTTGAGTTGTTGACTTTATGAGCGTTTCCGTTCAGAAACTCGAGGTCTCTGCAGTTTAGTGTGCATCCTGATGCATTTCTTATATAATCTGACTGGAGAGTCTTTCCTCTTGGAGCGTTTAGGGTTCATCCTCTTGAGTTTGCGTTTGAAGTCCACTAGATGTCGCCCTCCTGTCATGTCTTTCCTCCAGTTTTGGATGAGCTGTGCTTCTGGTGGATGAGTTGAGCAACTAAATAGAAGAGATACCACACAGATTGTTTTTTGTTTCATGGTTTACTCCTTAGAAACAATTTGATTAACTGTCCATTCTTTAAATTATTGTTTGCATTACATTATTCTTTATTTAGTAAATACATTCTCATTCACAGCACACTGTAACACAAATTTAGGGACAATTAATCTGAATCAGCCAACTTTTGAGTTACCACCCCAGATATTTAATAATAATGTCTATACCAACCTTTTTCCATTGAGACAATTCTCAGACTGTGGCAGGGTGAAGCAGGATTGTGAAACGAAATCCATCAAAAGTGAATGCACAGAGTCAGTTTCATCCAGTTCTTTGGACAAGATCTTTTGGACGAGCCTGAGAAAGCAATATGTATCAGTAGATAGTAGAGAAAAATCCTACTTAAATTAACCCAAAACCTTCCATCCATGATGGTGTTTCTTCATTGGAACAGATTTGGAGAAATGTAACATTCCATCACTTGCTCACCAATGGATCCTCTGCAGTGAATGGGTGCCGTCAGAATGAGAGTCCAAACAGCTGATAAAAACATCACAATAATCCACAAATAATCTTAATGCCTCCAGTCATTAGCTGCATGTTTGTTATAAACAAACCCATCATTAATCATTTTTAGCTTTAAACCATTGCTTCTGGCCAAAATATGAGTCCATAATCCATATCAACGCTTTCGTCCTGTTGTTCTCGCACATCAAAATCCACCAACATATTTGTTTAGAACTGTTTTTGCTTGTAAATAGTCCTTGATCTGTTCATATTTCTCTCCTGATTCAGATCAGATGACTTTTTTCCACTGGAGAAAGCAATGTTATGGATAAAAGACTCATTTGAAGTTAAAAATGTCTTAATGATGTATTTGTTTCGTACAAACATGCAGCTTTTCACTTCACAAGACATTAACTGATGGACTGGAGTGTGGATTACTTGTGGATTATTGTGATGTTTTTATCAGCTGTTTGGACTCTCATTCTGATGGCACCCATTCACTGCAGAGGATGCATTGGTGAGCAAGTGACGTAATTCTAAATTTCTTCAAATCTGATGAAGAAACAAACTCATCTACATCTGGGATGGCCTGAAGGTGAGCAAATTTTAAGTGAATTTTCATTTTTGAGTTAAATATTTGCGCATCCCTAGTAGAGAGATGTGTTGGTATCATTGGGTGGATGTACTGTATTGAATGTGTATTCACCTGGCAGTACAGTTACAGTGGTAAAGGGTTCTCATGCCAGGGTTTCGTAGACCGAATTTCTCCTGTAAAGCAGCGATCTGTAGATGGCATGAATCCAGGTCTCTGTAGACTTCACACATCTCAAACTTGCCTATGAAACGAAAAGACAAAAAAAATGAAGCTTTTTCAAGATTCCCAATTTGGTCAATTTACAACAGATCTGATATGAGTAATATTTACTTCACCTTTTTGTGGTCTGTCTGTTATCTTTGGTGCGTCTGTTGGAAGAACGGAAGCTTCAGATTTCCGGGACTGCAGTGTTGTAACAGATGGCCCTGGTGATGTCGAAACTGGACTCGGTTCTTCACTGCCGCTGCTGGAATCTTGTATAGTAAGTGATTCTTCTGTGTTTTTGGTGACCTGGTTTTGTCCCAGAGTGATCGCTTGGTGAAAACTCGTTTCCAGCGTCTCCATGTCTTGTTCAGGAAGTGTGTCAGTGTAGTTTGCTGCATCTTTCACCACAGCGTATTGAGCAAGTTCATAAATTGCACACCTGCCAATGAGAAAAACAAGGTTAACTGTGTGCACAACATTATGTGCTCAGAGATTACAGTATGTACAAATCACACTAAAGTGCCAAGTTTTCAGAGAGAATGATTTCCAAAGTTCAACAAGGCTTTTCCTTGTTTTGTGTCTGACATTGAAAGGTTTTAAACCTTTTGCATTTTAACCTAAAATTCAAATGTAAAAACCTGTATAAAATAAAATTAAATATTGTTTTGCTTTTTTTTATTTCTTTATTTGAGGTGTGTGCACACATCCATCCATTTTTTAAAGAAATTAATACTTTTATTCAGCAAGGATGCATTACAGTGATCAAAAGTGACAGTAAAATAATTTATGTTACAAAAGATTAAATTTTGAATAAATACTGTTCTTTTGAACTTTCTATTCATCAGTAAATCCTGGAATAAAATACAGTATATCACTGTTACCACAAAAATATTCGGCAGCACAACTGTTTTCAACATTGATAATAATCAGAAATGTTTCTTGATGCAAATCAGCATATTAGAATGATTTCTGAAGGATCATGAGACACTGAAGATTGGCGTACTGATGCTGAAAATTCAGCTTTGCATCACAGGAATAAATTACATTTTAAAGTATATTCAAACAGAAAACAGTTATTTTAATTTATAATAATATTTCACAATTTTCCTGCATTGTTAATCAAATAAATTGAGCCTTGGTGAGCATAAGAGACTTTTTCAAGTACATTAAAAAGTCTTAGCAACCTCAAACTTTTGAACAGTAGAAATCACTCTAACATGCCAGGTTTTTGGTTAAAATAATTTTGAGTGTTAAAGGTCTTGTTTTAACTTCATCATTGCTTTTATTTTATGAAAAGTGAGAATGTTTCTCAACAGAAAAGAGCTGAGTCAAATGAAACTGAATACATACATGCCCCACCACGTTCTCTTGGCACACTGCATCCGCTGAGAGAACTCAAAGCAGCGCATCTTTAGCACGTTGAAGTATCCGTAGCCCACAAGGTTGGACATGGTATTATTAACACCAAGGAGACAGCGGCGGAACCTGAATTGATATCACAAGACCTGATTACAATGTCATAAGATACAGTAATCCGAGACTCTCGCTCAGTGAAATAACTCTCTGGTTATGTTGGACATGTCTCATGTTACTCAACAGAACACTATGGAATGAATGTTCAGTGCTGGTAGTCTCAACAGGAAAAAGATGCTCACATTTCCCACTCTAATGAATAAAGCAGGACATACCTGTTGTCACAGTCACAGTGTGATAAAGTGAAGATGTTTGTGTTGAAGACACCGTGGTCGTATGAAAAAGAGGCAATGGTGTCTTTACAGTGGTCGTGTTCTCTGCAGCATTCATCCGTATCTTCAAAAAGACCTACAGAAGACAAGAAAACAGGTAAAGATTTTTTTTTTGATTCATGAGTTTATTTACATTAACCAGTTTAATTTAAAAGTGCAGTTTACGTGTTACATGTGCAACTATCTTTATGTATGTCATCTCAGACCAATTTTTATTAGAAAAAATATAATTTATCATTTTACGTTTATATATTAAATTATTTCAATATAAAAATATTCAAAATGATACATTATTATAATTAGTATTATTATTATTAAAAATAACAATTATTTAAATTTATATATATATATATATAAAAAAATTACAAATAATAAAAAAAATAATTGAATAATATATAAATTGATTGATATAATCCAATTTACCCAGTTCACCAAAGGCCATGGCCTTATTTCCTGAGCCACACCACAGAGTCCCTGGAATCATCCATGCTCGCTTTGAGCGGTGCAGCGTCTGTCTGGAACTTTCTCCACTGTCCTGGTGCTCCAATCCATCAGGTTCAGCGCTCCTCAGGTCTCTGGCCCTCCGTACAGATGCTGTAAATTCCTCCGTAATGCCTGCAGCCTCACAGGGGCCGTGAGGTTCGATCAGCTCACTGATGTCAAAGCGTTCATCAAGGGTCTTTGAGAAAGAACTGTCCTCCCAGCACCTGGACAGGTAACTCTCAATCATAGATTGCTCATCACTTGTTATGCAGCTAAAAAGGCTGTTGTTTTTGTTCCAGATGCTGTCATACAAGAGAAGAGACGTCTGAGTCCTTCGGAGAAATGCATACTGTGTTTGACCACCTGAAGCGGATCTAGTCCAAATACAGAATGTGTCAGAACTGTCAGCACTGAAACAAGCATGAAACAGCACGAAAAGGTACAGAACTGCCAGTAAAAGGTGTTTGCTTTGCATTTTTATGGCAAAATTAATAATTGTACAGCAATTTTGTGTATTTTTTAGAATGAATGAATGAATAGCCAGAGGTGCTGCAGGGTGACTGGGTTTTTAACCCCTCATCTCTGGCAAAGACGTGCCTCAACCCCTCCTTATTTATACTCCGATCCGTATGTGGGATCTTCCTTGCATCGTGGCTCATGGCCACATCAGAACAGACGAGGTGGGATGATACAAGGGGGTGTGTCTTTGGTAAATACAGACTTGGAAGCACAGATGTCTGCACACACATGTACATAAAAGATGTAAATCAGATCGTAAACCTTCCCTGTTTCCTCGGTTCACATGAATTTAATTATCTCTCTGGCTTATCACTATAATTTTTTTATCAGTGTCAACAATGCCCTCAGCAGTAAACATTTAATAACGTATTACTCATGATGGAATGATTCTTTACAACGTGACAAAAAGATTCAAACTCCACGTGGGAGGAGAAAGAAACATGCGATCCAAAACTATTACATTTATGTGTTCAGGTTAAATTAGGTCAGCATTTGTATTCTGTGCATTAATATATTAAAGTTTTATTAAAAATCATTAAGTGCTTATTTATTTAGCATGATGTCTGCACATAAATATATATTTTTTATACCAGTCTTAAATATTTATTACTAGCCACAAACCATATTTTGCATTTATTTATTTATTTATTTATGCAAAAAAAAGTCACTAAAATAATTTCTTAGTTGGATTTTTTATTGCATATTAATAACTAACATATTCCTTACAGGCAATTCCTTTTTCTCGGTTAAACTGCAGCTGTCACAAAATCGTAAAGAAAAGATAATTTTGGTTCCTCATTTTTTCATTCTGCTGACTTAGACTTAGTTCACACTGCAGGTCTTAATGCTCAGATCGGATTTTTTTGCCATCAGTCTCATGTGTGAACCGTATACGGCCCTGAAGTGACCCGCATGCGCAGAAGAAGACGTGACGTCAGACGCAGAGCACTGTGTTTGCAGAAATATAAATGGATGCTGCTCGTGTTAGCGTGTTTAGCAATTTTTAAGTTAATGTGCAATCGGAGCCTAAATAACGAAGTGATAGTATTGTCTTAATATTGTCTGCCATTGTTATTTCATTGTATAATCTTCCCGCCTCCTCCAGCGCAGAATTGTGATGTCTGTCGCATTTCAATGACGTAAAAATCGCATGAAATGCGACATGGCCGTTCAGACTGAAGTCGCATTGCAAAACATCGGATATGTATCCGATTTAGGACCACATGTGAAAGTGGCATTTGAAAAAATCGGATTTGTGCTGTTCAGACTGTCATAAGAAAATCAGATATGGGTCACATTTGGGCAAAAATCGGATTTGGGCCACTTTAGCCTGCAGTGTGAACTAAGTCACAATCTCCAGAATATTTCATATGTTATAACACCGAGTTGTAATAATTACTTCAGCCATGCTATATAAATTTGATATCAGATTTTCCACTTTGATAAAGGTTAGAAAGCACAAAAGTTTCTCTTCAGTAGATGGTCTGTGTGTCAATTTGAATTGCTCATGTCAGTGAGTTTCAGATTAATATCGCATTTTAAATCATGTATTGTCTTTCAGTTCCTAACAAAGTTACCAGCCAACTGGCCAATTTATATGCCAATTTTTATTCCCATCTGGGACTTGGTGAGTATTAATTTTGAACCCATTTGCAATGCTGCAGGAGGCTGCAGTGTTTACATGAGGATGCAAAGGTCACATGAGTTTGTTGTACGTGTCCGCTCGCGCTGATTGGCGCAGAGCTCGCCTGATTCGCACAAAGTTTCTGCCCTGTCACCATTGGATGCGGTCCTAATCAGTTAACCATTACAGCACTTTTATTGGTGGTACTTCCACCGGTAAATGTAATTCCAACATCCGTATGAGGAAAAACACAAGCTCGAGCAAACTGAAGAAAATTACAAGATTGCTATCAAATGAGAAGTTAAACACGTTTTCTTTCAGCAATTACTTTACTAAAAGGTAGAATGCTCTCAGAGGAATACTTACACTGGCTGTTAGCTCAATTTGGAATAATTGCAATTACGCCATTACAGTCAATACCCCGTTGAGCTGGAATTTTTTTATGTGCTTTTTCTTTTTTCAGTGCAGGGTAATGGATATTCATTCAAAACAGCCTTAAGAAAGACACATACAAAATAGACTGATTCTGAATATGAGAAATGAGTTAGCATAATATGTTGAGTGAGGGTATTTTTATGTTATTGAAAGTGATGGGTGTTATTTCTGCGCCATTAGCACCCTCAATAAGAATTGAAAAAATAGTTTTCCAACAGGTTTCCCAAACACTGCCATTGGTCAGACAAACAGAGAGCTCCGCCCCCAAACTTACAACACCGAGTCACTAGCCACGTTTACATGTACACTTTTTTGTCATTCCGATTGAAAGACTCGGTGGACTGTTTACATGAGACGTTATCTAATCCGATATGGTGTTTACATGAGCATGTGCTTTCGATTTTAGGATACGCTAATAGCCTACAGTGACAACAAAAACAAGTCACCAGAGGAAAAAACGCCCATATTTACGTTAATATTTTTAATAGCTGCTTGCACTTGCTTAGAATAAACGGTTAATATTTGAATCCCTTGCGTTCATTCGAGCACTCAGTCATATGGTCAGAACGCGATCAT
Source organism: Schizothorax lantsangensis (assembly GCA_027422415.1). Classification (NCBI taxonomy): domain Eukaryota; kingdom Metazoa; phylum Chordata; class Actinopteri; order Cypriniformes; family Cyprinidae; genus Schizothorax; species Schizothorax lantsangensis. Next base: position 24,795,343 of record CM049856.1, on the reverse strand, counting down.
AGAAATCATACGCCCCTCTGTAATGCAGCTCTGAAATGAATTGTACTGTGATACTACAAAGTTTTACTGTACTTAAATGGAACAAATACACGATTTCTTACCAAGAGTTGCTGAACAATGAGTCAAAGGAGCATTGCTTTATGAACACAGGGAGTGATCACAATGAGCTATATCACACATAACAAACGTGTTTTCGTACAATATTCATGGTGTGAGCACGTATAAATTCAAGCAGATCGGACATTATGAATCTGTAATATATATAAATACAAATGACAAAGGCAAATTTTGGTCAAGTTGTTTATTTTCATTGAGCTATACTTTCATTATCATCATTGTGTTGTTTCTAAGCTGAAAAGCAGAAAATTGCGCTTCATTTCAGATCCGTTTTTTACTCCGGACATGAGAGCAGATAGTTCATAACACAGCAAGCGTTCTCCATTCTAATGTGTTTTTAACTGTATAATTAAAAATGTAACTTTATACCTTCACTATCGGTGTCCCCAAATCACAGAATGTACTGCGTTGCCGACATCACGTTCACGTTCTGACGACCCAACCTCTTGACGTGATGACGTAGACGCAAAGTAATCGGTTTAACGCGTTTACATGGAAGAATTTTAATTTTGTTCGGTTTATAGAATGGTTTATCCCACCCCTCTCAAACCGATTACAATTTCATTCGGTTTGGGCATTTTTATTCCGATTGAGGTGTTTATGTGGAGCATTTTCATTCGGATTGGACTTTTAAACCGATTACAATGCTCCATGTAAACACACCCGTGTTGCCGTATCAAACCAAGAGGTTTAAACAAACAGAATAATGTTTTGATGTGTGATAGACTATCAGTGTTTACATTTGAGGGTAAACCAACCCATTTACAGGAAACTTAGTTTTCTTTGTCATAAAAAAAGTACCTGTTGGATATTTCTAATAGGATTTTTTCCATCGGCTTTTGTATTATTGCACGAAATAAGCTCTGTAATGAACAAAAGTTTATGATTGTTACAAGTGTTTTTCAACATGATAGACTTCAGAAATGAACATAACTTCTATGATTTTTTGAAGCATAAATACAGTTACCAGAAGTAGAAAGCTAGACGGGCTATATACAAACTACACCACAGTTACAACTTCAGCGTCACCACCATGAAGCTTCCGACAACTCTGTCTTCATTTAAATTAAATTTTTCCTGAAAGTTTGCAAGAACGTGATTATAGGTATAAAAGCATACTAGTGAGTAGATGAGTTTACCTATTTGGCTTGTAGACGTTTAATGTCCTGAAAACCTCTGTAATCCCATTTAGACACTTGTTAGCAACAGCCTTTCTCATGACTAGCAAAAGCTTGCAATAAAACTATGGAATAAAACATGAAAATATCTCAAGCGTGTATTCAAGACCACAGATCTTATTTAAGGCATTTAACCAAATACCCCATTAAAAAGCCCATTGACTTCACGGCAATGAAATCAGTAATCTAAGTTTGAAATTAGTAAATTTTTGCGAATAATTTTGGTGCCACTATGATTTCAACATACTTTTCTAAATGAAATAGCTAAATGAAAATACAAACATTTAGGTCTAATCAGAAAAAAGCAAAGTAGTGTCGTCAACTTGAAGGTAACATTGGGTTAATCTCTTACATAATGATATAAGTAAACATGATGGCAATAGATGAAAGACCCAGGGGAGTCTAATTCCTCGTCACTGTTCAAAGGTCAAAGCTTTGGGAATGATTTTAAAGAACATGACCTTGAAAGATAGTATACTAACATCAGACAAAAACACCAAAATGCCAGCCTTCACATGACACCTCGAACCAGAGACGTATAGAGTTCTCCTGATGACCTTTGTTCCAGTTTCCAGAAGGCTCTAGAAAAATACAAAGCAGTTCAACTTCACATCACTGATTCATAGGCAATAGCTGAGAACACTTTATTAGGTATTAACAACACATGTAAACATGTTACAGAAATAAATTCAAACTTAATGATAATAATATATAATTAGGGAACACGTCCATGAATTCCATGCACATAACAACAGGACATTTCCATATGTAGTTGATGCAATATTGAACTTCAACAACCTGTCCTTTACTGGATATAACTCTAATACTTTTTTAACTTTATATTCACAATCTGTTTTACACACAGTCTTTCTCATCTGTGACATACCGATTGAAACAAACAAATGAATAGTAGACATATGCAAGGACAGCGTATATTTCTAATGCCAAACAATGGTGTGTACAATAGCATTTAACATGCTATTTTACTTAAAGAACTGGTTTTACATGAGTAAAGTCTATTTTTCCCAGTGTCCTTGAGTATATTTGGTTGCAGGGTTTGATGACTAATATATTTGCGTCACATCTGTATTCATGAGGTTTTGTTCTTTAAGGCATTTACTGAGTGAAAAAATATCATACACGTCTTTTTCCCACCAAAAAACAAAGTAACTGGGTTTTCTCGGTTGGACCACTATAGATCATCACAGGGTTTCAGGAGAGGCAAAGACAAAGGCTTTTTTTATGAATGAAAAGAAAACATTATCAGCAGTTTGAGCTTGTAAGCGAGATTACTTTTTTGGAAGATGGAACCGTATACTGTCATCTTTGGTGATAAAACACCTCAGTCATCCACCTCAACGCTGTTTTGATTCAACAGAACATGCCAACGTTCGATCTTCTTGTCCTTGTTCTTGAGACATTCATACCAGTGCTTCAGACATTCGCCTTTAGCTGTGATACCAAGCTGGCATCCACCTGTGTGGAAAAGTTAATTGTGAATAAAATTCATTAAAATCTAATGAATTTTAGATTCATTTTTCATCTAAAATGAATAGTTGACCTAAAAATGAAAATTTGCTGAAAACGTATTCACCCTTAGTTTCTTCATCTGAACAGATTTGGAGAAATTTAGCATTACATCACTTGCTCACCAATGGATCCTCTGCAGTGAATGGGTGCCGTCAGAATGAGAGTCCAAACAGCTGATAAAAACATCACAATAATCCACAAGTAATCCACACACTCCAGTCTATCAATTAACATCTTGTTAAGTGAAAAGCTGCATGTTTGTGAGAAACAAATGCATCATTACAATGTTTTAACAATTTGTCACTTCTAGTCAAAATGCACATAATCCATAATGACACTTCCTCCAGTGAAAAATTTAATTTTGTCCTTTCACATCAAACTCCACCCACACATTTGTTTAGAGCCGTTTTGGACTGTGTTGGCTTGTAAATGGTGCTTGATGTGTGCATATTTCTTTCCTGATTCAGACGAGACGACTGGATAGAGCACTCGTATTTTGGCCAGAAGCATAAATTTGAAGTTAAAAACATCTTGATGATGGATTTGTTTCTAACAAACATGAAGCTTTTGTCTTCTCAAGATATTAATTGATGGACTGGAGTGGTGTGGATTATTGTGATGTTTTTATCAGCTGTTTGGACTCACATTCTGACGGCACCCATTCACTGCAGAGGATCCATTGGTGAGCAAGTGATGGAATGCTACATTTCTCCAAATCTGTTCCGATGAAGAAACAAACTTATCTACATCTTTAATGGGTGAGTAAATTCTAGCTAATTTTAATTTTTGGGTGAACTATCCTTTTAAATTGACACACTTTTTTGGTCATGTATATATATTTCTCACCTATGAAATCATTAGATTTTCCCATGTCATAATCCCAGACAGAGACATCCAAAGTCTTCTTTGCCAGTTCAGCATGCTTGATTTCATAGCTGAACTCCTGAAATCACACAGAAAAAAAAACCATGACAGGTCCATTTCATAAGATATATGCCAAAAAAACTTCCTTTCATTATAGTGTCAGAGCGTATTAAAGCACTGTCATGGTGTCACGTCAGTGTCGAGCGTGTCAAGATGCTCACTGCAGGTCATATTGCCAGAGACAGAAAGAAAGAGTACCTCATTAAACTCAGGGTTAAGGGTCTTCTTCTTGATCTGAGTTTTATACTTCGCTTTCTTTCCCATGTCGGGCTTCATGTAACTGCAAAACAGCATGAAAATTCAGAGACACAAAAGCACACAGCATGTTAAATAAGCCTAATGACTGTCACAAAGCAATTTCACCAAACAAATGATTCTTCTTCCTTTTTATTAGACTGTTGTATACTTGCATCTTCACAAAGGGGTCAGAATAGCCATTCGAGTCCATTGCTGCCAAATGAACACATCGAACTACACCCACAATCAGACGACCCTGCTGGCTGTTGTAGGTGAGAGAAATCAGGATGCGTCCCCTCTCCTCTGCCTCTTCCTTCAACTGAAAAAAAGCCACACAAAAGATGAGTAAACCCATATATCTCACTAATTAACAGATCAATCATTAGCTGAACCATTTAACCAAAGTGACTTATAATGCACACAGGTGTACAGATGCAGTTCAACAAGGAGAAACGGAAGTTAAATGCCTGACTCGACAGCTACCAGCTACTATGCTTTCTTGGGAATACTTCAGTGTTGTAAGTATTTCATTTCATATTTAATTCTAAAAATGTATGATGCAGTTACCTCCTCCTCATAGAGCGCCATGCCACGAGATGCACCTGCACCAGCAGTACGTCTCACCTGTGTACCAGGTGTTAAACATAGTCTGTTTACTACACTGCAATGTCAAATTGGGTCATTCCTACAGTTTGGTGGATTTTATGTCCCCATGAAACAACACTGCATATTTGACATGAAATGGTAATCATCATGGTTTTCCATGCATAGATGTTTATTAACACATTAACACAAATTCATAATGATTAGTATCTAATCTAAAAAATAATCTTTTTTTTTTTTTTTAAGCATTAACACATTAACATATTGAAATAAAGGTAACAAATTCATAATGATTAGTATCTAATCTAAAAAATAATCTTTTTTTTTTTTTTAAACCCAACTTGTTTATTTTAAGTAAAATAACACTTTGTTATTGACAATATGAATATTGAGTGAATTTGAACAATTCTTTATTAAAACACCAATATGATATAATCATGTTTTCAAGCTGTGTTAATTTAACTTCTAATTTATATTAAATATATAATTTATATTGAACCAAAATAACATTTTAACTTAAATAAAGTCTGTACTGCACATATTCAGTGTTTATAAATTAGCATTGGAATATTTTAAACGTGGTTATGCAAACATGAAAGTAAGCAATAAACATTTATGCTGTTAAAATAACATGTTGAACACAGACCTCTTGCACATCATACACAATGAGTAACAACAGTGGATAGTGTTTGAGTATGAATGGGTCATTTTTGAGTAGAAAATTAACCAATCAGAAAACAGTAAGATCATAAAATAGTGTAAATACTCTGCAGTGAATGTTACCTTTTTAATTATTCATGGTGCATGATGGGAAAAACGTCAGTCCAAAAGCTGAGTCCATCAATTAATGTCTATGAATCAAATAATTACAACGTTTTAACTTCAAACAATAATCCTAAAGTGCAACTTTAAAATACTTCAGAACTGTTTTAGACCAATACTTTCAACTTTTTCTTTCAATATTATGGATGCTATAAATTGAATTTTAGTATATGATTATTTGTATCAATGTAGTTACATCATACTATTTGCCTAACTAAATTGTAGTGGTAAACACTTTACTAAGTGTTACTTAATGAATAGCGAGAACTCTAGCCAATCAAAATCCTGTTATCTGCAGTGAATGGGTGCCGTCAGAATGAGAGTCCAAACAGCTGATAAAAACATCACAATAATCCACAATTAATCCACACCACTTCAGTCCATCAATTAATGTCATGTTTATATGAATCAAATCCATCATTACAACGTTTTAACTTCAAATCGCCGCTTCTTGCCAAAATATGAGTGAATAATCCATAATAATGCTTCCTCCAGTGAAAACTCCATCCCCTGTTGTCCTCTCACTTTAAAATCCACCAACATATTTGTTTCAGAACTGTTTTAGACTTGTAAATGGTGCTTGATCTGTGGCATATTTCTCTCCTGATTAAGACGAGACAACTTTTTCTTTGAGGAAAGCAATATTATGGATAGAGGACTCTATACTCTATAGTTTAGACAGAAGCAAAGTTTTGAAGACTGGAGTGGTGTGGATTACTTGTAGATTATTGTGATGTTTTTATCAGCTGTTTGGACTCTCATTCTGATGGCACCCATTCACTGCAGAGGATCCATTGGTGAATAAACAGACTCATGGGCTTCTTGAGCTTAAAGCATTGAAACATTAAAGCACACGTTGCATTGATAAATTGTCAATAGGACAAATTTCCTATACCAAATGTAAAATATTTGGTAAGGATTATTAGGTTATACTACACTATATTATTAGGTTATTCTCACTATAAGACTAAAAAATAAATGAAATTTTAAACAGTTTTTCAACAAACCTGCTTAGCCCAGAATTTACCCTCAACTGTATGAATGACCCCATTACAGTAAACTTTCATTTCACACCATCTTACCGGCATCACTCTCTCAAGACACACATTGAAGGTCTTCTTCTGGTTCAGCTTCAGTTTTTTCAAGACCACCCGCGTCTCGCCGATAAACTCATTATGGCCGAACTTGTCCTCATCACTGACAGAAAGCCTGCCAGGGAACAATGCGGATGCTGACCCTTTCCACTCTGGGAAATGTCACGGCTTTAATTAAGTCCACTGCAAACTATTCTAACTGAACACATCAGTGAGGCTTTCCAAGAATCTTGCAAATGCAATAGAAGAAAATTCAACAATCAGCTCATTCCATCATGCAAATGACTGAGGAAGGAGAATTGTAAACAATTAGCGTTATGTTGCCCATTCACATTTACCTCTGAAAGCTTCAGTGCATTAAATACAGTAAAGCTTGTTTTACCTGAGAGTCTTTTTCTGCATGTCTTCATTAGTGATGCCATGATAAACAAGGGTCTCGTTCCACACGGGGTTCAAGGTGGTACGAATCGTCTTTGTTCTTAGTTTGTTAGACTGAGAGATCAAGGAAATATCATGCATTCATCATGTTCTGTGACAATTTCTACAACAGCTTGTACAGCTGTTGTTACATTAGCAGGATTTCTTTTAAAGATCACTACCTTACTGGCTCCTGGAAGCAAGTGCAATTTCACATAAGGATCAGCCAAGCCATTGGAGTCCATGGGCTTGAGACCCTTCACCAAAGATGGAAAAATTGCATGGTTAGCAGTTCTACATGAGCCTTCAGAAACGTTTTTTTCAGTGCAGAAATAGATTGCATCAAAGGGAAATGGTAATCATTTCACTAGGGAAGAAAGACAATACCTTTGCTTTGATTATATTGCAGTGCAGTACGTTTTTCTCCTCCTCGTAGAGCAGACTAAACTCCATCATGCCCAGAGTGGCTGGAAAGTGGACAACATTGTGTGAAAGTCATGAAAAAAAGCTGACACCAAAGAATAACAGTCTCACTTCAATGCCGTCTCAAGCGCACGTCTGCTGACTTTACGCAATCTGTGATGCAAGACTTCCACGGTAAACCATTTTGTTCTGTGTGGTTCCCATGGGGTACAAACATGTCCATATGTCAGTGCAAATTAGCATCTTACTGGCATCGTCAGAGTCATAGCTGTTGGCGTCCTCTTCATCCTCTGCGGTGGGGGGTGGTGGCTGGCGTGAAGCGGGAACGCTGTTGACAGCTGGCAAACGTGCGTCGGTCTGCATAGCAGGTGGTGCCCTGGCCTCCGGTCGACTCATAGGATCTGGAATTCGTACCAAGAGACATGCACTTATCAGTGAAGCAAAATCTGTGCAGTTGCTACATTGTTATAGTCAAAACGATTAAGAAAGGAAACACAGTAACCACTGGGTTGAGCATCCAGATCGATAACTCCAGATGCATCAACCAACTGTAAGAAGTCATTTAGCTGATGCTTTTAACCGAAGCAATCTGCAGTGCGCTTATTATAGGTTCAGTCCCACTGGAGCAATCTGAGGTTAAGCATCTTCATGAAGGGCACAATGGCGACAAATCAAAACCTTGTGGGATTTAAACCTACAACATTTTGTTTACCAGCCCAGGGGCCCTGTTTAAAAAGATGTCCACAGAATGATCCTAAATGTGAATGTAAGTCACTTTCTGAAGTGTGCACATAAAAAAGTTCCTTTATAAATCACAGTCCATCTTAAATGTAAACGCAGAGTGAACAAGCACATCGACTCCACCTAATGAATTAATTTCAGTTGCTCATTTGCACATATAACAATGCATATTGTGATTGTCTATTTATCTTCACATTTTAAGAGACAAAGAAAATCATATTTTATTAATACTGCATTAATTTCAATGACATGATTATCACCAAGCAGTTGTTTATTTGCACATAAAATAATATGCCAAACATAAAGAATTTGTCCAAATATTAAAATGTTGTCATCATTTTCTCACCCTCCACTTATTCCAAAACTGTATGAGTTTCCATTTCTGCTGAACACAATATATATTATTTAATATATATTTTGAAGAATGTTGGTAACCAACAGTTGATGGTAGCCATTGATTTCCATGTTTTTTTTTTTTTCATAATATGATGACAGAATTTTCTTCTTTTTTTTTTTTTTGCATGAACTATTCCATTTATAAGTAACAATTTATTTTCATTTTATCTTTTGTTTTATTTAACAATAATAACCCTGATGTGTTGTAACTTGTAACCAAAAGTGGTTTTAGTTATTGCCTTTATAAATACCGATTTGCTCCTCAGTTCTGACATAGAATAAAATCCAAGGAATTTAGGATCAAATCCGATCATATGTGCGTTTTGTTAACAAGGCCCCCGAACCACAGTGCAATTGAAGGACACATACACTTTAATAATATTCCCATTCCTGAATCATTACTGCTTATGCTATGTGAATATTACATGAATTCTCTCACCTTTTTGTATGGGAGTCGTGGAAAAGGTCGACGCTGGAGGTTTGGAGCTCATCACTGGTACTTCTCTATTCACCACAGGTGAGTACGTTTGTCCTTCCACAGCGGCGTTGGAAGGAATTGTGCTCCTGCTCATAGACTGTCTACCTCTGTGTTCTTCTAGGGCTCTTTGGGATATGACAGAATGCTCGTCCCGTTTAGTGGGCATCGTTTCTGCTGAGCACGGGAGAAAACGGGAAAATGATACTGCAATCGTAAGCCTCATTTCCTCCTAGCGATATTACGTGTTATTGAAATGCAGGACACTTACCAGATATCTGCTGCTCTCTGCCGGTGACCTGCATGCTCTCTGCATGGAAATATAGCAGTTTCTTTGAACCATGAATTATGAAAACATTACAATAAATTACCCATGCCTAGTGCGTATACATTAAAAAAACTGCATGGTACTGAGAATTTGTAATTAGGAAGTTTTCCAATGCAAAGCAATACTGAAACTGTACAGTTTACCTCCATTTTTTGGCCGTGAAGATACTGAAGACTCTTGATTGGTTGGTGGATTGGTTGAAGCTGGTGCACTGGTGGTTCTGAGCTCTCTATTATTAGAGATCGGTAAAGGAGCGGGTAAAATCTGTTGTGGTAAACCTTTGAAAAACCAGGCACCAGACCGCTTCAGCATCTTTGGGAAAGAATAAATGATCATTTGGCAACTTCGATGTAGTTTTAGCGCACTGATTTATTCTAATTCACCACTAATAACATACATCTGTGCTCAGTTTAGCAAACTCTTGCTTGTGTGAGTGAATTGTAAGAGTCTGCTAAACTAATTTTGGCCTAAAACAGACTACAGCCAAAGGCGGAAATGTACATTTCATTTAAGAATCAGCCTTTTTGCAGATTTGTTTCTCCTTTTTTGCTGTTCCACTTTGCAAGCTCCAAGTAATTTGATACACTTTAAAGTTACAAAGAAATGTTCAAACCCAATTGAATCTTAGGAGATAAAATATATGTAACAACATAAGTTAGAATTCATAGACTAGGAAAAATAGGATGGATTGTTTATGCTACCCACGTAATTGAAAAAATAATGCTTCATTACATAAGTTTCTATGTTTTCTTTTACAGCACCTGTGAGTCTCATCTCAGTTAATTACCATCCAAACAAGCATCAGCTGGGAGCTGGAATGGCTGGAATATGAAAATGCAGGAACTCACTTCTGCCCTGGTGTTATGAAGTAAAATGTCAGCGACTCAATGGATTAAACGCAAATGGGATTCGGGCTTCATGATCTTGTTGCATTAAAGAGAGTCACATCTCCTGCTGCTACTGACCCCATCTGACAAGGAAACTAACCGTGACTTACATCGTCAAAAGGATGAATCATCTTATCACAGTCAAAGTGTCTTTGAAAGTTAGAGGTGCTGAACTATCCTGTCTATTTATATCTCTGAGTTACACACAGAATAATTATTCTGTGCTGCCAGTGGAACCATATTTATAGAGCATTTTTTAGGAGTTTATTTAAAATTATTGTAGAAATAGATTTGTTTAATCAGACATGCACATCGCTGGATAAGCATTGCAACGACTGCTCAGCCGTCAAAACAAATGATCTCATCAATGCCAGGTAAGTGCAGATTTACATTAACAAGCACTTTTTGAAAGAACACCATTTTCTGAATATAAACCTCTGCAAAACAAATGTTTTAACATGAGGGATTCACAATACAGTTATTTACCTCATTATCACATTTTAGGAATAATTCACCCAAACAGGAAATTCTGTCATTAAATCAAATTCTGTTCCAAACAGATATTTTGATTTTTGATTCAAAACAGTGCACCACTTTTGGTTATGACACACCAGCATTATTATCTTTAAATAAAACAAAAACTAAATATATATTTTTTTAAGTTTCCGTTACTTGAAATTAAAATTTTATTTAATAAAAAAATATAATTTTGTCATCATTTACTCACCCTCAAGTTGTTCCAAACCTGTATGAATTTCTTTCAGGTTTTGAACACAAAAGAAGATATTTTGAAGAATGTTGATTACCAAACATTTGACGGTAGCCATTGACTTCCATAATATAAAAAAAATACTATTGAAGTCAGTGGCTACTGTCAACTGTTTGGTTACCCACATTCATCAAAATATCTTAATATATTATAAATATTCTTTTGTGTTCAGCAGAAGAAAAACTAATATAGGTTTGGGACAAGTGAAGGGTAAGTAAATGATGACAAAATTTATACATTAATATATATAGAAAAATGTATCTCATTTTATTTCAGCATGTTGCCAAGGAAACATTTCTTATTTTCCTTCAGTTTAAGTTCTAAAATAGCTAAATAAATTAAAACTAATAAATAAAATGTAATAAGAAAGAAAACAGTAACCAACGGCAAAAAAATAAATAATTAAAATTTCATAAATACTACAGACATATTAAATCTAATAAAAATGACAAAATGCAACAAACTTACTAAAACATTAACTTTAAAAGTGGAAACAAAATCTTAAAATAAAATGCGTTAAAAATTTTACAAAAACTATAATAGTAAATCAATATCTAAAATAACACTGTGTCAACACCACCAAACTTAATACAACATGTCTAAAGGCAATTTGAGATTTAAGCTGCAGAGTTGCAGAAATAAATAAATGACTTAAATTTGTTACAAAGCTTCATTTGACTTCAGAAGACTTGTACTTTAGCACACATGGTCTACTTTAATGATGCTTTTATGGTGCTTTTTGGAGCTTGAGATTGATGGTCACAGTGACCTCATTGTTTGAAACAGATGAGCTCAAAAATCTTCCCTTTGTGTGGAAAGAACAGCAGAATTATGACAATTTTAGGTTTTGGCTGAATTATCATTGCTCTAAAACAACATTTGTATGCCTCAGTGCATCTCACCTCTTTGTGCTCACTGCAGATTTTGCACAGCCATATTGGACTGGAACGACTGACGCTTTGAACGCCACACTTAGTGCACATGTTCTGTGGGGGTGAAACACAAACAGGCCTCAGGAGGCTGCGCAGGTGTAAACGCACTCAGATGGTAAGTTCCATCACTGCTGAAAAACAGCCCAGAGACTAAACATCTCCTCCGGGACCAATAAACAATCTATTGATCTTTGTGTCAGGCGTCACAAAAGACAAGCATATGCATTCATGTCATTATTTTTGATCGTGCAGAGTGCAGACTGATTGGCATCCCTCTTAAATGGACACGTGGCTCAGTAATGGGCAGGGCATAATAAAGATAAGTGCATATCGCTCATTCATTTCTGCTTGGTTATTTTTGGACAATCGTTATTGGAAGACGTGCTCGGCGTGCATTAGATAATTGCATGAGGTCGAAGGCTCGACGAATGCACGTCTACCTTTTTGCACTCGGTGCACACGACTGCGCTGATGCCCGCCAGGCCGAACTGCTGGCCGCAGAGTAAACAACGTGAGTCGCCGTCACCGCAGGCCGTCTGCTTCATGCTGTCCAGGCGATTCACCAGACGCCTGCGGGACGAGAAACAACAAAGTATAACATCAGCACACTGCCACCCCTCCTCCAAGTGGTTATTGTAATGTATTGATGTAAAGAACTGTGAGTTAAGACGTTTTGCGAGCAAAGTGCTGAGAAAGAGAGAGAGAGAGAATGAGAAAGAAGGCAGTTCTTGTCTAGTTAGCACTATTCATTTCTTGCAGTACATTCCTCGGCTGACTCTTGGCTTGTAAAAAAGCTTAAGCACACCCGTCTTCTCAATCACTTGGACAGATGTGCTTGGGCCGAATTGCTCTGCGGAATGAGCGGAAACTGTGAACCGATGCTTTTGGGGTCTCAGGTGTTGGTCAATATTGCCTTTGCTACAAAAGCTACTGAGTCCAGTCCTGTGTGCGATAATGTGACGGCATATGTGACCCTGCGGTATAATTTGTATAAAAACCTGTTTGGTCACCAAGTGGAAGACAGAGTGATTTTTATTTTTGCTTTAAGTGTCAAGTCACATTTATTTATATAATACAGATTTTCAAAAGCAGAGTTCCAAAGCAGCTTTGCATTAATAAACAGCTAACTAACAGTATTAATGTTATGAAATTCAGTTATTATGAAATGACGTAAATTTTAGTTGTAAAGCAGCTCTACAGAGGTCATTATTCAACTCCATTTAGTTCAATGTTTAATCAATTCAGTTCAATAACTGCAGACGTTGCAAAGTTAGTGTTATTATTCAACTCAATTCAGTTAAAATTTTGTTCTTCAGTTAGTGTAATTATAATAACACTTATGAAACTTTGAAACCAACGTCAGGTGTTTCTTCTAAATTTCCATATGAGGAACAAAAATTATACACTTGTTGACATACAATAGGATTACGGAGGTAAAAATAAATCATGTAGACAACAAAACCAAACAAGCAAGAAGCTTCAGGCTTCAGACATTTGGTCTCTGTTTGATCGTATTACTCTTTGAAACAGACATTTGGGACAATTTATCTTGGACTAAGGAATATTTCATTGCACAGACATTAACAGACTTAATGGAGTTCTCGATTATGATTTCCTTTACCAAAAGTATCAACTTCATCTCAGATGTTTCCCTTAAATCGCCTTATAAGGAATAAAAATGGACACAAATGAGACAATTATTAAGGTAAAAAAAAACATGGATAGCGTAAAACAAGTCTCCATTTGATCTCCATTTAATTTTACTGCTATCTACAACAGACAAATGAGACAATAAAGACATCTAATTTGTGATTAGTTTTCTTTGTGATTAATTTTCTTTCCTACTGGCGGAGGAAAATTTCATTGCATAAACAGGGCTCTTTTTCATCTAAAGAGACCTAATAGAGTTTTCCATTATGATTTACTTTACCTAACAAAAATACTAGATTGTCTCTGTATTCCTAATATTTCTTGGGAGAAATAAAAATAGACACAAATGAGTCAATAATTAACACAGTAGGAGTATAAAGCTACAAAATGAATATGAGGATAGATATTTAGATCAGAGAAGAATCTGATGAGAAATGTTCACATTGAGATCTCAGACTTTCGAATTCTTGGGAAAGAGCACAGTTTGAGACTGAGCACAGTTTGAGACATTAGGGTAGGGACACACCAAACTGACGCCAAGGAACTAGCGCTGAGGAAAGCCGATTGTGGCATCACCTCGCAATAATTTACATCGCCTGCGTCGGGAAAAAAAAAAAAAAAGTTGCACTAGAACACATCGGACAGACTACTCCTGACGGCCAACTAGCGTGTGTGCTGTGTGCGAGAACATAACTGTCCATTCCAGCAGGTGGCAGTGCACTGTATTCGGCATTCAAACAGGGAAACAGGAAGAGCTAGAACTGTGGATATACAAAGTCAGTCAGAATTGGCTGAAAATGGCTGACGGCATCTGACTAGAGGCAAAAAACTAAAGCCGACCGACGCTCAAAAACCTCTCGACATATCCTGACGGCCGACCGTCGCATCGCAGAGCTAATGCTAGCCGAGCATTTGTGGTTAAAAAGTGTATAAATATAATTTTTTGTAAGAAAATGACTGATCGTTTCGCTAGATAAGACCCTTATTCCTTGGCTGGGATCGTGTAGAGCCCTTTGAAGCGGCTTTGAAACTGCATTTTTGACCTTGAAATCGTTGGCCACCATTGAAGTCCACTATATGGAAAAAAAAAATCCTGGAATGTTTTCCTCAAAAAACGTAATTTCTTTGCGACTGAAGAAAGAAAGACATGAACATCTTGGATGACACGGGGGTGAGTAATTTATCAGGACATTTTTATTCTGGATGTGGACTTATTCTTTAATCTCATTGGTGTCTTTGAGTCTAGATGTAAATTGAGCTGAATAAAGACATTGTTCTCTTCTGTAGAGCTGCTATTTAGCTGAACTGATTTTTTTTTCATAATGGATGGAATTTGCAAACATTGACATTTATTGAACTGACCTGTATCAACAATGAACTAACTTGAACTAAAAAAATTAGACTGTCTTTTTAGAGCTACTTTAGCCTACAGCAGAATTTGAATTTCTCATATTTGAAGAAGTTTACATTATTGATTCTGTTAATTTTCCTGTTTATTACTATGAATCTGCATTGAAACAATCTGTATTGCATAAAGCGCAACAGAAATAAAGGTGACTTGACTTAGAGATTTCTTTCAGGATCAGAACAAAAACACGAATTCAAGTCAACGTCTCACCCAATCCTCTCTTGCTCCATGGCCTCCATCATCTTGGCTCTCGCCAGCACGCTGTTGATAATTTCCTTCTCCTCGTCCGTCAGCTCCTCGATTCCAGCGGCAGACTCCATCTGCCTGCCGTACATCTCGCAGCCCGTCCTAAAGCACACAAGCACAATAGTCAATTACGCCCAGTGCGCAGCCAAACACATCTGCAGCACCGAATGCTTAAATATACCACCAAAAACTCCCAGTGGCCCCATCTGTCCATTTTATTACCCAATCACAATCAACCAACAGAGGGGATTTTAGAGGAACACCGTGCTGCACAAACGGACACGCATCGGTCAGGAAATAATTTTCAAAGGTAGAGCAATTACAACAGCTGTTTTGTGCTTTATCTCCAGCGAAAGTGAAATCTGCTCGGTGCCTTTTGACATTACAGCATGTCATATCATTAATGAGTCAATGCATCGCTCTTTCCGGCGTGTTGGGTAAATTCTATTCCGTCCCCACAGAGACGCTCGAACCGCTGATTGAAAATGTCGAGGTGACGGAGGACATGACTGATTGCCATCTGGGGCTGAAAAGAAGAGGAGGAGGACACAGAGACTGAGTAAAGGGGAAATAGAGGGAGAGTGATGATCAGAAATTACATCACACTCTCAACCAGCGCTGTCACTATTCATCTCATCAGCCGTTTCCATAGAAAGCGCGTCTATCACGTATGAAACACACGTCTCCAAGGGCCTGTCGGATCTGCAAAGGCTCCACTGAAACGTGCATCAAAAATCAAATATGTTTGCATTAGCTGCTTGAAAACCCAGCTTGGTTTTATATGAAAATGCTGACGCCGACAAAAACGTCAGCCTTGCACTTAAACGTAAATGCTTGCAACTATAAACTAAGCTATATACAAATTAGTGTTGTCACGGTACCAAAATTTCAGTATTCTGTACCAATACCAGTGAAAATCCACGGTTCTCGGTACCAATTTCGGTACCAAAGCAAAACACAGAAATATGCTAATTATGCACATTTTTATTAATAAAGTTAAACAAAAATAAACTGCACAAAAACCAATGCCATTCTTTATGCTTATTTAAAATTATTTCAAGTTTTTCCACAAGTAATAAAAGTATGGAAAAAAGTAAACAAGTTCCACCCAAAAGTTTTTGTCATATTTCTGCTGCCGCTGAAAAACAACTGTAAACTGTTCTGTTTTAGGGTTTGCTGGTGCTTCATGATCTTCCTGCAGCTGTAAAAGGAAAATATAATATAAGTAAAGCAGTGGACTGAGTCTGACCAAATGCAACATTAGATCATTGACTCCAGCTAAAATATAACATTTAATATAAGCTTTTATAATAAATTTAGATAAGATTACATATATTTTAAGACAAGTGCATATAATAACATGACCTATCAAATAAACAACAGTTATATATTGCAATTATTCTTCTTAGAGTTAATTTCAAAATTTACAAATACATAAAATCAATCAAAGTTCAAGCTGTTAAAATTATTTAATGCACAATGAACAAACATGAATGATCAAGTGTTTGTATTAAATGACATTCACAAACATGAATTAATGTTGCAAAAATATATTGTTCACTCACTGTAAGTTGATGTTAGATAATAACATGAAGTCATTGTAAAGTCTATACAGGAGATAACATTTGACTGTACTTTCATTTAATACAAACTGTGTACATATTTAATTTGAAAGGGCTTTTAAACCTGCTAGTTATCCAGCCAAGAACAACAACAACTAGCAAAAAAAAAAAAAAGGCCAGAACGTTTTTTTTCTGACGGACTGATATGACAAACACTGTTAACTGTTTGTACATTCTCTAACACGCATATTTTAGATTCACAATTCATTTAAAAGCCTCTGGTGTGTAACAATAGTAAATACCATCATGTCCTCCTGTTGTTTTTACCCTAATAAAAGTTATAGGCGCATTAAGTAGTTAATTAAGAAACTTCATTCTAATGCTCATTATATTAGCGTTAGCCGCGCTTATGCTAACGATTAACTCCGCTATAACGGCAGTTTATTTTAATCCGACATTCAAATTAAAATATGGAATAATATAGAAATAACAGAATATCTAAATATTAAATTGAAACTTACCTGCTTAAACTCTTTCATTTGATCCGGGTGTCAGTCTTTAAAGTGTTGTTAGTTTGATGTGTTTCCTCCTTTTGATGTCGGCACGTCTCAGTGCTTTTATGAAGAGAGCGCATCTGTGCAGCTTTCAGATCACGCAGCAAGAACCGGGTTGACAGAAACATGGTACCGTGACGTTTTCATTTTTTTAGTACCGACTTGGTACCGAAGTACCGGGTCTTTTGACAACACTAATACAAATAATATCCAATGCAGACGAGATACGCATTTATGGAACGACAAAGGGAGGCATTTTGCTCTACAGCTAAACCAGTATTTAGAAGGTACATTTTATTCTTTTAAAAGGTCAGAAAAATGACATTTTCAAAAGGGAAAAACGTTTTCACAGATAGTTCATTTTAAGCATAAAGACACTTAATTTTGTTACATTTCTAAGAAATCAGTCTTTATGTCCTCACCTTCCTTCTCAAGTAAATGTATCTTGATTTAAGGATGTTTAGATGTTTGTATTGGAAAACAAGCCAAAAATACTGAGGAAGATATTCGTTTCTGCAATGCATGCAACATTTAAGGCCATGACTTTATGAATTTAAGACCTTCGGCTCTAATTTGTGGAAGGGTGAATTAAGACCCGCACAAACCCTTTGTCACAGACTACAATAGATCAAGAGCTGGTCCACGTCTTATTGGTAAGGTCAGTTGTTGCATCAATGTGCCCTAAATGTCATTTTCTATGCTGGGACATTCAGGACATTGATTGCATTATTGTATTAATGGCTAAAGCAAATTCAATATCACCGAGCCATGAAATCCAGACAGTTGCATAAAAAGCAAGCACAGCTGTTGAAATCTTTGGGTGACTTTGATGCAAATACACTAAATCTTCTTACATGATGCTATACGAGAATTTAGTAAAACATCTATATTTTGGCGCTTTAAAGAACCCAGAAATCACTGATCTGAAGCACCTACATTCTTAAAAATAAACGTTCTTTATTGGAATCAGTGGTTCCATGAAGAACGTTTACCATCCATGGAATCTTTTCATTCCACAAAAGGTTCTTTATTGTAGAAAAAGGTTCTTTAGATCACTGAAATGTTCTTCACACTAAACAAATGGGAACTAAAAATAGTTCTTCTAAGGCATCACTGTGAAAAAGGAATCTTTATTTTTAAGAGTGTATGAAACATCAAGAACATTTATAATTTTCAAATAACTATATACGCTTTTAAAAGGTTAAAGCTTCTTTATTGGCATTGATGATTCCATAAAGAGCATTTAACATCCATGAAATGTTTCCACTGGACAAAAGGTTCTTAATAGTGGAAAAAGGTTGTTTACATTTTTAAAAAAGTTCTTCACACATATAAAAATAGTTCTTTCTTTTAACTTAAAAGATTCTTTGGGGAACCAAAAATGGTTGTTCTATGGCATCATGGTTCTATGACACCCTTTTCAAAGTGTTATTTGTAAGACTGAAATATCATGAACATTTAATCAACCATATACAGTCTTAAAAATAAAGGTTCCAATGAAAAGGGAACCATCTTCTTCATGGAACCATTGATGCCAATAAAGAGCCTTATTTTTAAGATTGCAAAGAACATTTAAATCATATAAAGAACTTTTTGTGCAATGGAAAGGTTTTAAGAATGTTGAAGGTTCTTCATGGAACCATCAATGCAAATACCTTTATAAAGTACCTTTATTTTTAAGAGTGAAGAGGGTTCGTTGAGGGACCTAAAAAACATTTTTCCACTAAAGATTATTTTGTCCAATTGAAAGGTTCCATGGATGTTAAAGATTCTTCATGGAACCATCAATGTCAATAAAGAACCTTTTGTCCAATAGAAAGGTTTCACAGATGTTAAATGTTCTTCATGGAACCATCAATGGCAATAAAGAACCCGTGCAGCATAAGAAGAGGGTTCATTGAGGAACCTAAGGTGCTGCAAAGAACCACTGAAGAACTAGAAGAACTACAAGCCAACAGAGCTTCATTAGCAAACTGATTTCACATATTAAAACCTAAATGCCACATCATTGCGCTCTGGAACCAGATGAGGCATTTGGCACACGATACCGAGTCGGTTTGATCAGCGATGTCAGCACGCCTGGATTTGGCAAACGCCGCTTCTTTTCCACACCTTTCAGAGGTTGCCAACATCCCTGCCCACATTCACAATCTATAACCTCAGCTGTTCCAGCACGGCTGATATTATTACCTATAATACACTCTAGTGAGCTCTTGTGCTGTGATTTATATACGCCTTGGGGCTTGTAGACCCCCAACCACCGGCTGCCTCTAGC
This sequence comes from Schizothorax lantsangensis, assembly GCA_027422415.1. Classification (NCBI taxonomy): domain Eukaryota; kingdom Metazoa; phylum Chordata; class Actinopteri; order Cypriniformes; family Cyprinidae; genus Schizothorax; species Schizothorax lantsangensis. The sequence goes on along the minus strand of CM049856.1, from coordinate 24,775,775 downwards.
AAAAACACCTGCTCTCCTCCACCCCTGCTCCATTTGTTCACAAACCGGCCACAACCTTCCAGAATACAGTATTTAAATACATCAGGTAGGTAATCTCACTTCAAGCAGAATGCAGGTTAATGAGATGTGGGATAACGAGATGCTAGGATTAATTGGGGCTGTTATTTGTCGAGTGGGTGGTAAACAGAGAGATATGCTGGTGTAAACTCATTAAAGCACAGCCTTTACACAAACACGTCAGTGTTATCATATCAAAGACGAATTAGTGGACCAAAATAAGTTTTACACATGGTTTGTGTAGATGCTTAATCATGTAAAGTGCTGTTGTTTGCGTCTTTTTGTAATTTGGACACATTGTGTGTATATTATAAACCCTGATCCTGTTCAAAATTGTTTGCTCTCCCTCATGTTGCTCATTATTTGCCCACCCTCATGTTGCTCCAGAGTTGTTCCTGAACAAATTTATTGTTCCTGTAAAATAGGGTTTCCCAATTTTCAGCCAAAACCATTAAACATTAAATATTTACATGGAAGTGCCCACTGAGATTTTAAGTTAATATTTCAATAATTTAATGACACATTTGCATGTTCATTTCTTTGATAGCGAATAATAATACATTATTATATAATTATTTATAATGCTATTAGTGCTATTAGTAGAAGTGCTTTAACTTTTTTTTTTTATTAAAAAATAAAGACAGAAATATATTAGTTATAAATTACAGTTACTATTGCAAATTATTAAAAAGTACCAAAAAAGTTGTAAAAAATGTGTAATTAGAAAAATAAATATGGTAAGCTATATTGCAATTATCATGCAGCCACCCCATTTATTTTTTTTATTTTACAATGTTTACAAACAGTGTCGCTAAAGCAGCATTTCTTATTTTCATTTGCTTTAAATTGAAGTACTAAAAAAACTAAAACTATAATTAAAACTTAATTAAATCTGTATATACACATTTAAAAATATATAAAATCTTCAAAATATTAAACTATAATAGTATATCAAAAACACTAAAATAACACTGCTCTTTTTAAAACATCACAGGCTGGCATGCTTCATTCTTGTAGTGTGCACTTGACATTAAGCTCCAGACACATTAAGCAGTGTTACTCATATGGGAGATGAGGATTCATATCCAACTTGAATATGAATAATATGAGCAATACTTTGCTTTCAATAAAATGGCCCAAAAAAAACGTATTTACAAAATGTACATTGATTCTTCTGCGAACATATCCAATAAATCAGGTGTTAGGAAGCTTTCATAACAGGAAAGCAAAGGCGCGCTCAGCAAGCGGCTCCGGAATACAGCGATGCCAGGTTTGCCTCGCCGTGCTGCCAAGAGAAAAACCCATGTCACTTACAATTCATCAGCAGCTGCCGAGCACGAGAAGCATCACTAGCCCACGGAAACACTCCACAAATTGAAGTGAAGTAAAAAGAAACCGAGGCGTTTTAGCTCCACAATGCAATGTGCTCCTCGAAGGGGTTTTACAGCACATGTGCAAGTGTGTGTCTGTGTGCATGTCCACTGCAAAAGGCCCAACGACCTGGAAAAATGGATTTGAAAAAAGCCACAAAAAAACAGGAAACAGAGGTGATAAGACTGATCTAACTTTAGGAGGACAAAAAAAGGATGGCTACAGTATGTCAATTATCTCAATGCATATTGTGCATACACAGCACTTAACCCTATAAAGCCTACTGTATCAGATTTGATATGCAAATTTCTAAGGCCTTTAACGTGAGCAAAACTTTGCTGAACAGAACTTCTGTAGCCTGGTAGATAGTTCACTTCTTTTTAGCTAGTAAAAGGCCTTTTAGTAGTATAATTGTGAAAACATCCACTTTCAGCTTGCGTCTTTTTGCTGTGAAATCTGTTTTTTATAAAGTAATTGTGAGAATAACTTTGATATTGTTAGTAATATTCCAAGATAAACACTTACTGACTGAAGCAACTTTGGTTTACGTGATTATTCATAAATTATTGTTTTTTTGTGTTTATGTTCAAATGCTAGTCTCTAATATGATTATCAGGCTTTTGAGTAAGGTTTATTTGTTCATCTCTCAATAATCATTGTATTGCATTGCATTACATGTTTTGATCATAAAACTAAGCATTTAAATATAATCTTACTAAGATACTGGGAGATATAATCTTACTGGGAGATATAGAGTGACAACTGATATTTATATAATTTTATGTAAGCTATACTGTTATAAAAATCTCACTGATTAATTACACACTGTCAGAATTTCATCGTTCTTTATGGTCATCTAAAGAACAACTGCGTAATATTTTGCTCATTTGGGCCTCAGAATAAAACAAAGGTGTTTTTCCCTCCTTAAAGTATATATTTTTTACTTAAAGATTCAATAAACGGTTTCATCTCAAATAATTGGATTCCTCCAACTACTATTTCATATGTAAGGCTTTACAGGGTTAATGCTTGATTTATAAATGCATTTAATGCATACTCTTCAGCAAGACAAGAAGGATGGTGGTTGCATGGGACAATTCTGATATGTCACTACCGTGATGCCGTCACTGAAAGTGCATGCATAAAATTTTAAAAAGCCTTGATACACAGTATCTGACCTACTTAACGTATTCCTGCAACAAACACTTAGCCGTTTCTCTTCTCACAGAATACACACTAACACAACATCAGCATCAGCACACACAAGATCATCCACCTACTCTAGACGGCAAGAGCTTCACTGGTAAGAAGCGGCTTACCGGCTTACTGAGAACCCCAACAAGTTTATCCCTTTACCACCATTTTGATGAGTCTCCCTTTGAGTTAATGGATGCAGAACAGTGTTAAATCCATGGCTGTGTGGCACGATGGAGATGCAGAGCTGACTGTGGACTGTCAAACAGGGTTACCCTTATTTTTACATCCCTTTGAACAGCCAATGAATTCTATGAGGGAGATATTTTCCACGCAGCCCTCAGAAAAGTGAGCGGTGTACCTCAAGGCTTGGTTTTGGGCCATTTGCAGTTGTGATTAGAGAGGAAGAGGAGAACCTTAATGTCAAAAGAAATCAAAATGGGCCCTTTTTAACTTCTTAATACACGTTTCTGGTCTTATTGTGAATAATTTAGATGTATTAAAAATATTTCGGCCTGCAGTTAAGATTTATGTATTTGAATTGCAAACATATTATAACATTTCCATCCATTTGGATTACACAGTTTTAACATAAGCTAATGATAGATATATAGATGTAACAGGTCAGATTCTGTAATAGTACTAATAAACAATGGAATTTAAATACGTAATAACCAGGTTTATAAATTTAACATCCAATTAGTTTCAATCTCATACATTTTAAGCCTGTTTCACAGTTAGACACATTTTAACCATGTTCATACTTTTAACTGAATTAATCAAATTGTTTTCCCAATGAATGTGATTTTATGCTTTAAATAAAATCAAATATATGCAAATAGTTATAAATAATAATAATACCACCAGAAACCACTTTTCACAGTCTAATCAATTCCTGATTGGCAAAACCAGCTCTTGCCCTAAATTTATTTCTGGTTGAATATCCTGTTTGTCACATTATGGAAGGAAAACACTGCAAATGCCATTTCATGCCAACATGTTTTGACAATACAATGAACAGGAGCTTTATACTCAGGTGTGTGATGTCCTGGACATCTGTCTGCAGTAGGACAGCACACAGCTACTTCTTCAGAATTTCATTAATGCTATAGCCCACCACATCTCTTATATGGTGAAGGCGGCGACCAGAGAGGATTTACCAAAGCCTTCATCTTACCACTGAGAGAAAAAAACAGCTGAAAGAAAACAAGAGATAGATGCCAAAAATGATGCATCACTATTACTGCAAAAAATAATTTCTTTTCCACAAAACATAGGCATTATTAACCCTATAAAGTCTGTATACTGTATCATGTATGATATGCAAATATGTAAAAGGTCTTTTAATATAATTATACAAACATCCATCATGTGTCTTTTTGCTGTAAAATCGTTACTGATTTTTATAAAGTAAACTTAAGAATAACTTTGATATTGTTAGTAATATTATGCATATTTTTGCTAAGTTTGGGCCTCTGAATAAAACTGAAATGTTTGTTTTCTTCCTCTATATTCTCACTATTATGAGCCATTAATGCCTGATGTATCATTTATGATGCTCAAAAAATATATATATATTTTTTTAATTTGTGTCTAATGGTCCAATACACTGTTCTGTTTAAAATTAAATGATTTTTTTGGACAATTGTTTCATATGTGTCAGGCTTCACAGGGTTAACACTTCTAGTGATCAGTTTAACTGTAGAGTACATTTAATTTTCAGCATCCTGTTTTGAGGAAGTAGAAGCTTCCATTAAGTCTTGTAAAGTGTCAACAGCCATGCTCTATAAGCTTTGTATTTTCAGATTCGATAGCTGAGAGCAAAGAAAGCCACTAATCGCACACACAGCCAGTCAAGCGTTGAGGAATTAGAGAAAGATCTGAGCTGAAAGAATGCTGGAGTTTAGACTATGACTACAAGAAACCTGGATGCGACGCAATCGTGACCTATTCATCATTGGTGCCCTGAGCCATAACAATTTCCTGAGACTGACTTTGCTTTTCTATGATCTAAAATGTTGCAAAGCTTTGAAATGCAAAAGGGTTATTTTTAAATTCAAAAACTTGTAGATGTGTCTGTCAAGCAACATTTATTGCCTCTGAATGCCGTCAGATCCCCGTCTCGCACACAAAAGCACGGCCCAGAGAGAAAAGACTCAACTTCCCATTACATAACGCACACTCATCAGCAGCCTTTTGAGATGATGTTCAAAAGCCCTCAGAGCTGTTCACAACTATTTGATGAGCGGTCTCATTCAAAGCTAAGCAGATTTCAATCTATGCAACTAAAACCCAATGAAATTAATGTGAAACTTAATGCGCAGAAACACTGTGCATTTAAAGTCACGCCAGCAGACCTAACTCCACCAAAGAAGAGTGGCACAAACTCGAGATCAATTCCAATCATGCCACATTAATTGCACAACATGCATGAATGTCTCTGTGCCATCTGTGTTGCAATGCATATGTCTAATAATAGAGCTGCTTCCATGACCAGTCCAAGATTTTTCAGACATGCACAACAATCATAAAGCACCTCCTGACCCAATGCATTCACCTAAATGCTTGAAATGCAAGGCCTCTGAGCACATAATCATTCGATATCAGCTCTGTTGCAAGCTGTCAGTGATGTGAAGTCACTCACCGCTCTCCTCCTGCGCTCAGCAGCAGCAGCAGTACAGATGAAGATGTGCGTCTCTCTCTCTCTCCTCCACAGTGATGCAGGAATGATGCTTTAATACTGTTTTTAGGGAGAAGAAAAGCCAAACCCCCGCCCCCTCCTGTCTGACCGAGCCGCACTGCCATCCAATGAGAAAGAAACAGCACAATTCATTTACACTGCACATACCTGATGAAGATGATGATGTTTCAATTATTTTTTTAGATCCACCCCTCTGCCTGACTTTTTTTTCCTACAGGCTTGTATATTATAACTCATTTTGCATTATTGCTGTTATTTGTACACACGCATATAGCAACAATCTGTTATATGCGTCTTGTTATCCAGTTTGGTTTTCTCACATGAACACTCTTCTTTTACTAATCACCATCTTTTACCACGGCTCATTAGTTTTAAAAGGTCACAATCGCCTCTGTGCGAGTGAAATGACCAATTATGCTGTAATTTGTTAGAATTAGACATACTGAGCAAAATTACAGTCGTCAGTGACCGTGTGCCCTCATGTGAATCTACTGCCCCCTTGTGATTGTTTTTGAAGAAAATTACCTTAGAATTACAGACAAATTATATCAGAAAATAAAAACATCTATATGTTGCTATTGTTAACTACAACTAAAACTAAACCAAACCTTTTTCATTCATTGAAATAAAGTTAAAATAACATACAATCTAATTATTAGATTAAAAACTGAAAGTGGAAGTTGTACTAAAATTATTAGAACTCAAACTGAAATAAAAATTAATTAAACATTAAAGAACAAATCTAACAAAAATGCCTAAAAAAGCAAATTGAAATAACAAAAAGAAATTCTTAAAATATTACTAAAATTAAAATGAATAAGAAAAATATAATAACTAATAATATTATAAATGCTAAGAAACAAAACAAAAAGCACATTAAACAAAATACTGGGAGATATAATCTTACTGGGAAAAGCACATTAAAAATGTACAAAAAATTGAAAAAGGAAAATATAATATTAATACTTAAATAATATAAATATAAATAAATGACAAAAGCTCCTTAAAAAATTACTAAAACAAAAACAATAACTAATTATGTAGACAAAATTCTTCCAAGGCACTCATGTGGTGAGATAAAAAGCCTTTAATGTACTGGGCTTAAATCATGACAAAATGGTTAAAAGTAGATCTACGTGTTTCGGCAAAAACAGCCTTCTTCAGGACACACATCAAGTGCTCAAACAGGTATTCTTAACTAGTGTTAATTAATGAATCATCAAAAACAGCTGGCTAATATGTGGGTGTGGCTAAGACTAGCTTCTAAGTACAAAAAAAAAAAAAAAAAAGAATTCAAAGGAGAGAGAAAAAAAAAAATTATATAAATTCAAGAGAGGGAAAACAAAAATTCAAAGGAGAGAAAATAATTCAAAGAAAATAAATAAAATAATATTATTATATATATATATATATATATATAAATTCAAAAGATAGAAAAAAACACACACATACAACAGTGTAGAAATAAAATTATACATCATCAATAATGCAAATTACAAAAATGGTAAAAAATTGATTTCTTCATTAACTCCTGGGGACTTAGTCACCCTGAGCGTGTGAATCCAAAAAGTCTCTCGTTATAGAAGCTGTTTCTGTCTATTTCCACCTCTCATAGAATAAGGGATAGATTCCATTCCAATCACTTTAAGGGAACTCACTGTGACATGACCCACCTCATTATAATGCCTCGCCATTTAATACAACATTTTCTTTTTTTTATATATAACTATAACAATAATAATAACTATAATGCAAGAAATGTTCTACACCTAAATACAAAAAAAAACTAAAATGGAAAAATAAGTAAATAAATTATTATTTAAATAATAAATAAATAAATTATTATTATTATTATTATTATTATTATATATATATATATATATACACATATATATGTGTGTGTGTGTGTGTGTGTGTGTGTGTGTGTGTGTGTGTGTGTGTGTGTGTGTGTGTATAAACTAATTTTGGTGTTATTTTATTATTATAATTTTCTTTTATACTTTTTTTTCATATATATGTTTATATAGCTTTTGTTAATTTTTATTTTAGTTTATTTTTAATACATCAAGTTAAACTAAATTAAAATAAGAAATGTTGAAAATGAGAAAATTTGCTGACATTGTATACTTTCTTTCAGTTAAGGTTTATTTTATTTCACATATACTGAAAGTGTGATCATTTGTGACTGTAACTTGCCTGCTGCTGTTTAAAAACATGCCCATCATGGTCCGGGTTCCTCTCCACATGACATTCGCTCTGTAACACTTTCATTCAGGTGCTGATCTCAGGTCAGAGATCCTGCTGTACAGGGGTCAAGTGAAATGAAAGTGGAAGATGAGAGTGAGCAGAATGAGAAAATGCTTCACATGAATCAAAAGAGTTAACAGCCTCACATCGCTGAGCAGGAGGAGAATGAAGACATGAACAAGAGACAAAAATGACAGAGTGATCTGCCTGTATATTACATGTATATATGAAGCACACACAAACACATTATTATTTGAACGTGTACCAGCGACTCTCTGTGTCCTTCATCTGGTCCTGAATCTCCACACGCTGTTGTAGCAGAGCCGCTCTTCACTGTCTAACACTGCATCTCTAGACGGCAGCTGAATCTTTTCCTGCTTTATCAAGACGCCAGTCAATAACGTCTCGCAGCTCCTCGGGGTCCGTGTCCTCGTCTGATCTGGACCCATAATATCTCGTGTTCGGATCTAAAGGTTCTGCCATAATTAAACCTCAAAGATAACTAGCAGATGATTATTCTCAAGTACAAAATTATTTCTAAAAATGCCTTAAAAAACATCAAAGGTTGATTCTGTTGTCTACTATTAGGTTTGGTGTAAAAATAGATAAAAGCAACTGTATCTAAATCTGTATTTTGGGATATAAACCTTGAATGTAATGAAATGCACCAGCATCTGCACAATGTTGCATTAATTATTAACACTCATGTTGTTTTAATTATAACCCAGATTGTGCTTTCAAAACTCATGAGAATTAATGCTGTACTTAGTAACGTTTCATTTCACTTCAAATAAAAATAGACACAAATGTGTCAATAGCTGTCATACAGTAAGAGTTTTATGGCTATAAAATAAATGTGGAGAAGCTCAGATGATTTGATCTTAATGAGAAATGTTTTGAGTCCATACTGAGACGTGGTCAATATGATTAAAAGTAAATATAAACAGTACAGTAAAAAAAATAAAAAAAATAAAATAAACATTAACTGAAAAAAATCATTTTATTTCAGCTATTTTATTTCTCATTTTCATGTAGTTTAACATAAAGCACTAAATCTAATAACTAAAAATAAAATTACTAAATTAACAACACAATTACTAGTTTAAACTAAAAAAAAAATCTCAAAAACACAACAAAATTACTAAATTTAACATAAAGCACTAAATCTAATAACTAAAACAAAACAAATGACAAAACAAAAATTACTAAAACTTTAAATTTAAAGTTATTTTTTTTTTTTAAATCAAAATTCCAGAGACTGGTCCACATGAGCTCAGAGACATGTGGATGGAGTGAATTTCATTTAGTTTAAAAAAAAAACTTAAACTAAAAAAAAATCTGAGATTCAAAACTGTACTTTTAATTGTAGAATTTTGTATATTTGCATCTGACAGTTTGAAATTAGTGCCCCTAATTTTGGTTTTGGGATCCCCAACAACAGGTTGACATGCACAAGGTCAAAAAAACTTTCATTGTCTAATATTTATTTTTACCTTATTTGCTCAAGACTCCCAAAAATTCGCTCAACGATTCATTTTTCCAAACCCCTCCTTTGCGTGACGCTAATCTGTGGTGATTGGTCGATTGGTCTCGTTTTCATTTCATCATGCCTGTAATGCCTGATAAAGCTCGAGTTCAGTGCTGCTTTGTGTACAGCGTTACCGGGGAAACTGCTATTTTACTGCTCCAAAAGCAGCACCTAGTGATAAAGAATGAATTTACAGTCTTGCTTGTATGAGACACAATTGAAACCCCTGAGATTTTTCACATTTAGTTTTTACTTTGCTTATAGCAAGCAGATTCACCTCGAGTCCTTGTGGCTTCCCAGGAAAATCCAGATCTGCAGCTGCAACATCACAGCGCTCAGCAGCTGCACAACATAAAAATAGAGTCCAGCACAACAAAATCTATTAGCTTCGGCCCATTGTTTTTGCCATCTTAGTACATTTAATGTGAGATTTGTCAAAGCGGCCATGTAACTTCTACATCACAAAAAATAATATTGTTTTGCAGAGTATTACCTGTTATGATAATTCCCAAAAACAACCGTGTGGATTACTTGTGGACTATTGTGATGTTTTTATCAGCTGTTTGGATTCTCATTCTGACGGCACCCATTCACTGCAGAGGATCCATTGGCGAGCAAGTCATGGAATGCTACATTTCTCCAAATCTGATGAGGAAACAAACTCATCTACGTCTTGGATGGCCTGAGGGAGAGTACATTTTCAGCAAATTTTCATTCCTTTACATTCATCCATGCACCAATAAAAATTAATCGCACAGATTCCAGTAAATAAACAGGACTCGAGCATGAAGATGTGAGCTTCTTGTTTATTGTTATCAAGGAGTTCATGTTGGTTAATTGCATTGCTAGCTGAACAACATGATCAACCCTATTCGCTTCTGTAAGGCTCACCGTCTGGCACGAGAAGAAATGCTGCTGGGTTAAACATACAGTATATCTTAATGGCAATTACATATGTTTAGTAAGTACATTCTCCTCTACAAGATATTCATGTACAATATACAAGTTTAAAAAATATAGTTTGCATTGAGTTCCACAACCGTTTCATTCTCTTCACGATGACAAAAATTCACATTAGTTGCTTTGGACCGTAATGCTTTCCATGTAGCGAAGAGGACCGTGACATTTTTTGTTGGTTTCAAAAAAGTAAAGGAAGATAATTGGTCACCAACACACAGGAACGTGTGTAATGTTTACAAGAAACAAAAAGCATGGCAGAAACAGAAGACCGGACTTGAGAAGGCAAACAAACAGCCGAATTTGCAAGACACAAACACGCTCACACACTTCAGGACGATAAACACACTACAGTACGCCGGATACATGATGGGCTGAGCTCGTCGCCTGCCAGAAAACCAATGTTATAAACGAGTAAGGAATCAACGTTCAAGTTGAAGAAAGCAAGAAAGTGGAGGCCAGATAATACGAACGTAACTGTGATCTTAAGACACCTAAGGCTGTGAAGAAAGACAACGTCTGAACCGATGGTTATGAAGGAAGAAGCACTTACGAAAATATTAAACAAACAATTTATGAAATACTGCTGATGCTGAACATGAGAAAAGCGTGGTTTAGTGAAGCTTGCAAAAACTAGAAAAGCCAAAAAGTTATCATTGCAAGAAAAACAAAGGCATGTGACCTGACAAAACAATCCAAAAGTCAAGTTTGTCCATCATAGAGGGCCCTAATAACACTTTAAAACCCATAATTATATCCACAGCGAGAAATCACCAGGGTTACGAATGTGCAGTCACTCTTAAAACAGTGATTTGGAAAGGAAGTTCATATGCTGCTCTGACGTAAATAAAAAAAAAAGTTTTTTTTTAAAAAGACAGCAAAATCATTAAAAAATAATAAGAAACAGATTTCGCAGTCAAGCCAAAGCAGCTGCTGGGTGGCCTGATGCAGCAGAACAATAATTCAGTAACACAAACAAGCCAGTGACACGGACGTTTTGTCCCACGGAAAAGTCAGGACGTCGCTCTCGAGGGGGCGACAAGGCAAACCGAGGGTGTGCTGAAGTTCTCCTGCCGTTTGGAGCAAAGTCTTAAGGACGCTGGGCTTAAACTGAAGGCAGAGGCTGTGAAAGTGGACTAGAATGATTCTGATCTGAATTTAGCACTAGCACTAGAATGGCACAAACGGGCCTTTTTTACTGAATATAAAAGAAATGAACTGTATTGGAAAGATGAGGTGCATCCCTTTCATTTGCCGAGGAAAGGGATGCACCTCATTCCTTTCGCTTCTCTTCTGTTCCCGATTATTTTAGCAAAGGCGTATGTGATGATAGTGTCCATTTTCTGTTTGAATATCACACTTGATGTGTTCCAGAAAGCGTTCTTGCTTGAGATGGAAAAAGAAACGACGATGTAAGAGATGAACGAAAGAGCGTAAGCTTTTCCCACACTCGCTAAAAGTAGCCTGAATCGATTTCAGAAAACTCCACACCCAAAAAAACATGATTTTGCAGGGGCTGTTTTGGGTTTATTCTGTATAAGGCTTCATGATCGTCACAGTGGTTTCTTAGTGTGGGGTTAAAAGGCTACGTAGCTGGAAGGAGAAATGAAATTCACTCCATCCACATGTCTCTGAGCTCGTGTGGACCGGTCTCTGGAAAAAAAAATTCTTCTTTTTTTTTTTTCCTTTGTTTTTTTTTGTCTTTTTTTGTTGTCTCTCCGTTTAGTCATGATCACTTCTTAGGTGTTCAGGAGCGTCTGGCAACAACAAAAACAGTTCCTGTCGGGGAGTAAAAAGAAAGAAAGATACACAGTCATTACTGGACTGAAATGAGCCACAACAAACACTAAAAGCATATTCAAAGACTGAACAATTTCAGCACAAGATGCTACAAAGGTAATATTTTGGAAACCTGCATTGCAGAAGAACGTAGAGCTGTTAATATTGTGTCTTTGAGTACAAGCCATATTAAATCTATAGTACACAAGCAGAAATGGCTTTTGGGTGAGTAATATCATTTTGACCCTTGTGCTGTGCTAAAAATTTGGTGTTCCTACTCAAATATCTGGCCTTTTAAAAACTGCTTGTAAATCTCTCATTATGCTCTATTATCACCAAATCTTGGGTTCAGTCTTTTCTTTCAATTAGCTCAGGTTTTGTATTTATTTTTAAAAGTGATTGATTGTAGGCCTCACTGATCTGAGCTCATGCACTTGTTTTTGAGGCAAAAAAAAGCATTATGTGTGGATAATTTTGGCAATGTTCATTCAAAAACTGAGGTGCATGAGCTCAGATCAATGAGGCCTACAATCAATCACTTTTAAAAATAAATACAAAACCTGTGCTAACTGAAAGAAAATAAATGATTGAATCTAATATTTGGATATAATATGGCATAAGAAATTTAAAGCAATTTTTAGGCTGGTCATTTCTGACTGAGAACACCACAAGGTGGGGGAAAAAATCCTAAAAAAAATGATAAATTCTTTGGGAAGTTGTTATGATTTGTTAGTTTTAGTCCAATGCGATAACATTAGCTAGGAAATTCTTCTCTGGGTCAAAAAGACAATAAAAGTTCAGGTTTTTTTATGTGAATAGGCCTCTAAACTATCTAAAAACAAATGTAAATGTGTCAAAATACTAAAGAAACCATTGAATCTGGGACTGAACATACTGTGATGTGTTGTGGTGAAGAGTGAGTCGTCGTACCTGTGATTTGGACAGTGCTGGAATCTGAGTCTCATCTGTGACTCTTCTGCTGTTGCATAAGACCCACATTCTCATAGACTCGAGAGCTGTCATCCCTCATGCTGAAAACACACAGATTTACATCTTAACAAGACATCATAGAACAAGTTTCCAACTTATAGCTGGCATGAAATCAAAACTGACCCTATTTTTCTTAATGCATGTTGCTGGTCTTATTGTAAACAATTCATCTGTGCATTAAAAAATAAAAAAATAAATAAACAAACAATTAAGTGTTTATTTTTTTTAAACTTTATCTGTTTGCATTTATAGATTGTAATTACAATCCCCTTACATACACCAAACTTTACAGTTTTATTCCTATCTATATTCTGAAAGTTTTTACAGAAGGGATTGTTCATATAACATTCGCCTGGTTTATATAACTAAAACCATGATGAAATTTTTTTTCTGCCTGTTGACATTATTTTCTAATTTATGGAGTAAAAAAAGAGAAAACCAAGATCCATAAAAAGCTCTAATATGTCACCAAATTAAAGTATTTTAAACCTGGCTTTATCCAGTGTTCAGATTTCTGTTCTGGAAATGTATGCAAATGAGTGCATATTTAATTTTATCGTAAAAAAATCTTCGTATTTAAATAACATGTCAGAAAACTTCATCCAAAACATTTGATCTGATCTGTTTCCATTCCATTACACAACGCTCACTTTTCATAATCCAATCAAAAACTGTGTGCAGCCCTATATTTTTTCTTATTTAATAGCCATTTCACTCAGAATCACAATATAGTAGTAAAGTCTATCGCAGCTTCAGTTTCATGTCGAATTTAAAAGCTGGTGCTTTTTCCAAATCAAAATTTTGAGTTGGAAATATTATTTTATTTAATTCAAACAAAACATAGGAAAAAAAAAAAGGTTTTTAAAAATCTGCTTAAAAAGGCGTTTGTCAAGAGTTGTCTAATATCTATTGCTCCATTTGCCATTCATTTCTCAGACGCTTTCTCTTTAAAGTGACACACATACTCATCTATGAAATAAATGAATGAAATTGTGTATGTGGTGAGCAATGTTCTGGTGTGTTCTCACTCGGCACAGGTTGGTGTTGGCGTGCACGGTGGCAGAGGGCTCTGATCTCCTCCAGTCAGGTCAGAGAGAGAATATTTGATGTTGGTGTACTCGCGTCCTTTAATTTTACTTTTCTGAAAGTCAAAACAAACAGTCCATGAGACTAATTCATTCTGGGAACACTACAAATCTACACCATTCTGTTCCTCTCTTTATAAATCTGCTGTCAACAAAAGAGAAGCTTTAAAGTCTCCCTAGAGTTCTCCTCCAAAATAAAAGGTTTATTGTTTGGAAATTAATAAATTGAGACATGTTGTTCTATAAAATACCATTATTATTACTTTATATTATGTAATTTTTATTTTACAATGAAATAGTATTATTACAATAGTAATATTTCTCTTTTTTTATATTTTGTATTGTATTGTATTTGTATTTTATGTAGCAGTAGTAATAATAATAATAATCATCATAATTAAACAATATTTATTATCATTATTTTACAGTGATACTGCTATATAATCAAATTCAAATACAAGCCAAATTGTGCAGCCCTACAAATAACCACAGCAAACATGGAGCTCTTAATTTTTTTTTTTTAAAAAACAGCTTATTATGGCAACACTGCATATCTTATCTACACCATTTTGCTTCTCTAGTTATAAATCTGTTAAGCTTCAAAGTATCCCTGCATTTTTTCATCCAAAATAAGAGCTATGGTTTAATGTTTGAAAATGAATAAATTAAGACAGCCTAAATATTACAATAATTTTACTGTTCAGTATAACATTATTATTTTATACTATATTTACATTTCTTCGTATATACTATTTTTGTATTTTTAGTTTTGTAAAAAACATTATTTTTTCATATTTTATATTTATACACTTTTTTTTACAGTGTAATATTATTGTGTAATAGTAATATTACAATTGTAATATCTCATTTTGTGTTTTATTGTGTAAATATTTTTGTGGTAACAGTAATAATCATAATAAAATAATAATTATCATTATTTCACAGGCTTATTAATATAAAATCAAATAAAAAAAGACAAATTGTGCAGCCCTAAAAACAAGCACAGTTGGCAATACTGCAAGTCTATAATAGACTTAATGGTCTCTCTTCTGTGAATATAAGCGTTGTACACACCTGCTCCTCCACTATGCGGCGCTGTAGAGTCTCAATATAATGCTGCACAGCCATGTAAATGAAGCGATACTGGGCCTCTGTCTGTACCATTCCTGAACGCTGAGATCGCACCATCTGGATAGTCTTGGGCACGTCAATGTCACAGTCCACTCCTGCACAACAGACTGCAGGTCAGATCTAACTTCAAGAAAAGCTGCTACTGTGGCCTAATTTCGGCTGTAGGGCCTAGTAATTAACAAAAAGAGCATCAACAGATGAACGATCTAGATGTAAGAACTTTACCCTTTTCTCTGATGATGTCTATTAAAGTATCAATCACGATAAATGTTCCTGTTCGTCCAATCCCAGCACTGTGGGAGAATCAGAAACAAGTTTAGAACCAACAAACACACTCGCTTGATGATGAAAGTATTTGTACTAATCAAAGTAAAAGTCGAACTTAATGTCTAACTAAAAGAATTAAAAGTCATAACTATTTGGATTTTTTCAGTCATTAACATCAGCCCATGCAAGTCTGTTTTCAGGGTTCCTGCGGGTTTTAAAGGTAAATTTAAGAATTGAAGACAAATGAAGAAAATTTAAGAAATAAATTGAAGGGAAAACAATACATCAATATGTTTTCTAAATGCAAGTGTATAGGAAGCACACAATGAATTGTATTAGAAACACTTCAAAGTTTGAAAATACAGCTTCCAAGTCTTGAGAAATGCGAAACTGATCAAAATGAGTTTATGGTTAAAAATGGAACAAATATCTGCCAATGGGCTCAGAAAAATCAACTTAATTCAAAGGAAAAACAAGTATTCATTCCTCGTAGACATTTTTTTCTTGTTTTAACCATAAACTTGCTTCATTTTGTTCAGTTTCTCAGAAAACTAGATGTCATATCTTCATTTTGCATTTCAAGTAAATGTATCTTAATTCAAGGATGTTTAGATATTTTTATTGGAAACGAGACAAAAATACTGTGGGAAGTTTTCATTTTTTGCAGTGCATGCAACATTTAATGCCATGAATTTATGAATTTAAGACTTTCTGCATTTATTCAAGACCTTCTTAAGGTCTTAATTTGTACAAGGGTGCATTAAGCCATTTGAAGACCCACAGATCCCTTGGTTTTTGATTGTGTTCTCATAACCTGCAGTGCACCACGATGGGTCCAGCCCCGGTTATGCTCTCCTGCTTCATTTTGACCTCTTCCAGAAAGTCCAGCACGCCGCCCGGGTCTCCAGGCACACCGTGGTCAGGCCAGGCGCGGAAATGGTACTGCCACACTGTACGCTCAGTATTACCCTACAACATCAGACAGATCCCCGGTGTTAGAAAAAGACTCCTGTGTTCTGTGGTGATGTAAGCATTTCGGTTTACCTTACCTGTCCAACTTTTGACAGCTTCAGCTCTCGCAGGATGTAATCGTGCGCAGACGTTTCCTTCACGTTCCGCAGACGCATGGCTCCGTACTCCTTCAGCGCAGACACGTCAGGCCAATACTTCACACACTTACTCTGTGAAGAAAAACACAATTCATCTCAGAATATTTCAGCCAGCAATAAACTATTAATCCAATACTGGATATGGCTTAGTGCAATTATCAAATCACAAAGGCTGAAGCAATATGAGCCAACCATCTCTCTAAATTTCCAATGAGAATAAGGGTTGCAAAGCGGTGGAAGATTTCTGGTAAATTTCCAGAAAACCTTCCAGAATGTTTTGAAACTTGTCAGGATTTTTTGGAAACTTTCAGAAAGTTTTAGAAATTTACTGGAAATGTTCCACCCCTTTGCAACCCTAGTTATCAGCAAAAGAGCTTTAAAGTCTCCCAACAGTTATAATTACAACGTTTGAAAATTAAGACAGCTATAAATATTACTATAGTGTTGTCAAAAGTACCGACCGCGATACCATTCGGTATTCACCGAGCGCTTCATTGATCATTGAAGCCAATCACAGATGTATCTGTTGAGCCAGTCAGCGCTGTTTAATAATCCGCTCAACAGCGCTCAAATCTTAGCGGGAAATGGACATTTTAAAAATTTCAGTACCGAATGGTATCGCGGTCGGTACTTTTGACAATTTTACTGTTTTTCTGTAAAATGAGATTAGTATTTTTATTATTTTACAGTGAAATTTTCTCATTTTGTATTATAGTTTATAAATATTCTTTAGTTGTAGTTGTTGTTGTTATTATTTTGTAGTTATACTGATATTTAATCATATTCAAATATAAGGCAAATTTTGCATACCTACAAACAAGCACAGCAAACTTAGAGCCAGAGTTATTTTAGCATTGGATATTAAATTTTCACTATTATTTTGAATAAGTTTTTATAATTCCCATTTTCATTTTAATTAAAGTTTTAGTACTTTGTTGTGCATTTTGTCATTACTATTAGTCTTTTTTAAAACCTAGTTTTATTCATTTTTATTTTAGTTTTAGGTATTTTAGTTCATAAAAGTTACTAAATTAAAATAGAAATGCTGCCTTGGCAACTAGCCAAAATAAAATAAGTTAAAATGTCATGAAATGTTTTATTGTTTTAGTTTATTTTTAAATCATAAATAAATAACTACTAAATAAATTTGAAATTAGATTTTATTTCCAAATTTTGCAGCTCTACTTTTGGCTAGGGCTGTGTATTGGCAAGAATCTGGCGATACGATACGTATCACGATACGATATATTGCGATACTGTAAGCAAGGCGATATATTGGGATATTTTTCTTATTTTAGGAATAGGATATATTTTTAGGAAAGCTGTCATTAAGAACACACCCCCACATGCAAGCCTTAGCAAAAAAAAAATTTTAAAAAAAAATTGTTTAACCAGAACAAACTGGGATCTGCATTTGCAACAATCAGTCCCTGTAACATTCAACATCATTGAACCACTTTTTGTGCAGTACGAGTCAAGGGGAAAAAAAAAGTGCTTGCAGGATTCTTTAGTTAAATGTATATGTACAAAATGTATTTTATAAAAAAAGACCTTATATATTTTTAGACCCTGCTTTAAAGGTTAACAGTTTAAGTTTACAATTGTGACATACAATGTCATAACATTTTGATCTGAACAAAAAATTACACCTGCTTAAATACAGTGCTTGCAGGATTTCTAAAGAAAACAATAAAATAAATACAGATGTTGAACATTCTCAGAACCTTTCAACTTGGATTTCACAGGTTTTTCAGTTTGTATTTATGTTCCGCGTGCAATTGGCGAGACGCGAGCACCGCCCCAACTGCACAAAACGCCCCCAACACGAGAGAAAGCTGCAGCCATGTTGAAAGGCTCTTCAACACGGGACGCGGCAAGCGGCGGAACCGAGGCGGACGTTACTACAAAAGCCCAAATGACGCCACACTTCAGCTTTGTACACTGAAACGGGAACTGGAACAATTCTTTCATCCTCCATTACTGGCAGCGAACTATATTAACGCTAACATTAGTGGCGTGCTCTTATGCTAGTATTTCCTGTCACTGTTTAAGTTCAAAGATGAAGACAGCTATCTAGCGGCAGGGATATGAACTCAAAACGAAACAACTGCCATGAATCTTGTATGATTTTTTTTATTTTGATATTCCATTTTTGAGAATCGATACAGTATCGCCAAACAAAATATCGCGATACTCATGTGTATCAATATTTTCTTAAACCCCTACTTTTGGCAACTAATTTCAAGCTTAGAAAATGCATTATTTTACATCATGAAATAGTAATTTTAGTACCATTCCAAATGTATTTAAATTCGGTCAAGGTTTGCATAATTAGATATTTCTTTTAGCAATACAAAAATCAGCCCATGAAACAGAATGAAAATGTCTGTAACTGGTCCAGCCATTGGGAAACGCCTCACCTTTCCCCGTTCCACTTCTTTCGTGGTCATGACGATGACTCGAGTGTTCTCCTGAAACACCATCCTCCAGAAGTCACTGATGGTGTTTTGCAGGCAGCCCTGCGTGGCGATGTAGCTCCTCTTCAATTTGGAATTGTTGCTCTTAGTCTCGATTTCAGGCTGGGGATCACAAAAAAAAAAAAAAAAAAAAAGTTACTACACAAACTTTTTCAATCACTCTGATAGGACTTGAAGGCACCTTTATTACCATGATGATGTTGGCATTGATGTAGTCTGAGCCCGGTTCGTTCGTGTCACCATCAGTCAGCACGACTCGCGTGTGGTCGACTGAGGAGGAGGAGACACAGAGAAAACAATATTACTGACATTGATGGCTCATGTGGTGCATGTGACTCTGAGAGTTTTGCATGATGATGATTATGTTCACTCACATGGAAGAATGTTTTTATATCTGTTCTTGTTTTTGTTTTCTGGCCGCTGACCCTCTTTGCGACTGTAGAGCAGTTTACACTCCTGCTGCTGAAGCGTCTGTGGACACAGAATTAAAAATGATTGTCAGAACTTGACCCTTTTCTGAATACATTGATTGATCAGTTAAACAGATCACTGCTCAGTCTGGCACTAAACTGGGTGCTGATTGGTTCTTACCTCAAACTCCTCCCAGAATCCCTGCTTGACCTTATCTGTGGCCTCTGCCAGCTTGCTGAGCTCTCGTACCCGACTTTCGATCTCTGCTGCATTGATGCGGGTAGTGTTCAGAGGCTGCAAGTAACATAACACTGCATTGGAAAACTCTTATGTCAGGAAGAATCTTGTTCAATTCATCTCAAGTAAGTGTTCAAAAATGTGTTTAAAAGTTGGGGGGGCAGTAAGATTTTTTTATGTTTTTGAAAGAAAACCTGTTCACCAAGGCTGCATTTATTTGATCAAAAATACAGTAAAAACAGTAATATTGTGAAATATTATTATAAATCAAAATAACTCATTTCTATTTGAATACATATTAGAATGTAATTTATTCCTGTGATGCAAAGCTGAATTTTAATGTATCCTTTCTGAATAAAAAAGAATTAATTTCTTTTTTTTTTAAACTGACCCCAATCTATTGTGCATAAGTGTATTCATTTAGCATACAATTTTGTGATTCACAAGTGCAATTCTAAATGCATATTTACTTAAATGGCCAATCACACACCTGTTTGAGCTGCAGGACTGTCCCCAGTGTTTCCACCATAGGGTTTTTCTTGTAATGCTCCACCAGATCTGTGAGCGAGTCGAATTTCTCCCCACCTCCAACATCATACTTCAGATCATGCTTATAAAATGATAATAGAAATTATAACCCACTTACATAACACAAAACAGGTAAAAAGTATTTTTATTACTGTGATTTGGAACTAAATAAACCAATTGACCATTCAAACAGGTTTCCAATATAGACCAAGAACAACAATTAAATAACACATAATAAATACAAGAATGCATTTTAGCCAAAATATCTAAAGCATTTGAAGATAAATAAATACATACATAAATAGGTATGTATTTAATGATTTATTTTATATACACACACATACATACATCCATATATATATATATTTATAATAAGTATGTACATATTTAATGATTTATTATAAATATAAATATATTTATTTATTTATCAGTGATGGTTTAGAGCAGATGAATGTAGAAACAACTACTTATTTAAATCACAAAACGTATTTATATCACAAAGTTGCATCTTTTAATTTAACAAACAAGTAAAATATTTTTTCAATCTACATTATTTGAGCCCACTAAATGACTAGTTGGTAGTTTAACACTTAGTTAACCATCCTTGGCCCTTTCTAATTTAAAAGAAAATACATTTGACATGCAAGTCAAAATTGTAAGTGAACTTTACCTGGCAGCGTATCATGACGTGTGTAACTTTGGGTTTGTTGTCGCTGGTGTCTGTCTTGTCATCTCCGGTCCGTACGGAGAGCACAAAATCTCCTGGGTGACTCTGACTTTCCCTCACCAGGAAACTTCCATTCTTGCCCTTCTCTGTCAACAGCTTCTCGGCCTCACGACCAGATAGGTGACCATGAAACCACCTTGCAAATAAAGGGAAATGTCAGAGGAGTGTGTTCAGGTTCAGACACCAATAAAAAGGCCTATAAAACACAACTATCGGCTCATGTTGTCATGGAAGGACAGACAGATTATGAGCTCACCTCTCAGAAGTGGGATCGGCACAGTTGAGCGGGTATTTCAGCTCAATGACATCTCCGTTTTTCTCTTTCAGCTGTCCGTGATGTTCCATGTAATACTGTACCAGCTCAGCCAGGGTGGCAAACTTCTCTCCACCGTACAGGTCATAATAGTCTCCCGTGTTTTGGATCTTAATGTGGGTGACGGCGCCATTTCGCCTTGTGAAGAGAAGAGCTTCAATTAAGTGTGCATATAACTTCAGTTTATGATAGCAGACTGTAAATGTTTTTAATAAATGTTACAGTAAAAAATATGTACATAACTAAGTTACCTTGTCATCTACAGTGAAAATTGTATTACTGGTTGAAAAATGATGGTTTTGCAAGTAAAAATTAAGAGTTGCTATATAATTCATAGAAGGGCTGCACAATAAATGTATATTTGTCCACTGGTTATTAATCGCGAAACGTTTAATTTTCATTTTTTATATTTTCCTTATCTTGCATTTGTAACAAGCCTCCACAAGCTTTCATGCTTGCGGTTGCCAGATGTCAGATGTTCTGCCGGTGGGTGCCCTCCTTCCATGACTTTAGTACTGAGTAATCAACGTTAAAAAGTTTTAATTTAAGGGGTTCAAACACTTGAAATTCAATACACAAAAGTGTCTCGTGATTTATTTATTTTTTTACTTTTTACCTTTTAAATTTATCAGGATATTTTACATTGTAGTCAATTGCATAATACATAATATTTTCAATTGACGCTTGTTATTCCCAGTCTAAATCTCGATTTATCCATCATTTCTCACCTGACAGAGAGCGTAAAGTCTCCAGGGTTGCTTTTGCTGGGACGGGCCAAGAAACTGCCATCCACACCACGAGTGAGGAGAAGGTTCTCCGCCTCCACTCCAGTGATGTTGGGGTGGAACCACCTACAGGCACAAACACACAGTCAACACATAGTCACATGAAATACTGATTGTGGGCATTAACACTTTATACAACAAGCAATACAGCTAATGGCCAGTAGACATAAAAGTATCTGCAGAAATTTCAGTAAATATTAAAAACCATCATGTGAAAAAAATTTCATTCAGAATCAAAAGCCAGAGATGCAGCTCAAAAAATAAAATAATTTTAGCACATTAAATATGGAGAGATCTGTTAGTAATTTTGTTACTAATTTTGTTGTTTTTTGTTCGTTTGTTTGTAATAATATTTTGAATTTATTATTTTTTTTACAGTTTTAGTAATTCTGTTGTGTTTTTGTCATTTTAGTAGTTTTTGGTTTTTAATAATTTGTATATTTTCTGTTTTTATTGCAATATTAGTTACAGTTTTAGCAATTTTGTTGTATTTTTTATTTTGTTTTTCATTTTTTTAAATATGTCCTTATAGTTTTTTTTATTATTATTAATTCTTATTTCAGTTTTTTAGTACATCAAGTTACACTAAATTCAAATAAGAAATGTTGCCTTGGCAACTAGCTGAAATAAAGTATTTTATGTTTCATTTTATTTCAACTAACAAAGTTTAGTTATAGTTATCTATAATAACCCTAGACGTTATTGAGACAAGCTAGTTCAATATATGCCTTTGTGAATGTGTATATGTATATACAGTGACACCAAAACGATTGCAATATGCATGTCACAAATGCTACACAAATCATATCATTTTGTCAAATGTTTTGTAAAGCGGTGCTTGCTTTACCAGTTAGTCTCTAAAGCTATGACATCAAGCCAATTTTACATTTGTCTCGTTTTGCTTATATGATGAATTATGCAGGCATCTATTTATCTTGTCTTTATCTAGAATGCAGATTACATGAAAACAATATTAACACAAGCTGGCCACAATAACTAACTTACAATAAGAAAAATAACTCAAATTCACTCCACACTGCTGTCATATCATTCTTCAAAACACAGTGTCATTTTCCTGTGTTCAAATCTACAATATGACCTGTCAATCTTCATCAGCGGATATGAAACATGATCATTAAACAGACTTTCAATGTCCTAAAATCAGTGAATTCAAAGTAATTCGACATAAGACCGACTCTTTCAGACTCAAACATGTCCAGTCTCGCCCTGTTGGGTTTAAATCATTAAACTGCCTGACATTTAAATTAAACACGTTTTTCGCATTTTACACACTTAAAACACTTACAACAAACATTTGTTTGATTTATCATGAAAATAGCAGTGATAAGATATGTAAAATAAATGAGAAATGGACAGAATATCAGGTTTGTTTTTGCTTGTTTCTCACCTTCGGGATGTCATCGCTGCCTCACTCTGTTTACTGTAATTTCACTCGCTTTCCCGTTAAAAACTCCGTTTAGATCGACAGTCCCGTGTTCAGCGCCTCATACGGCAGCGGGTCCCGCTCGGTTTGGGTTCGGACAGACGGACATGAGTGAATAAAATAACGGGAAAGAGGAACCGGGAGCGCTAGGCCGCGGCGGCGGAGAGTTTTCTGGAGTCGATAGGAAAAACGTCACCAAAGCTGCGACACACAGCGCGCGACGCGCCGCACTGACGCGCCGCACTGACGCGCCCTCTAGAGGCGGAACATCAGAACAAAAAACGTTTAAGTTTTAATTTTGTTTTTGGTCATTTGGTTTTAGGTTAAAATACAATTTTGTAGAAATAAAGTAAATTATAAAATAAGTTTTTTTTAAAAAACATTAAATATACATTTCAAAATATTAAAATGAAAACATGAATGTGTAAGAAGTGTAGGCTATTTTAGGCTGATGCATCAGCAACCGGCTGTATAGTGAATATAACAGAATACATATAACAAATGTTGTTCTGTAAAATAGTTTTAAACATATCAACTAAACTAAAGCATATCACTGCCCCTGACATTTGTTATTGCAACATTTTGAACACGTAATCAAATGCAACCATAAAAACAACAATCATTGCAAATCAAATACTGAGATAAACATACTGCAATAATATTAACAGAAGAGAACAAAAAGAAAGAAAATATACATATATTTGTAATGTGAATCAATTAAAGGATAGATTTAAGGCTTTGCAATATTTTAGTCTTTTTGTTTTGCTATTTCTAGTAAAATAATGAAGGTAGTGATTTATTTCTATTTTTTTTACCTTTGTGGATAAACAATTCTCTCTATATAATACGTAGGCTACATTTGTAATAATATTAAATGAATATATTACATTTAATTCAAATAAACAAATACATTTTAACCACCATTATCAAAGAAAAATAAACTTATCCTCTAATTTGCATTTTGTTTAGTGTTCTTTTTAACAAAAAAGACAAATCGCTCCGAAATAATTTGTATAAATATAATAAAATAAATAGTTTATGTACTTATAAATACACAATTCAAGTCAATGTCTTTCTCGTCTGTTTTACAGGATTAATTCAGCACTCTGACATGTCAACTGTTCCGCTCGTTTTTTGCAAACGCGAACTACGTCCGGAGTTGTGGCCTTTTTGTCCCTTCAGGCGACTCGTCTAAATCTTGACGTGGCATCATCAGTAGCGCAGCTAGCGCTTGTCAGTCTCCGCCTTTATAGGTCCAGTGCGGCGTAAAGTCTCTTTTATGGGTTTTATCCTCCATTAATACAGCGCACCAAACATGTTTACGTTCTCGGAACTCGTCGTGCTCCTCGGCGCGCTGTCTTACACAGCGAGCGGCTATTTTGTGAGCATCGACGCTCACGCGGACGAGTGTTTCTATGAGCGCGTGAACTCGGGCACCAAAATGGGCCTGATGTTTGAGGTCGCCGAGGGAGGATTTCTGGACATCGACGTGGAGGTGGGCATCAAAATACACTTATTATATTAATAAATGTCATTAATAATACACGATAACCCACAAACAGGCGCTGTAGGAAGTTTGCAGGTGTCTATGTCTGCACGCTCCAGATGGTGGATGAAGCCGGAAGTGAATTGCTGGCTGTTAGTGATTATTAATGCTTAAATACTAGATTATGTACAGTCTTAATGTAAGGCATTGTGTGTATTGATAACGTTTAGAAGGGACAAGGTGAAAGTTAGAGTACTCTGGTTTTGTTTGTTCTCACTTTGCTTTCACCAGATGGTTGTTAAACACAAGTATTGTGGTATTACCATGATTTTATTATTTTATAGTTCTAGTGCCATTTGTAATCCAAAAGTTTGCTTAGTACTTTAGATATTCTTAAAGTGCCATGTATTCAGTGGTGGCCAAAATGATCAGAACACTAGTATTTTCACCAGCTGTAAATTACTTTAAGTCAGTTATTTCTATCTTTTGCTGTAGTGTGTCAGTAGGAAATATCAGTTTATATTT
The DNA here is from genome assembly GCA_027422415.1 of Schizothorax lantsangensis. Taxonomy (NCBI): domain Eukaryota; kingdom Metazoa; phylum Chordata; class Actinopteri; order Cypriniformes; family Cyprinidae; genus Schizothorax; species Schizothorax lantsangensis. The sequence continues at coordinate 24,750,426 of CM049856.1, read as the reverse complement.
CCAAACATTGATTTTGCTATTAATTGTAATAATCCAGTGAGATTTTTGTCTGACAGCAGCCAGTGCTCCACACAGAGATCTGATCTGATCATCATCAGTCTGTCTGGAATGACATGAAGAAACAGAACAAACTGAGACAGACTAAATCCAGAAGAACTGTGGCAACGTCTCCAAGACGCTTCAAGAAACATCCCTGCAAAGCTACAGTACTGTTAAAAGTTTTAGGCACTTGTGTAAAAATGCTGTAAAATGAGGATGCTGTCAAAAATAGATTTTCCTTATCAATTAATTTCTATTAACTAAATGAAATCAACATTTGGTGTGAGCGTCCTTTGTGTTTAACGCAGCTTTTGCCCTCGGTGCACTTGAGCAAAGTGAGCTTTGCAGGAAGGTTTCTTGAAGCGTCTTGGAGACGTTGGCACAGTTCTTCTGGATTTAGTCTGTCTCAGTTTGTTCTGTTTCTTCATGTCATTACAGACAGACTGATGATGATCAGATCTCTGTGTGGAGCACTGGCTGCTGTCAGACAAAAATATCACTGGATTATTACAATTAATGGCAAAATCTATATTTGGAAATGTAAACTGATATTTAAAACCATTTTTTTTAGCTGGTGAAAATACTAGTGTTCTAATAATTTTGGCCACCACTGTATATGCACACACACACACTCACACACAAGTATATTAACTATTAATAGTGTTTATTTGTGAGTTTTTGTGAAGTTGTGAGCACCTGTCAATACCTCATGTATTGTTTGTCCTGAACAGATAACAGGTCCGGACGGGAAGCAGGTCTATAAAGGGGACCGCGAGTCCAGTGGCAAGTATTCTGTAGCCGCCCATATGGACGGAACCTACAAGTTCTGCTTCAGCAACAAGATGTCCACCATGACCCCTAAGATTGTGATGTTCACCATCGACATCGGCGAGGCACCCAAGGGACAGGATATGGAGACAGAGGGTGAGCGCATGAACTGATGCAGGGGTTTCTGGGAAGGTTGTTTCTCGTAGTGGCCTCTCTTTTGCTCCATATGGCAGAGTTCTCACGGTCACGAAAAACCTGAGAGCTTTCAGGCAACTGGAAAAGTCATGGAAAATAAAATATTTGTGGAAATTTCTATAATGAATATCAGGTTTTCTGCCCAGTTCTATAATATTTTAGTTGCCTTCTATAGGCCTATATCAGGGTTATTATAGTTGACAAAAAAATAAAGAAATAAAATAATTAACTAAATCTCAAATATCAAAACCTTTCATTTTAGCTAGTTATTTTTATTTAGTGTAATATGACAAACTAAAATAACTAAAATTAAAAACAAATTATATAGGTATTTATAAAAACAAAACTAATTAAAAAATAATTTAACAATTACAAAAATTTTAAATTTTAATCTAAAAAATAAAAAATAATTCAAAATAAGTGAAAACTATAAAAGTAATTAAATTGGTGGTGTTGCATTTGCATGCTGAATATGCAGAAATATTTGCAGTGATATAATCATTGAGTACATTTTAAGTTATTTCCAGCTCCTCAGTAACTAAAACCGACATGAAATTGAACAAAAACTATATAGACATGATTTTTTTTTTTTTTACGAAAGTGAAAAATACCAACAAAAATAATTGGAAGCTATAATTGTATCTCAATCCTAAAATGACTGTCTCTGTTTCTTTAAATATTTAATTATTAATATTTATGTTTTTTTTAGTACTTATACGGTCCTGAAATTATGACTTAACATGTTTTTTTTTGCTTCTAATGTGACCTTCTTCCCTATTCAGGAGGTGGTGACAGCTGGGATGGTAGGAATAGACTGTACAGTAGATAATTTTAACATGAGTTTTAAACTTAAATCTAACAGCATCTGCACCTAGATTTGCACCTGTGTGTGTATAAAGACAGTATGACCAATGAGCTGAATGTTTCAGTGACTGATAAAACTGCTGTTGAACACTAAAGAGAGTACGGTGTGGATTTTGTTTTACAGATATAACATGAATGGTTGTGTTGTCATATAGAAGAGGTTTATTTGAAGTTCTCATTGCCTGTTTTGCGTTTTTAACCGTAGGCTATTCTGGTATTTATCTTTTATGCTCAATAAGGGTTTTTATTAATGTAACAGCTGTTTATGACCTGTAAACTCTTGCATGTGTACATGTGTTCACAGTTGGTACCAAACTTTTATACTGTTGTTTGTAAAAATTGTAGGCATTGTATTTGCATGCTGCATGCACGTTGATAGTCATCACGAGTAAATTGCAATTAATTTATCCCCAGCTCATCAGAATAAGCTGGAGGAGATGATCAATGAGCTGGCGGTTGCCATGACGGCGGTCAAACATGAGCAGGAATACATGGAGGTCCGAGAGAGAATACACCGTGCAAGTAAGACATCCTCACTAATCACGTGACCACAGTTGTTGTTTTTAAGCAATCATTATTTTGCAGGGTTTTGAACCCAGGAAAAATATGCATATTTAAATGCCCTTTAAATTATTATTATTATTGTAATTTTGACCTGCCATGAACCCAGCTGTATGTATGTTTTTATAGTCTTAGAATTATTATTATTGTAATTTTGATGTCACATGAACATTTATATATATATATATATATATAATGCATGTTTTAATGGCCTTTTAATAGTAGTAGTAATAATTGTTGTTATTATTATTATTATTATTATTATTATTTTGACATGACATTAACCCAGCTTTAATATTTTGGCATTGCATGAATCCAGTTATAATATGCATGTTTAAATGGCCTGTAAATTTTATTTTATATTTAATTTAAAATGTTATTTTGTTTTCATTTTGACATGAATAACTGAATGATTGAAAAATTGAATAATGACATAATTATTTCTTCTTATAAATATTCCTTTTTTATCTTGACATGACGCGAACCCAGCAAAAATATACTTGTTAAAATGGCCATTCATTCGTTTATTTATTTTATTTATTGCACACATTTGTTTGTTTAAATGGACTTTGGAATTATTTATGGAATTATTTATTATTTTTTTTATTTTGGCATGACGAGCAGCTAAAATGCATATTTAAATTGACTTTGAATTATTATTACTATTTTATTTATTTATTGATCTATTTTAACTTTCGGTCTAATTTTGTCTCTGTCCTCTAGTCAATGACAACACGAACAGCAGGGTGGTGCTGTGGTCCTTCTTTGAGGCTCTGGTGCTGGTGGCCATGACCCTCGGACAGATTTACTACCTGAAGAGATTCTTTGAAGTGCGGAGAGTCGTATAAAATCCTGTCTGTGTTCCACAACATAAACGCATCAAGTCCAAGATTTACCAGTTCTACGAATTGGATGTCCAATTCAACAGAGATGGGAAGAACTTGGTGGTTTGCTAGTCCACCAGTCTGTTTTGATTTGCCCCAGTTGTAGTTCTCTTCATTGTTTGTTTTGGTAAAGGGTGCGATTTTGAATTGTTAATTCATTGAGTTTGTTTTAGCCCAACTTGATTTTGAACAGTCATCTTTATATATGTATATAATTTTTTTTTTGGCTTGGTGTTTCTTCTCCAGTACAGTTAGGATTGCACATTACTATGAGAAGGAAGTAAAGGTGATGTGGTGTTGCCCCAATACAAGAACATGGTTTAGGATTGTATGGAAATAGCATGATGTTATTAAACCATTACATGAACATTGTTGTGAGCGAATGGGAAGTCAGCGGTCTCTGATATAAGTGTCAGGAAGTGTCACTGCGAGCACACATGTCATGTTCACTGCTCATTATCACATTTAGTTATGCCAACAACAACCTCCATGGCACATATTTAAACCTGATGCTGGTGAAGCGGTAAAATGACTGCTTAGTTACTACAGATTTTCTGGTGTGTTTTTTAAATGTTTAGGCAGGGTAGGCCCGATTTCTTTTCTTTATCTCCAGTCTCTTCAGACAGGAAGTACTTTATGTAGTTTTGTACCATTTTTGTTGTCTAAACCAACTCTTACATTAAAGAAAATGCAAAATAATTTGGCTAATACTACTGGTGAACTGATAAAACTGTAAACCTCAGAAGTTCAATGAATATGTATGTCAAATATGGATTTGATTTAATAAACATAAAACATGTTCTTAAAATGTCTCCTTTTTATCGTCTGCGTAGATTTGGATGCACACCATGGAAACTCGCAGCAGAATTTATGTCTTACTGCCATGTATTTGATATTTGTTTTTTGTTTATATAATTTATTCATGTATATAATTATTAATTATTCATGTATAAATTATTGTCGAAGCCGCTGCGGGAATATTATGTTGAATGTTGTCACGTGGTAGCTGTTACTTTTCTCAGCGATGATGAGGTTGGACCAATCGTAGTCCGCGGCGGTGTTCCGTTTGTAGGTCAGACACAAATAGATAATTTATTTAAACGACTAAGCTTCTTATTACATAAAGGTGCCAGATAAGACAAATATTCCTAGTTTTGAATGAGTTTTCTGAGCTCTCACTAAACGCCCCCCGGAGGAAGACTGGAGTCGTACAGAGGTGATGCGGAACGTTTGTATCAGTCGCTTGTTTCCCGTTCGGAGAGTATTGCGTGTAGCACACATCTTCTCCTCCTCATGTGTTTACTTTTATGGATCAGATTCATCTAAATTCATAAACTATGGAAAACATTACCGATGGAAAATGGGAGAGTTTGCCCGTGAAATTGCATGACAGCATATTACAGACTCTTAGGGAGCTGAAATTTACATATACGACTCCTGTTCAGGTATTAACATTCAGAGTGACTGAACTCGCATGTTTCTTATCGTATTATTTACATTGTATTAACTCTTTTTTTCTCGATTTCAGTCTGCCTGCATCCCTCTTTTTATGAGTAATAAAGATGTGGCTGCTGAAGCGGTGAGTATTTGAATATGTGTTTATTTTCATCATAATGCGACAGCTGTCTGATATTTCATATTTGTTTTAATGTTTTTGAAAGAAGAACCTTATGCTCCTCAAAGCTGCATTTATTTGATCGTAAAACAGTGAAATATTATTACAATTCAAAATAACTTTTCAATTTGCTTAACTTTTTTAATTTTTCATTAGCATCATTACTCTAGTCTTCTTTGTCACATGATCCTTCTGAAATCATTCTGTGTTGATTTGCAGCTCAAGAAACATTTATGGTTATTATTAATGTTGCAAACAGTTTTTGCTGCTTCATATTTGTCAAAAACCTGTCAAAAGTTTGAGGTCAATATGGTTAAAATAAAAAAACTAATACTTTTATTCAGTAAGGAGTTGTTAAATTGATTAAAAAGGACAGTAAAGACATGTATAATGTTACAGAAATGCTGTTGATTAAATATGTTCATCAAAAAAATGCATCACAGTTAATATTGATAATCAAAAGAACCATTATTAATAATTGAGCACCAAATCAGGATATTAGAATGATCATGTGACACTGAAGACTGGAGTAATGAGATGCTAAAAATGTTTAAAACATATTCAAATAGAAAACTTGTATTTTAAGAAGTAACAATTTTTAAAATATTACTTTATGTGGTGAGCATAAAGCTGTATTAAAGAAAGTTATTAAGACTTACTTCAAAAACATCTTAATTATTCTGAACTTTTGTAAGTGTATATCATATTTTTCATGATTCCAGGTGACTGGCAGCGGGAAAACCTTGGCATTTGTGATTCCTGCATTAGAAATTCTCCTAAAGCGAGAAGAGAAGTTAAAAAAGATGCAGGTCTGCATTAGATGATGAATTTGACATTTCAGTAACACTGTCTTCTTATTCATCAGATGCTTGCGTTGCATCCGTGTAATTCATTTTGATTTCTATTGTGATGTATTGTCAGGTCGGTGCATTGATCATAACACCCACCCGTGAGCTGGCACTGCAGATCAGTGAGGTGATGGGACGATTTCTGCAGGGGTTTCCTCAGTTTAGGTGAGAATAAAACATCTACTCCCTCTGATGGCCTTAGCTTGTAAATCTAACAATGTGTGTCTGTTTTTAGACAGATTCTTTTAATTGGTGGAAGCAACCCTATTGAGGATGTAGAGAAGTTTAAGACTCAGGGGTGAGTGTATGGACTGCTCTTTTCTAAAACTAAATCTGGAATAAAATAAGCAAATACAATGTTATGTGTGATTCGTAGAGCCAATATACTAATTGCGACCCCTGGGCGATTGGAGGACATGTTCAGGAGGAAGGCTGATGGGCTTGATTTGGCCACCTCTGTGAAGTCTCTGGATGTTCTTGTCCTGGATGAGGCAGACAGATTACTGGACATGGGCTTTGAAGCCAGGTAATGATCTCAAATCATCAGTCTGTAAAAAATAAAAAACTGCCAGAAAACATCCAAAATAATAGGCAATAAAATACATGCATTTAAGTTTACATTGCTTGGCAGCTTAACCAAACTTTCTCTCGAGTCTATATCACTTCTGTTAAAATATTTATTGAGTGTTTTAATAAGTTGCTGTATAATTAGCATACACATACACAAAATAACTTTCTCTCTCTGTATATAGGCATCTAGTAGTTATACCATGGTGCTACAAAGTATAGATAGCACTAATCTACCTCCATTCACTGGATTTCAAATACATTTGCTCTGTTTTTAATTTAAATACTGCATTGATTGAAAAAAATCATATTTGTTTTTAATACGTTTAATTTAATAAAAATATATGTAGATGAGTTTGTTTCTTCATCTGAACAGATTTGGGGAAATTTAGCATTCCATCACTTGCTCAACAATGGATCCTCTGCAGTGAATGGGTGCCGTCAGAATGAGAGTCCAAACAGCTGATAAAAACATCACAATAATCCACACCACTCCAGTCCATCAATTAACGTCAGGTGAAGTGAAAGCTGCGTATTTGTAAGAAACAAATCCATCATTAAGACGTTTTTAACTTTGCTTCCTGCTAAAATGTCCAGTCTATAATCCATAATATTTCTTTCTCCAGTAAAAAAAAAAAAAACATCCTCTGTTCTCCTCTCACATCAAAACTCACCCACACATTTGTTTAGAACTGTTTTGGCTTGTTAACAGTGCTTTATCTGAGCAGATTTCTCTCCTGAATCAGACAAGATGACTTTTCAATGTAAAATACTATGCAATATTATGGATGGAGTTAAAATGTCTTGATGGATTTGTTTCTTAGAAACATGCTGCTTTTCACTTCACAAGATGTTAACTGATGGACTGGAGTGGTGTGAATTACTTGTGGACTATTGTGATGTTTTTATCAGCTGTTTGGACTCTCATTCTGACGGCACCCATTCACTGCAGAGGACCACCAGGATCACAAGTGTGACCCCAAAGATGAGAATAACAGTGGATTGTGGAGCTAATGCAGATTTTTTCTTCGCCTCTGCAGTTTAAACACTATTCTGGGTTATTTACCCAAGCAGCGGCGCACAGGGCTTTTCTCTGCCACACAGACGCAAGAGCTGGAGAAGTTGGTGAGGGCTGGTCTGCGCAACCCTGTGCGAATCACAGTGAAGGAGAAAGGTGTGGCAGCCTCAAGCGTGCAGAAAACACCATCCAGACTCAGCAATTATTACACAGTGAGTCATCTAGAGCCGTCTGTAACCAGCAGGGACTCATTCACTAATGCACATGCATGCATTTTCATGGGGCGTTTTATAAATTGTAACTGCTCTGTTAATTATGACATGAAATAAGTATTGGCTGCGTTTATACCTTTCATTCACATTCCTTTCTCATTATGAAGAAGTTGGGTTGGCCATACTTGTCTGAACTAATTCCCAATTATTTATCTTAACATTTGCTTTATTATGTGCAGATGTGTCGAGCAGAGGAGAAGTTCAACTCTTTAGTGGCGTTTCTCAGGCAGCACAAACACGAGAAGCAGCTGGTGTTCTTCAGGTTTGTTAGACTGATTGCCACATACATTAAGTTTGGAATCATTAATATTTGTTTTAATGTTTCTGAAAAGTAGTCTCTTCTGCTCACCAAGGCTGCATTTATTTGATCAAAATACAGCAAAGACATTAATGTTGTGAAATATTATTACGATTTAAAATAGCTGTTTTCTATTTAAAAAATATCTAGTAAAATGTGATTTATTTATGTGATCAAAGCTGAATTTTCAGCACCACTACTCCAGTCTTCAGAAAGATTAAAAGAACAGGTCTTTTTCTTATATTTTTTTTAAATAAATCTTTTGTAACATAAATGTTTTTTAATGTTAATTCAATGCATCCTTGCTGAATAAAAGTATCTTTTTTTTTTTTTTTTTTTTTTTTTTTTTTTTTTAAGACTGACATACCCCATATTTTTAAATGCCAATTTATCTTTTTAACGTCCACAAAAATAATTTTTACAATTGATAATAATGAAAACTGTTTCTTGAGCAGTAAATCAGCATATGAGTATGATTTCTGAAGGATCATGTGACACTGAAGACTGGAGTAATGATGTTGAAAATTTAGCTTTGATCACCAGAATAAATTACATTTTAACATGTATTCAAATAGAAAACAGCTATTGTCAATTGTAATAATATTTCACAATATTACTGTATCAGATACACATATAATTATGTATTTACTCTATCAAATAAAAGCAGGTGAGTAGAAGAGACTTCTTACAAAAAATAATTTAATTTTAATTTTTAATTTTAATTTAATTATTTCAAATTTTTGGTCAGCAGTGTACATCTTTCCACACACACTTAATTTAATGTAATTAATATTGTTCAGCCATCTTAACATCATCATATTCTCTGTATCCACAGCACCTGTGCCTGTGTGGAGTACTTCGGGAAAGCCCTGGAAGTCTTGATCAAGAATGTCAGCATCCACTGCATCCACGGGAAGATGAAGCATAAGCGAAACAAGATCTTTGCAGATTTCCGGGCGCTGAAGAGGTAATGTAGTGTGATGCCTTTCTAGCTGTTTACAGAGAGGAAGTTAAAGACCAAGAATAAATGCATTATGGATGTGTGCAGTGGGATTCTCGTGTGCACAGACGTCATGGCCAGAGGCATCGACATACCAGAAGTGAACTGGGTGCTTCAGTACGACCCACCAAGCAGTGCAAGGTAACAGGACATTCATGAACACACTTGAGCTCAAAAGTATGTACTTTTGAGTATTTACTACATTCACAAAAGCTTGGAATAGTCTATTACATGATTTATTTTATGCTTTGATTAGTGCATGTAGAGTCAGCTGACATCCAGTTAGTGGTTTGTCATGCACCACTATATTGCTCATACCTAATGAATTGAACAAACCCCTAATATTAATTATTAAACTTCAGCATATTTATTTATTTATTGGTTCATTTAGGTAGAGACAGTACACAAAACATGATTCCAGCCCCCCCAAAAAAAGCTGATAAAATACGCATTGTACATATAAAGTATATACAGAGTATAGTATATGCTAATTCACAGGAACCTAAAAAGGCTTTTCTTAACAACAACATTCCACAACAAAAAAACACTCCACCAACCCTACATTACTAATATAATACACATACATAATTACACATAATTAAAAAATATATATATATTTTAAGGTCACTCTCACCCTGACAACATATAGATAGAATTTTTTGTTTTTAAATAAATTAGATATGCATATAGCTCTAGTTTATTTTAAACATAATTACAAAATGCCTAATGTCATGTACTACTTTTATTTAAATCGGTAACATTAAAGGTCAAAACTTCTCAATTGGTTTACATAGCAAAGCATTTTCTGAGTAACAGCACTTTGTTTTAATCAATGCATTTCAAAGCATTGTTGTTATTGTTAACTAAAGTTTAATCATTTTCAGTAATTGTTAAAAATTGACACTGAAATAAATAGGTTTAAAGTGAAATGACTAAAACTGAAATAAAAATAGTTATATAGAAATACTCAAGAAAAAAAACTGAAATGGCAAGCACATAAAATTACCAAAGTTACAATGGAAATATAAAAATAAAAGCTAATTAAAATATGAATAAATACTATAAGTGTATTAAAAAATAACTGTTAAAGTGATGTACTGTTTGCATGCTTTGTGCATATATTGCTCATTTTTCTCATCAAATTTAATACTCCTTCCATTAGTTCCTTTGTGCATCGGTGTGGTCGAACTGCACGAATCGGAAACCAGGGCAATGCACTCGTCTTTCTTCTGCCAATGGAAGAGTCGTATGTAAATTTCTTGTCCATTAATCAAAAGGTAAGTGAGAGAAAAACTTAATTTCATATATATACTATCAGATGGAGTGTCTAGCTTTTACAAAATTAGGTTTTTAACTCTAAAAAAATCACATTCATGCATTAGACATGCATTTAAAGTGACATGCATTTAAGTGCCTAATATTATTGCATTCTCAATATTTTGTATTTTATATGTTTGAGTTTAATGTGGTACTTTTGTTTTCCCACAGTGTCCTCTTCAGACGTATCCTCCAGTGAAAGATGTGGTTGATGTTCTGCCTAAACTGAAGGCGATGGCTTTAGGTGACAGAGCGATGTTTGAGAAGGGCATAAAAGCCTTTGTGTCGAATGTGCAGGCGTACGCCAAACACGAGTGTAGTCTGATATTTCGCATTAAAGGTGAGTGACATTGCTTAAAACCTTTCATAAGATACTTAACCAGGATAATTCACCTGATTAAAATGACATACACCTTGTCCAGACCTGGATTTTGCTGCTCTGGCCCGTGGCTTTGCTCTCCTCCGTTTGCCCAAAATGCCTGAGCTGAGAGGAAAGACCTTCCCGGACTTCAAACAGGAGGCCATCGACACAGACACCATCCGCTTTAAAGATAAAAACAGGGAAAAACATAGAAAAAAAAGGCTGGCGGAGCTGAAAGAAAAAAAGAAGCCATTGAAGAAGAACTTCATCAAGAACAAATCCTGGTCGAAGCAGAAGAACAAGAAGGATAAAAAGAAAAAGAAGGCTGCCAAAAGAAAACTGGATGAGGTATGTTACTCATTTGTTTGTGTTAAAGAAATAGTTCACCCAAAAATGAACATTCGCTGAAAATGTTCTCACTCTCAAACCATCCAAGATGAAGATGAATTTGTTTCTTCATCAGATTTGGTGATATGTAGCGTTACATCACTTGCTCACCAATGGATCCTCTGCAGTGAATGGGTGCCGTCAGAATGAGAGTCCAAACAGCTGATAAAAACATCACAATAATCCACAAGTAATCCACATCACTCCAGTCCATCAATTAATGTCTTGTGAAGTGAAAAGCTGCATGTTTGTAAGAAACAAATCCATCATTAAGACAGATTTAACTTTAAACTGTCACTTCTGGCCAAAATATGAGTCCATAATAACGCTTCCTCCATCTCCTGTTGTCCTCTCACATCAAAATCCCCACACATATTTGTTTGGAACTGCTTTGGCTTGTTAACAGTTCTTGATCTTTGCATATTTCTCCTGATTCAGACAAGATGACTTTTTTACTGTAAAAAGCAATATTATGGATAGAGGTCTTTTGGCCAGAAACAATGGTTTGAAGTTAAAAATGCCTTAATGGAGGATTTGTTTTTTACAAACATGCACTGGAGTGGTGTGGATTATTGTGATGTTTTTATCAGCTGTTTGAACTCTCATTCTGACGGCACCCATTCACTGCAGAGGATCCATTGGTGAGCAAGTGATGGAATGCTACATTTCTCCAAATCTCTTCTGATGAAGAAACAAACTCAGCTACATCTTGGATGGTCTGAGGGTGAGAAATTTTCAGAATCGTTTTGGGTAAACTATTCCTTTAAAATCCAAAAACTCCCTGTTTTTATACATATTGCATATTTTTACTAAATATAGAAAGTACATGTATAACAATAGGAAACTCTGTAAACAGCTGTAAATGTAGTGAATGGGCTATTCTAAAAAGTCTCAATGCTATATTTGTGGGGTCACAGGAATCAGATGTTGATCACGAAGATTTAAACGAGCTTTTAGACGACACACGTCTGCTGAAGAAACTCAAGAAAGGAAAGATCAGTGAAGAGGACTTCGACAAGCACATGAGTTCAGCGGGCAGCTCACATCCCAAACAAGCCGAGGCAAACATTTCTGATGGAGACGGAGAGTGAACTGTCATTTCTGTGACTTTATGCACATTCATTGACTGTCATTTGACTTAAATATGCAAATATGCTGTATCAGCAGTGTCATTTTCATTCTAGTTGTCTGTGTACTGTACAATGAGGATGCATTCTTAACAAATACGCTTCTGTATTAATTATCAACTATATACATCAATGTCCAAATATGATAAATAAACAATTTTATTGGAAAAGTGTAAGTGTTTTCAAGGCAAGGGTCTCTTTTCAAAATATATGATCTGTTTCTATAAATATATAATCTATATATTTCCTGTTACCAATAGTGCATATATAAAATACATAGAAAAGTCCATAAAAAAAATCTTAATTGTGTGTTGTTTCATTTGGCCTACATACAAAAAGAAAAAAAAATAGTTTCTTTCATTTTACTGTGAAATGAAATATATTATAAATCAGTCTAAATATTATTTGGAAATTTGATTATTATATAATTGTTAATTGTTACATTTTCTACTATCACTGTATTGGTAGATTTATTATTTATTTAGTCTTTTATTTTCTTATTTTAATCTAATTTTAATTATTAATTGTTTTACTCCATTTGTATTTATTTTATGTAATTTTATTTTTAAAATATGTTTATTTTATTTAATCATTTTTTTAGTCTATTGTAATCTATATTTAAATAAAATATTTTATTTGTTTATCTTTTATTTTATTTTAAATTATTTATCTATTTATTTATTAACGTTTTTACACTGTTTTTGAATAAACATTTCCACAGACCCCCTAAGCACTCCCTTTTGGCCCCATGGGGTTCTCGGATGGACCCCAGTTAGAAAACCCCTGCTTAAACAATACCATAGTACTTCCTAATTTTATTTTATTTTACTAGAGCGAAAATATACGTCTTAAAACATGATCGTACTATCGCACAATTACAGATGTGCCTTTTACAGTGACACTGCATGACACACATGTCTCCATGATCCTGTTTAAAGTCTTTCCGGAGTACTCGCTCTGCGCATGCGCATCAATTAATCCTGCTCTGCTCCATCATGGCGGCGAGGGGCCATGTGCAAGATCCCAACGACAGGAGACTGCGACCCATTTACGGTAAGATTCACATCACACGCCTGAGCTTATACAGACCTAGCGGGTCTGACTAGTGCTGTAGGACCGGCATGTGCGTTATTGAGTTTAGTAAAGGGCTGTAAGAGCTGTGGAGAGCCGGTGAGGCCTGTGGAGCTGAAGCCGCGGTGTCGGTTCGACTGCGGCGCTGGATGACAGTGCGTCCTTATGCGGTCACACTCTGACATTTCAATCGGTAGAATAAATCCTGTTTATAGCCCATCTACACACTGAAATACTGTTTAAATATCCAGAGATCTGTGTTAATGTCATTTGATCAACCGGCTCATTACCTGTTTGAGATGTCAAAGAGATTAACAGACTCAATATGAGCCATTTGTGCTTTAATTTTTCGTATTTTCTATGGGTTGTTATGTGTATAGAGTCTCAGACAGATGCTTTACATGCTTAATAATTTATTAATGCTGAAATAACACGAGTAGTTACATTATAGATGCATAAAGCTGAGCTTTGTGGCTAAATGATCTGAAGATAGACCTGCTTATTGTCTTCCAGAGATTAATTGTAAGCCTCTTTGTTTCATTTTGAGCTATTGCGTTTTAATTTGGGAAATTTTCTCCAAAGCTGTGCAGAAATGCCCTATAAATTGCTTTAAATGCCTGAACCCTTAAACTTTGTTGGTCTTAATGCATAGCCTTGTGGGACACCACTGACATTTGTGTTTTATCTGCCAACATAGTATGCTATCTTACTGTGTGTTTGACTGTATGTATGTCAGTGCTTTTGCATGGAGTGAATATTAATGCATTTGCATATTTTATGCTGCTTACATTGCAAACTAGTTAAATTATTAATTATTGATGTACAGAGTCATATACTTGTTCATTAGTTTTCCTTAATACACTTTAATGTAGAAAGACAATTAAACATTTAGCTTTGGTTTAAGTTAATTTAATATAATATATTTGTTTAACTCGTTTCTTTTTTTTTCATTTATTTTTCATCTTGTTCCTTGCAAAAAAGAAAGACAACAGATAGTTGAACTTGGTCAAGACTAGGGTTGGGAATCGAAAATCGATTCCGATTCCAGAATCGGATACTTAAGGTCAGGAATCGGATACTTGTTGTCAAATTAAAATTTCGATTCCGCCTATCGATTCCTATGCGCTTTTTTTTTTTTTCATCTGTGAGGACCGGACCTACAGTGATCTGCCAGGACCTTGCTCGCTAGTAAGCGCTCCAAAGTTTGGCTACAGTTGCGATCAGAAGCCAAAAAATTTAAGTATAATATCTGTGATAGCTAAACATGTTGCAAGAGAGGTGTCACCACCAACATGACAAAGCACTTTAATTTAATAGATCGTTAAAGATCGCAAACACGATTCAAACACCAACGTGATCCTATTCCTAAATTACAAACATCCGTCTGTTTCATTCCTCAACCTTTGACGTACAACGTAAGATCACATCAGTGTGATTTGAACATTTAAATCTGCGTTCGCGCTGCTGCTGACCTGAAGAGAGCAGCTGTCATCTGTCTGGAATGAAACAGCCTCACAGTCTTTTCAACCACACAGTATCATTATTTCTGTATTACAAGCATTCAAATCACAGAAGTACTGGGATAAACATTTATAGTTCAGATATAAACTCTGATGTGTAAGGTAGCGATTAAAATAGAGTAAATCACCTTTTGAAAGTAATTTGACACTTCAAATGTAGATTTATGGATTACATTGTTACGCCTGTAGGTGGCGAAAATGGGCTGTTAAAATGTATTTGTGTTTGAATCACACAAGAGATTCGTTCAAGAATCACACAAGAGATTCGTTCAAGAACACTGATTCATCCAGTAATGAACCAAGTACATCTTGAGTGAGTCACTGAATCATTCATTCATAAATTACATGTGATTTTGTTTAGTTGTCTAACGTTTTTTTCTTCAGAATCATGAGAGAAGCACAACTTCCATTGGGGGAAAAAAATAAAATAAAACTTAATTTGTTTTTTTAATTTATCCAGAATCATGCAGTTCTATTTTGCACACAAACAGCTCTTAAAGAGTCCAGGTTTTATGTAGCCTGTTGATTTTTGTTCATGGTATTCAGGCAATAACATGGTGTTGCAAAAAAGAGACGCAGGATAAATGTTTGATATCATTATTTAATCACATTGGAATCGAAACTGGGAATCGAAAAGAATCGGAATCGATAAAATTCAAACGATACCCAACCCTAGTCAAGACTAAACAATTTTCATGTAGAAATGTAGTCCGTCTAACATTCACTTACACTTGTGTAGAGATTAATTAATTTATATTTTAGTCTATATTTGTTTTTATTAACACAAAGATTAGTATTTCCAATGCATCTTGTAAGTAAAGATACATGGTTATTGCATGATCTGCCTTATTGACTTAAAACAGTTAACCCACTGTATAAATATTTAAGACACAACTTTTAATAAATTATATTATTACATTATTTTAGATTAAGTAAAATTATATTTAATTAAATTATTCAATAAGTTATATAATTTTTTAATTGCAACCAGGGCCAGAATTAATCATTGCAATTTTATAAACTGATTTTTAAATATTATTCCAGGTTCTTAAATTCAACTGTGCAGATTTGTGCATCAAATCGCATTGATTGAAACAGCAGATTTTATAATGCTACTGTTATTTTTTAATGGAATAAATAAAATGTCAATGACTCGCTATTGTTCTATCACACTAGAGATGCCGCTCTGTGCATGTGAGGTTTGTAACAATCAATAGATCAATGACCTTTATTCTGGTGCTTTGTCTTGCCATCCTGTTGTGTGAAATCGATCTGTATTTGTGTGGGGGATTGATAAGAAATATTAAGTGAAAGTGACGTGACATATGGCCAAGTATGGTGACCCATACTCTGAATTTGTGCTCTGCAATTAAACCATCCAAAGTACACACACACACCGTGAACACACACCCGGAGCAGTGGGCAGCCATTTATTCTGCGCCACCCGGGGAGCAGTTGGGGGTTCGGTGCCTTGCTCAAGGGCACCTCAGTCATGGTATTGAGGGTGGAGAGAGTGCTGGACATTCACTACCCCCACCTACAATTCCTGCCGGCCCGAGACTCGAACTCGCAACCTTTGGATTACGAGTCCGACTCTCTAACCATTAGGCCACGATTTCCCCAATTACAGTTATCAGGAAAGATGCATTAACGGGCAGACACGCTGAAGTGTTCTCTTGTAGAAAATCTAAAACTACAGTCTGGCCTGGTTAAATTTGGCATCCAGCTGTCGTCAGACATGGTCCTGTGTTCTTTTAGCAGAGACTCATGGGAAGGGAGGGGAGGGGGTTCCTACACTCTGAATCGCATCGAGCAGCCGGTGAGAGAACTTTCTCACAGTCGGGGGTCTATGTGTGTGATGCAGTGCTGCATTTCTGCAGCTGTCTGGTCCTGATCATCACCGATGCTCTTGTACCCTCACTTGTTGTTTAGCATGACTGGATGTACAAGTTGCACATAATACCTATTTTGAAAGGGTCATATTTCTCATTTTTGTAGCATTTTCCCCACCTATAATGTTGCTTGCGGCGTTTAGTTTCTCATGACCATCTCGGTGTGGTAAAGAAGCTGATTGAAGGCGTAATGTAGTTAGTTTCTGTTATCATTTGCATCACCTTCATGAATTTAAAAAAGAATCCAAAATTTGAATTCCAAAAAAGGTTTGTAACTGCATGCATACTTTAAATTATAATGAGGTATTGGTCTAGTGATGATTGACTGGCAGATTAGTGGCATTGAGGTTTATCAGTCTTAACTTACACTTTAATGATGGAAACACATGGTTATTCTCTTTGGTAATTGTTAAAGTGCCCCTATTATGGTTAAGGAAAAGTTCATATTTTGGTTTTGGGAGTCCCCAACAACTTTCATTGTCTTATAATATGCATTTATTTTTACCTTATTTGCTCAATGACTCCCAAACGATTCGCTCAACGATTCATTTGTCCAAACCCCTCCTTTGCGTGACGCTAATCTGCGGTGATTGGTCTCATTTTCATTTCATCATGCCTGTAATGCCTGATAAAGCAGCATTTGTGAGCGCAGTGCTGTTTTTTACAGCGTTACCAGGGAAACCGCTATTTTCCGCTCCAAAAGCGGCACCTATTGGCAAAGAATGAATTTACATTTTCATTCAGACCAACGCGAAAAGACCAACAAGTGGACGGGCAATATGCTAATGTATCATAGTTCAGAGACAATAACTTTATACACGGTGCACTTTCAGATTTAAATCTTTGCAGGATGTTTTCATTCACTTAGAGCTGTGTTACACACTGCATGAAAGGTCATTTTCAAAAATCCATAATAGGGGCACTTTAAAGATGTTAGTAACATCCACACCAGTGCTGTTTTGTTGTATTGAACATGTTTTTATCTTCTAGATTACCTGGACAATGGCAATAACAAGATGGCAATCCAGCAGGCTGACAAACTGCTCAAGAAGCACAAAGATCTTCATTGTGCAAAGGTTATTTTTTTACTCCAGAACTCCTTGACCAGCTCGTCATATTAATAGGCCTGTTTCATAAAACAAGTTTACCAAATAAGCCAGACTTATTGCAGTTAGTCTGACTTATTTTGAACTAACTCAACTGGCAATAAGTCAGACTAACTGAAACAGTGCACCTGCACTGTTTGGCCACAATATTTTTATTTCAGTAATATGATTTTATATTGTAATGTTTATATATTAATATGACAATAAAATAATAAAATGCTTACAACAATAATACTGTTATTATTATTCTCAAATTTATTAAAGTAAAATCAAAAATACATGTCACTGTAAAAAATATTTAAGAAAAATATGATAATTTGACAGTACAACTGTAAAATTGCAGTACTTACAGCTGTCATAATTTCTTCATGTTCATGCATTAAACCAAGTTTTATTTTGGCAGAAAAACAAAGTTAAATCTTATGTTTGAAACATGCGTTGGATAATTGCACTAAGCCATATTGCGATATAGATTTTATTTGGATTATTCATGCAGTCCCAGCAAACACAGTTTCCAGTTTCATTTTGGTCAGCTCAGGCTGTGATTGGTTCGCTCAAACTAATTGTCACAATGAATTAGCAGAACTGATGGATTCATGTCGTACTTCACATGATGCTGTGGACAGTGGTCAACACACAAGGCTGTTTTGTTTAAGAAAGAAAAAACATCATGAATTTGACCTTCTAGATCAGGTGTTCCCAAACACGTTCCTGGAGCCTCCCCAACACTGCACATTTCGCACGTCTCCTTGTCTGACACACCCATTTCAGGTCTTGGAGTTGCTACTAATGAGCTGATGAGTTGAATCAGGTGTGATTGATAAAGGAGACATGCAAAATGTGCAGTGTTGGGGAGGCTCAAGGAACGTGTTTGGGAACCCCTGTTCTAGATCAATGAATTAGCTCCAGACACTTTTGTTGTATGCTTTGCTCTTGTTTGGCAGGTCTTGAAGGCAATCGGTCTGCAGCGCACCGGCAAACAGGATGAAGCCTTCACGCTGGCACAGGAAGTGGCCGTTCTCGAACCCACAGATGACAACTCTTTGCAAGCACTGACCATCCTCTACAGAGAAATGCACCGGCGTGAGTGTTGAAAGCACAGACACAGAACCTCATCCTAACAAAACTATGAATTTAATTTCTCTGTCCTCACTGGAACCAAAATGCCATTCAGAGTATGTGTGGTTTTAATATACAAATTGACATGGACCACAAACCCAAAAACTCAAATTTTGTGAATTTTTCTCTTTATTTCTATAGCTGAGTTAGTGACCAAGCTTTATGAAGCTGCAGTCCGGAAAGTTCCAACAAGCGAGGAGTATCACTCTCACCTCTTCATGGCCTACGCCCGGGTCGGAGAGTACAAGAAAATGCAACAGGTTTTGTTTGTGTCCTCTCTGATGTCATCAGTCTTTACATCCTGTTTAAAAAATTAATTGGTGCTGCATGATATGGGGGAAAATTGGATTTTTCTGATAAAAATTGTGATTTAAAATTCAGTAAAAAAAAAAAAAAAAAGCTCCAGGTTTGCTGTGGTTGTTTGTAGGGCTGCAAAATTCAACAAATTATCATTGTTATTATTGTTGTTTATTATAAAAATAAATAAATTACAATATAAGAAATATTACTACTTATTCCCTTTAAAATAAAAAAAAATCTAATATTAAAAAGTGTTAAATAATAATAATAATATTTTCCATTACTAATATTTATGGATGTCTTCATTTCTGCATTTTCAAACATTAAAGAATTGAACTTTATATTTTGGAGGAAAACCACTGGGAGCCATTATTATTATTATTATTATTATTATTTAAAATATTATTATTTTTTAAATTGCTAAATTATTAAACAAAATAAGAAAGTAATATTTATTATTCACTGTAAAATAAAAAGTCTAGTATTTAAAATAATGTTATGTAATATTTTATTTTCCTGGACAAATTTTTATGGCTTTATTAATTTATGCATTTTCAAACAATAAATGATTGAGTTTTTTATTTAGGTGGAAAAGCGCAGGGAGCCATTATTATTATAATTACAAAAATATTAAACAAAATAAATAATATCCACTCTAAAGTATAATTATATATCTAGTATTTATGGAAATATTTTGTAATTATAATTATTTTATTTTTAAGTTGATGTATTAATATTTTTTTGTTTTCTTCATTTCTGCATTTGCAAATGTTAAACCATCTAGCTTTTATTTTGCTGGTAAACCACAGGCCCATAAAGCTTCTCTTTTTGTTGACAACAGCATTTCAATTTTAGGAAGTTGGTTGTTCCCAAATGCACATCATAAGCCACCAAAACTTTGAGATTTGATAATTGCATTAAGCCATATAGAGGTTATAGTTTTAATAGGGCTGCATAGTTAATCATGAATCTCTAAAATATATGTTTGTGTTGAAAGACTGACTTTTGTCTCTCCACGCTTCTGACAGGCTGGAATGGCGCTGTATAAAATTGTCCCCAAAAACCCATATTACTTCTGGTCAGTTATGAGCTTGGTGATGCAGGTACGGTGATGTTTTACATAAACAATACATATCAGAGATGAACCCATGCAGAACAAAATAAATCAACATCAGCAATGCAATATGTGTTTCAGGCCATCTCAGCACAAGACGAGAAGCTCTCTCAGACCATGTTCCTGCCGTTGGCTGAGCGTATGGTGGAAAAAATGGTAAAGGAGGAGAAAATAGAAGCAGAAGCTGAGGTAGGACTTTGGTATCAATAATCTGTTTCTGATTTCAGCCGTTTGAAGTTTATGATGCATTTTCCATCGGCCGTTCCAGGTCCAGCTGTACTTCATGATCTTGGAGCGTTTGGGGAAAAATGTGGAGGCGCTGGAGGTAGTTCAGGGGCCACTTGGAGGTGAGGAGAAAACAATGTGTGTTCTTCAAAGGAATATTCTGGGTTATTTCCAGTTAAATGTCTTTGTTACATGTGTGGCGTGTTGCCAGTTACCAGAGATGAGCAGCAGGTAAAAAAGAACAGCAATTACCAACTCATGGGGATGTGTCTCCATATAAAGAGCATGTTATTATGAAAGCTTGTGTCCAACACAGGATCAAAATAAAAATGTGTAGGTAATTGACTTTTTCTCACAATTCTGACTTGTTTTTGAATTGCAAGATATAAATTCAGATTAGTGAGATATAAACTGAAAATAAATTGAGAGATAAAAAGTCACCTTTACCTTTTTTATTTGATACGTAAACTCGGAAGGAAAAAAACTTTGCAAAATTATTAAAATTTTTTGTTCCTAATGAATGAAATGTGGATGATGTTAACTGTGACAAGATGATTGACAGGGCAGTTTAAACAGTTACAGGATGCATGTAACTAAGCAACAGCGTGTCTGTTAAAGATGCAGCTATGACGAAGTAATATGTCCCAATGCTTGCCTACTATTCTGCTACATACTCAAAAGTATGTACTTTTTCTTCACAAAAAGAGTACATACTGTTAGGGCATAGTATAAGTAGGCGAATTGGGATGCAGCACAGGAGATAAAAACACGTCGGGAGGTTGTGTGAGCGTTGGCTTGAAAACGACAAATACAAATTATGGTTAAAAATAATGTAAAGTCTCCTGTAAATTCTGCTTTTTTCATGGGAGAGTCTGCGCTTTCAAGTCATGTAAAAGGTAAACAAAAATGCCCATGCTCAGTTAAACTAAATATGTTAAGACTGTCACAATTAAAGTGAAATAATAAAATAAACATTTCAAAGTCAAAATGCAGCGCGGGTATTATATTAATTTATCTCTGAAGTGAACCGATTGCCTTCAAAGAAGTTTCAATGGCATTTTCATTTAATGTCTGATAATGTAGCATTTGAGCACAGCGCTGTTTTGTGTACAGTAGGGTTGGGCGATATATCTCATGCGATATGCATGCGCATCTCGTCAGTAAAGCCGGTTTCTTGATTAGCGGTTAATCTCCATCACCTGTTTTCAAATGGAGCGGCATTTAATACACAGAGCCGTAAATCACTGACAAGCTACGCAATATCGCGTTCATATCGAAGGCGATATATCAGTCGATATATGCGTAGCTTGTCTGTGAACTACGGCTCTGTGTATTAAATGCCGCTCCATTTGAAAACAGGTGATGGAGATTAACCGCTAATCAAGGAACCGGCTTTACTGACGAGATGCGCATGCATATCGCATGCAATATATCGCCCAGCCCTAGTGTACAGCCATTACCGGGGAAACCACTGTATTCATGCCGTTCCAAAAGCACCACCTAGTGGCAGACAGAACCTCATATTTTAGCCTTTAAACTATTTTTAAGAAATAAAGGAAAAGTGTAAAGGATTATTTTAATTTAAAGCACACAAGACATCTTACTGTCTAAATGTTTTAGATTTTTGAAGGCACAAGCTTTTTGTTCTGAACACAAACAGCAGGCAGGGTTATTGAAAATGCAATTTCATCCTCTGCCATCAAAACCGCTGAAAAAATAATTCTTTATACTTCTGACTCATCCCTTTTCTTTATTGCTTAAAAATATTTTAAAAGCTGAAATGTGAAGTTTGTCACTTAATAAAACTCTATTTGTGAAAACCTGTATTTGAACTGCAAATCATGTTTGGTTTTTTCCAGTCATTTTATGGTTTAATATGTTACGATAGACATTGCCCTACCCCTCTCATACAGTATTTATTTGATTTGTGCAGGTCTTAAAAAGCCTTACATTTTATTTTAAAATTCCTGCTGGTACCCTGTAAATTATCTTTCTTTCTTTTTTATTTTATAATTTATATACTTTACGTTGGCTATTTATATTATGCAATGCTATATGCAATCCAGACCGGTGATTTTTAATAGCACAATGACATCTGATTTAAAGTGGAAAAACTCAAGTGTGTGTGTGTAAACATGTAATTTATCACAGTTTAAAGTGCTGGAAAATCTTGAAAATGCACCTTGAAGTGCTTGAATAGTATTTGAATTTGGAAAAGGTATAAAAACCCTGAAACAAGTTTCTATAGCTTATAGTTCACATCTCTTTTTGGTATAAAGTAACCTGCAGTCAAATAACTGAATATACATTACCATTCAAAAATTTGCGGTCAATCTTTTTTTTTTTTTTTTTTTTTGCAAGACAGTAATATTTTAATCAGCAGGGACATATTAAATTGATCAGATGTGACAGTAAAGACATTTATAATGTTACAAAAGATTTGTTTCAAATAAATGCTGTTCTTTTGAACTTTCTTTTCAAAGAATCCTGAAAAAATGTATCACAGTTTCCACTAAAATATTAATGTTCTCGGCATTGATAATAAGAAATGTTTCCGAGCATTAGAATGATTTCCGAAGGATCATGTGACACTGAAGACTGGGGTAATGATGCTAAAAATTCAGCTTTGCATCACAGGAAAAAAATCTGTTTTAAAATATATTAAAATGCAAAAGTTATTTTAAATTGTAATAAATTGTAATATTATTTAATTATTTTTACCGTATTTTTAATCAAGTAAATGCAGCTTTGATGAGCATAAGAGACTTCTTTTCAAAACATTATAAATTCTATGTGCTTCTACCATTGAAGTTGCAGTGGATGTTTGTATCGTAAAGAATGTGCAACCATTTGATTTTTTTTTGTCTATACATTTGATGTCTCTTAGTCATTTGCCTTGTTTTCTCCCTCAGAGAAGCTGACCAGTGAACTACAGAGCCGTGAGAACAAATGCATGATGCTGTACCGCCGTCTGGAGCGCTGGGCCGAGTGCAACGCGCTGTCCTGCAAGCTGCTCCTGAAAAAGTGAGTCCACTACTGATACTTTTTCTATCTGATTCTTGAATGGATTTAACATAAATAGCAATTTTGGAGTGAAATCGTTCCATTTGAGCAATGCATTTTCAGTACTTAAGATGTTAGTCATTTTTTGTTTCTCTCCGCAGCCCTGACGACTGGCAGTTCTACATATTGTACTTTGACTCTTTGTTCCACCTTATTGATCAGAGCTGGGCACCTCCGCAAGAAGGAGCTCAGTAAGTAGAAAATTCACAATACTTAACTGGGAAAGACTCATTTCTGTCTCTCAGTATCATGCATGCTGTGTTGTTTCTCTCACTACTGCAGTTCTGCAGAAGGGGAGGTGCATGCCTCCACTGCCCAGGCCATCAGCTTCATTGAGGACCGAGTAGCCACAGAAGAAGCGAAGGAGTCCAAGCATCTGAGAGGGCCATACCTGGCCCGTCTGGAGCTCATCAGACGGCTCCGAGAGCGCAGCTGTCCTGAAGCACAGCAGCTAGGTACACAATTGGTTGGGACTCTTTCAACGCAACACAGGCTGCATGTTTGCTGTATGTTTCTGACATGTTTTCCTGCCATGATGCAGGTGAACCTCTTGAGCACATGTTCCAGTTCTTTGTGAAGTTTGGAGACAAACCATGTTGCATCACCGACCTGAAGATCTTTCTGGATCTTCTCACACCTGACCAACATGTGCAGGTAATCACGATGAGAAGCAAGATCAGTGCATCACTTGCACCGAATAAGAAAATCAATTTTATATATATGTGTGTGTGTGTGTGTGTGTGTGTGTATACAGTTGCAAAAAAAGTAAGTGAACCATTGTCAATTTTCTGCATAAATTTGTCATGAAATTTGATTTTCTCAAGTCATAAATATCACCAAACACAATATTTCTAAGCTGATGAAACGCATACAATCATCATCTTTCATGTCTTTGAGCACACTCATTAAACATACAAAGTGATGGTGGAAAACGTAAGTGAAACACTATGCTTTTGGTGTCACTGAATGCCAGTTGGAGTCAGATGTTATCAAACCAGGGGTCCAATCAATGAAATGAAAAAAAAGGAAAGGTGTGGTTTAGAGCTAAATTGACATATAAACACCAACAGTGTCAGTGTGCTATTCACTAGCAGCATTAGCTGATGTGAACTAGGGCTGGGCGGCATATCGAGTTTGTACGATATATCGATATGTTTTTTATAAGCGATACGGTATGAAGCAATACCGTTAATATCGATATACAGTAGTTTGATATGAGCGCATCTGAAAAAATATCTAGGGAGGACACAGACTGAACTGCTGCGGTGAAAGTGCATAATACAATTTGTTCTAAACATGTGACAAGCTTTATATGAAGGGCTTTAAAAAACTCAAGATATAGTAGCCTATAGTTTAAGTTTAAAGTGGCTCTGACAGAAAGGCTGCGTGTGCCGCTGATAGAGATGCTACTCGTGCTGTTTAATGTTTGAGATGTGCTGTTTTCCTTAATGCATAACTTACATTTCACAGGTATATTCTCCATCTGTAAATGTTAGAAAGCCATGGAAATATTTCCATTTTGCTGTCAGAAGTGCATGAGCTTTTGCTTTGCGATTCTCCACTAAACTTCACAGACTTCATTTAGAATGAGCGCTGATGCGCACATGCGCGCCAAATAGACGGAGCGCAATAACTCTGACTAAAATATACATTTTGCTGAAATATTTGTAGTTAGACAATAAATGTGACAAATGTAGAATTTTAAACCTACAAGTAACTGTAAAGTGCTTGTAGGTTTGATAGCACTAACTGTAAAGTGTAAAGGGGTAATCAAAATAGTCTTTTTTAACTCAATTAGTCTGTGCTTTTTTATTATTGTCATTTTTCGTTTAGTAAATTTAACTTCTGCTTTAAAAGCATTATATATTTTTTTAGATTGCAATGTTAGAATGTAATGTGATTTTTAACCCTTTTTTGCACATAATACTATATGCTTACATTCACTTTATTTGTTTAATCCAAATACAAAATACCGAGATTTATACTGTATACCGCAAATAAGCCAAAAAATACCGGGATATTAATTTTTGCTCATATCGCCCAGCCCTAATGTGAACCATGCCCCACAAAAAAGAGATCTCAGAAGACCTATGGAGACCTATGTAGCTGGAAAGGTTTACAGCGTCAGTCCACAGTTAGACAAATTGTCTATAAATGGAGACGATGTGGTACTGTGGCTACTCTCCATAAAAGTGGGTGCCCAGCCAAGATCTCTCCAAAGGCACAATGCAGAATGCTCAATTAGGTGAAAAACAACCCTAGAGTAACATCTAAAGACTTGAAGGATTCATTGAAGCTGGTTAACATCTCCGTTCATGAGTCAACCATACATAAAACCTTGAACAGACATGGAAGGATACCACGAAGGAAGCCATTGCTCTCCAAACAAAACATTGCAGCACGCCTAAAATTTACCAAAGACCACCTTGACACTCCACAACACTACTGGGAAAATGCCTTGTGGACAAATAGAATTGTTTGGGAAGAACATGCAGCACTATTTATGACATAAAAAGAAAACAGCGTACCAATGGAGACATAAAATCCACCTTTTGGAGTGACCTCAAGCCAATAGAGATGCTGTGGATTGACCTCGAGAGTGAGTGAGCTGGGTGAGCTGAAGCAGTTCTGTAAGGAAGAATGGTCCAAATTCTCCAATAAATTACTCCTGGACATTGTGCAGGTCTAATACAAAGCTATAGGAAGCGCTTGCTTGAGGTTATTGCTTTATTATTCATTTCACTTACTTTTTCCATCATCACTTTGTGTGTTTAATGAGTGTGCTCAACAAGATCCACTTAGAAATATTGTTTGTTGATATTTATGACTTCGGTGAAAATCAAATGTACCGTATTGACCCGAATATAAGACTGTTTTTTTCTTGGAAATGCATCTGAAAAAAACGCGGTCGTCTTATATTCGGGGTCTAGACTTTGACATGTCAATAATACACCCACAACAATAGGTGGCGCCAAAAACGCATAAAACGAGTGTGCCATGAAATACGTAATTGTGTGTTTTAGATTGCGAGTGAAAACAAAAGAAAAAGAAAAGCTTACAGCAGCATGAGTCGTGACTGTCATGTTAGCCAGTCATGGGACCAAACTTCCTCTGTAGTGATTTTAAAATGTAAGACAGTAGCCAGATTTGAAGACTACAAAAATTTCACTTCTACTGTTAATACAATTTTGGTAGGCTAATATGAGATGGATAGCTAATTGTTATATAATTCAGATGGGCAATTACGGTCTACAACAATTCCGATATTATCGTAGACGATATATAGCGCACACCCCTACATTCCTGGAACGTATTGTTGGACCACATCCACGTGCAGTGTGAATTAGGGCTGTCAGATAAAAATTCGGAACTCGAATATTTGTCGAATTCCAAATAAAAATCCACATTTGAATGCAAAAAACATTGCATTCGAATTTTAGGTGTGCATCAGGCAGCCTTATCAGTGGCGCACGAAATGCGATGACGGTGTAAGTGTCATTGCATTTTAATGCTTTTGTTAGCCTATCCAGTTGAACCCACTAGATGCGGCGCTGCTCATTCAAAATATTGCAGAAAAAGAGAACATCAATGCAGAGAAGATCTACGGCAAAACTGAAACCAAGCCATTCACACAACGCATATTTATCACATTTTCTATCGGGACGTCTATCACCATTGCACTTGAGTCTCGCACAAGAGAGACTTTACATGTTTAGAAAGCCATGTAAAATTAAAAAACATGTCTCGAGACTTTATGGCGGTTTTTCCCTATCCCACTTCATCTCATGTTTTTAAATTAAAAAAGTACTCTTTGTGATTGGTTTTCGGTCCTTTGTAAAAAAAAAAAAACTATACATACATGCATACATGATGCTGTTTTGTTTCTAATTGTTTAAGCAACTTAATTATATTTGATTTATAAACATTATTTTAAACATTATGCACTTTTTACAAAGATAGTCGTGTTATTTTATTATTTTAATAATTATTTATTTTATTGCGCCCTCTTGTGGCCTCAGGACAGAAGCCAAAAGCTTTTTGCCTTCTAACTGAAATTATGCCTATTAAATTGACAAAATTTGAATTTAGTTTTGCAGCCATTTTGACAGCCCTAGTGTGAATGCTCCAACATGTTAGCATGGGCACGGAAAAAATATGCACCGCATATGCAGGTGAAGCAGGCATAAGATGACCTACGTAGGTCTGGGATGGGTGTTAATAATTTTGTAACTTTTTTAACAAATTTTTTTTTTTCATAACTAATTAAAATAACGTGTTAAATATATACTAACTTTCTTTGCGACTGTCTCAGTTCATCAACAGGCTAATGGAGGCCGTGCCGCTGGGCGCTCCGGGAGAGGGTGGTGTTGCTCTTCCAGGAGACACCCGGGCTCTGCAGAGACATCTGTGTGTGACCCAGCTGAGCCGCAGTCTGGGTCTGCAGCATGCGCTCAACACCGAGGGCAAACTGGGCCTCATCAGAGAACTGATGGCACATTACCGGCATGGCTTACAGTTCGGTAAGCAGATGACTAGGCAGGTTGAACTCTTATGAATTTTTCCTTTTTTTTTAAAAATAATACTTGTGCTGTCAAACGATTGATCACATCTAAAATAAAAAGTTTTTGTTTACATAAAATATACATGTGTACTACTGTGTATATTTATATAAATACACACATGTGCATGTGTATATATTTAAGAAAAATGTTTTGTTTTTATATTAAATATATTTATATATAATGTATTTATATGAATATAAACTAGGGGTGTAACGGTACATGTATTCGTACCGAACCGTTTCGGTACGGGTCTTTCGGTTCGGTACGCATTAGGGGTGCTCCGATCAGGATTTTTGAGGCCGATCACAGAAAGCAGTATCTGCCGATACCGATCTTTTTAAAGCCTTCTTTGTATTATGTAGAATTATTCATAGTGATACTCCAATCAGGATTTTTAGACATTTTTCAGGGCCTGAATTTCATTTTTGAGAATGAATTCCCATCTTAGGTGACTCTTGTGAGAGGGGATTTTTTAATTTGAGGGGTGGAGGGGGCAATTTTTTAGACATTTTTCAAAAATACATATTTATCTCGCCTAAATGTTTGATCATGCAGTGCATTTTTGTTTTTACAATCGTGCAATAGCTTACCCACAAAACAAGCCTGATTTTGTGAGCTGTATATGAGGTGGCCTTTTATGCCAGGTTCACACATTTGCAGTGTGTATGCAGTCCATGTGTGGTACGTAAGCGGTGCAGAAGCAGCACTGACTGTGCTTTCACACAGGAGTCTGCAACTGATCTGTGGCTGTTTACCACAAACACAATTATCCATTATTTTGATTTCAAATCCAAACATGGTCACTGAAAATGCTTTTTAAACATTTTGATTACTTTTTACACAGTACAGTAATACAATCTTTCATAGACGTGTTTAAACACAATAAATATAAGCAAAGCAACAGATTATTCAATGCTTTTTACTTTTGCATTTACTTCCAGATTTATATATTAAGTTGCTCAAGTGGCAAAACATTTAAACTACTTTTCTTAAGTTATCACAAACTTACCATTGACAGAAAAAGTCAGCTCTACTGCCTTTCCTTTTGCATTTAAATCTTTATTACAAGCAATCCTGCGGTTCATAAATAACTTTGTTTTTCTACCTCCGAGTACCATTTATTATTGCCTTGTTTATCTAAAAGTGCTCTTTCCCTTTAAGCCTAGCCAAAAAAGCCATATGTGTTGACTGTGAAACACGGGAGACTTTAATTATATGCATATATGGTGTTATTACTACATTTTCGTGTTAATCCATGTTCATATTTACTGCAAACAATGAGCTGTTACTTTAATTCAGCGCGTGCAGAGGAAACGATCTCTGCACTGCTGCAGACGGCACCGCTCCTGGAACGCACCGCCGGACCCCAGCCATGTGCAGTGTGAACGCTCTAATCCGTTATGATGAGCGTGGAAAAAATACGCCTTTTTAGAGACCGCCGATCAAACATCCCCAAGCGATTATCGGCCGATAGTAATCGGTAGCCGATCAATCGGAGCACCCGTAGTACGCATGTGTACCGAATGAATTTTTTTTTAGGAAATTCAAATAATAAATGGTGTTTTGACAGTCTTTGATGTGGCACGACAGATCGCTGTATAAACGCCTTGGAGAGCCGCTTCTGGGACGGTTCAGAAACGTGCTGGTATAAACCCAACACAAGCATTGACTCAAGCGGCCGCGATCAGCTCCGGTTCCCACGTCTTGTGCAGAGTAAATGGCAGAGCGGAGCGCGAGTGAACACGATCATTCCTTTCCTCTTTACTACTAGTTTTAACGCGAATAAACATGACTGAACATCTCATGCCTCATGTAATCGCTCAATCGGTGTTTCAACCGCGGAAAGACCGTGACATTTCAAACGAACTAAAAACAAACAATTTCCACGTGAATTTAAAAGTGAAAGTAGCATTTCATTTGAAGGAAACTAGGAAAAGAGGGAAAACTCAGCAAGTCATCAGTGACCACAGCTCGTTAGTTCACTAGAGAAATGAAGTCTAGAGAGGAGCATTTCGAGATGGATTGCCTGAGGGAAGAAACTGTTCCTGTGTCTGGTCGTTTTGGTGCACAGAGCTCTGTAGCGTCGACCAGACGGTAACAGTTCAAAGAGGGAGTGTGCTGGATGTGAGGGGTCCAGAGTGATTTTGCCAGGCCTTTTGCTCACTCTGGATAAGTACAGTTCTTGGAGAGTGGGGAGGGTTGTACCAATGATTCGCTCAGCAGTCCGGACTACCCTCCGTAGTCTTCTGAGGTCAGATTTGGTATCTGAGTTGAACCAGACAGTTATTGACGTGCAGAGGACGGATTCAATGATGGCAGAGTAGAACTCTTTCAGCAGCTCCTGTGGCAGGTTGAACTTCCTCAGCTGGCAAAGGAAGAACAACCTCTGCTGGGCCTTTTTCACAATTGTCCCACTTCAGGTCCTGAAAAATTGTGGTGCCCAGGAGCCTGAATGACTCCACTGCAGTCACAGTGCTGTTCATGATGGTGAGTGGGGGAGAGCAGGGGGGTTTCTCCTGAAGTCCACGATCATCTCCACTGTTTTGAGCGTGTTTAGCTCCAGGTTGTTAAGACTGCACCAGACAGCCAGCTGCTCAACCTCCTGTCTGTAAGCAGACTCGTCACCGTCCTGAATGAGGCCGATCAGTGTGGTGTCGTCTGCAAACTTTAGGAGCTTGACAGAGGGTGTTGACAGGGTCTTGACAGAAATTATGAAACATGCTATGACAGCCAGTGTGTTATATTTTAACAAATAGCCTAGAAATTGTATTATTTATAAGTTAATTTAAAAACTGCATTATGTGCAATTTACATGTTTGCATTTTTTATTTATTTTTATTTTTTTATAATGTTGAGTGTTGATCATCTATTTAAAAATAAATGGTAATTAAATTTAAGTTTGGGTTAAGTTGTTAGGCCTAATTGGAACCTTATAATGTAAAAGGGCTCCCTATAGTTTTAAGCATAAGCTGAGATAGATTTTTATCACTAAGAAAATTTAAACTATAACTGAATGTATTTAAAGAAAGAGCAAGTTGGTCAGTAAACCACTGTTTATTTAAAGAAAAAGAAAAAAAAAATGTTTTTCCTCCTGCTGTACAAAAGAGGCACGTACCGTTATATTTGTGTACCGTTAAACCCCTAATATATACATGTAAATATTTTCAAAATGTATTCTGTGTGTGTGTATTTATATATGCATAATAAATATGCACAGTACACACACGTATTATGTAAGCAACAACTTTTATTTCGGATGCAATTAATCATTTGACAGCACTAGATAATACCAGTGTCTAATATTTATTTCGCTTTCTATCAGACTTTGTACATTTATTTCTATTTAATGTTTTATTTGACCTGTAATGTTCAGTAGCAGCAGTCTTATCATTTCCCATTTTCTTTCTGTTCTAGGGAAGTCCTGTTTAAAAACAGAGCTACAGTTCTCAGATATGTACTGTCTCATGGCGGCTCATGTCTATATAGACCTGTGGATGGAGTCGGGTGAGTCTGCTCCTCATTTTTACAGTCAGCTTGATTGAAAGCGTTCATGTTTTCTTGTTATTGATGAACGAGTGCTGTGTCTGTGTTGTAGGTGATCAGAACATGTTGTGGCAGTGTCTAGGGCTGTTAGAGGAAGGTCTCACCCACAGTTCCTCCAATGCTCAGTTCAAACTGCTGCTTTTGCTTCTGTACTGCCGACTGGGGACTTTTGAGCCGGTGGTAGATCTTTATTCCAGTCTGGACGCCAAACACGTCCAGCACGACACCATAGGGTAAGAACATATCTTTTTTTTTTATTATTATGTTAAAGGAAACATTTTTCCTTATTAAATGTTATTTTTTTGTTTAAACTCTCAATAAATAAATAAAAGTTGATTGCCTTGTGTACCAATTCAAAGTACAAAATATAACACTGATCTCTTGGTTTTGTCTTTGTCCAGGTATTTGTTGACCCGCTATGCAGAGTCTTTGGGCCAGTTTGCTGCTGCTTCTCAATCTTGTAACTTCTCCCTCAGGTTTTTTCACTCGAACCAGAAAGATGTACGTTATCATTCTGATTAATGACACTTTATGTACAGAATCTCCCAAAGATGACCATTCTGTCATTTACTCATGCTTAAGTTGCTTGTTCCTGCAGACCTCAGAATACATTATTCAAGCATATAAGTACGGTGCTTTTGAGAAAATCCCTGAGTTCATCGCCTTCAGGAACCGACTCAATCACTCGCTGCACTTTGCCCAGGTGCGCACGGAGAGGATGCTGCTGGACCTCTTCCTGGAAGCTGACATGTTAGTTGCTTTATCTTTACCTGTACCTGTATTTTCTGCATCTTAGAAGTCAAAAAGTGATTTTATTGATTGTTGTCTTCATTGCACAGATCATCTCCTCTAGAGGAGAGCGTAAAAGCAATGTCTCTATGTCCGGAAGAGGACGACATCCCGTGGGACAGCTTAAGGGACAACCGCGACCTGACTGTCCTCGTCGGCTGGAACCCTAAGGACCGGTACGACGAGACCCTCCTCCTGAACTATCACACGTTTTAAGCATTGGTTTGTTCTAATAATGATCACAAACCGCAGGGAGCTGAACGAGGAGCACAAGCAGCGCTCTCTAGAAGACGAGACCCTGTGGCTGAGGTTGCGGTCGCTCACGCTGCGTCTGATTGGCTGCGTCTCTGCACTCACTCACCCGCCGGCACCACGTAACTCTCAGAAGACGACTGAAAATGGAGTGGCGGCCAAACCGTCTTCTCTACAGTCGCTGCTTTCACAACTAGAACATACGCTAAAGCAGGCCACACAGTTCACGGAAAAACAGCTGCAGGTCAGAACCGTTACAGACCGTTTAGCAAATGCAGAGTGTGTGTGTGTGTGTCTGTTTTTTCTCCATTGGTTGAAAATTCTGCTCCACATAACTGTAGCAGAATCAGAAAGAGCTTTATTGCCAAGTGTGTTTGCACACACAAGGAATTTGTCTATGCATCATGCATCAGTATATGCATCATGTAAGTTTTATGATGACATATTACTTGCATACATGCAATATTGTACTTGCAATTTTAATAACTAATCATTTTAAAATTTTAAATGAAAATAAACACTATCCCATACAAATTTGTACACATTAAAACCAAAAAGTATTTAATAATAAATAGCCATAGCCAATATCTTCACCTGGTTTTGTTTCTGTTGTAACCAAGATGTGGGTGAAGAACATTATTTTAGTATTTTTATTTTTATATATATACTGCTATAGTATTTATTAATATTTTGAATTGGCCTTGTTTATATGTATTTTTCATTTTAGTTCAACTTGTAGTAATTTTGTGATGTGCTATTTTTATTATTTTTTTTGTTTGTTTCATATTTCTTTTCTAATTTATTTTTATTTACATTTTAGTCATTTTAGTACTTAATTTATTTAGGTTAACATTTCTCATTTAAGTTTTCCATCTGATATTAGTTAGTTTTAGTAATATTGTGATGTGATTTTTGTCATTTTTATTAGGGTTTTTTCTTTTTCATTGAGCTTTATTCTATTCAATTTTAGTTTTAATGTAAGTAATTTTAATACTTAGTTTTATTTCAGTTAGTTGCCAAGGCAACATTTAATTTATTTTGATTAAAGTTAATTAATAGTTAAATCTTAATAGTTTTAGTTACAATAAATGAAGATTTTTTTTTTTTTTTTTGTTTTTTGTTTATATAACTTTATAACTTCTTGTTTACAATGTTAAACACTAACAAAATAAACAACTTCAATTAAAAAAAACAATGATTACCTTGTGTATAATGAAAAAGATTTTAATTTTTCAGAACATATATTGTATATAAAGAAGGGAGTTAAGTTCATTGATTGTGTCTGTATGTTGTGGTTCACAGCATCAGTACCCGTTTCTGGGGCCTGTGCCGTCTCGTCTGGCTCAGGCTCTGTCCAGCGGTTGCTGTCAGTGTCAGCTCTCGTCCCTACAGCTCCCCCTGCACCTCCAGGAGCTCGAGACCACCGGCCTGGGTTCGTTACTTCACACCTCATGATGTACATCTCCATCTACTTAGCAATCCTGTTTGATTTTATGACAAATGTTAGCATATTTATTTTGTTACAGTTGTATGTTTATTTTTCTGGCCTGAAAAAAGATTGAAACAAATAAGATCCTACTCAAAATAATCACATTATATTATAAATCATATTAATTAAATTATACAATTTATTGTATATTACATTATGTAATCGATTTTTAATCCTTCAATTTAATTTGATTTATGATTGTATTACATCAATAATTATTTCTCTTGTATTTTCAGATGAATCAACAGAGCTTC
Source organism: Schizothorax lantsangensis (assembly GCA_027422415.1). Classification (NCBI taxonomy): domain Eukaryota; kingdom Metazoa; phylum Chordata; class Actinopteri; order Cypriniformes; family Cyprinidae; genus Schizothorax; species Schizothorax lantsangensis. The sequence goes on along the minus strand of CM049856.1, from coordinate 24,716,006 downwards.
AAACACAAATATCTAATCTTTTCAAGTCTTTAGCAGTACAACTTCAAGGTATGTTTAAAATGTTTGTACATATTTATGTTTAATTTGTCACATTATATCCCAAGTTTATTAGATGATGTTTTAGATCAATATTGGTTATTTTTTCAGTCAAATGAAATAATTGCCTGTGTTTCTGACATTAATTTTCTACTGATGTAACCAGGAAAATGATAAATAGTAATAATAATTCAGCCCACTTTCACTATCCAATCAAATCCTGATGAAAATAATTCAACAAAATAACTGTCTGTTTATGAAATTATTTATTTTCTGCTGATGTCACCAAGTCCATGTGATCATGGAACATAATAATAATAATTGTTATTATTATTATTCAGCCCACTTTCAGTATCCAGTCAAATCCTGATGAAAATAATTTACATTACAGATGGGTTCATTTTGACTTTTTTCCTACTTTTCCAGATATGTTGGAAAAATGTAAAGGTGACCTATTAGAAGTTAAAGACGGTCAAAGCAAGACGCACCACTTTCTACTGGAGAATCTAGTCTACTTTGTTGAAGTGAGTCTCTCTCCATCACTGAATTTAAGAGAATACATGACTGTTGAGAAAATAAAAAGAATTCATTTTGAACTGTTGGTCGCAGACCGTTTGTATCGTCCTATGGGTGTCTAATTACTGTGGAAGCGTCCTCCGGCCCTTAAAGTCCAGTTTACAGAAGAAGAAGAAAAAGAAAAAAGAAGCCAGCACTGTAACGGTAGTAAGGCTCTGATCTCTGTTGAACCTCTCTCCCGAGTCAATATTTACGCAGTGTAGGGTTGGAGGGAATGTGGGTCAGTCTTGTTTATGTGCTGATTTGTGTCTCCCACACAGCCGCCGGTGCTCTCGGCCTATCAGGAGTTCAGTGGCAGCTTGCAGAGTCTCCTCAACCAGGCGCTGGAGCACATCAAGAGCCAGGAGATCAGCCTGACGGCGCTGAAGCTGGGAGCCCTCAGTCTGGAGGGACAAACCCAGTCTGAGGTGCGTCTCAAAAAGACCGACTTTTGATTAGCAGCATCAAGCTTGGTCTAATGTTTTATATACTGTTATAGTATTCATTTTTACTTTGAATAAGCTTTTATTTTTATATTGTCATTTTTGTGCTTTTTTCAGTTTTTATGTATATATTTATATTTAGCGTTAATTTGTATTTTATTTCAGTTTTAGTAATCTTAGTACTTTAATTTCAGTCAGTTTTCAATAGCCAACGTTTATCATTAAAAATATTTTTAAGGAAAACGCTAAAGATATTTGTATAAGAAAAATGTATATTCCCAAAAATGCTTCTTAATGGCATAGCAGTCTTGAGAAGAATTCAAATTCTTGAAGAATCTTAAAAATAATTTAATCAATTTAAAAATCATTTAATGAATTTATTGGGTTGTTTCAAGTTAATTGTTTAATTGTAATTATAATCTAATTGACAATATATCATTTTTAAATATAATTGTATAATTTTAATAAAATAGTCTAAGCTTAATTATTTTAAGGAAAAAAGTTAAGAATGTTTTGTATTCCCAAAAACACTTCTTAAGACTGTTACAAGATTTCATTTAAGTTTCATTTAAATTAAGTTTGTTTAATTATAATTTAAGAAGAGGTTAAGAATATTTTGTATTCCCAAAAATGCTTTTTAAGTAACAAAATGTTAGAATTCAAATTCTTGAGAAGAATCATCTTAAATTTTCATCATCTTGATTTTATATTAATACATCTTGATATTTAATTAAAAATCATAATTTAATGAATTTATTGGGTTGTTTCAAATTAATTGTTGTAATTAGAAAAAAAAAACATTAAATTACTTGGGAATTTATCCAGGCTTATAAAATGTATTTTAAATTGTGTAAAGCTAGCTAAATGCGTGTGCAATCTGAGGTTGAAACTAGGTCATGATGCTTCAGAGAATGCGTTTCTTGTTTTTGACCTCTGTTTTCTCGCTTCATTCAGGCGGAAGGGACCTTCACGAAGACGGCCATGGATAAGGTGCAGAGCAGCTACCTGCGTTCACTGCAGGAGATCGGGGAACTATTGAAGAAAAGAGCGGACACGTTAAAATCCCTCAAAATCTGAGTGCTCCATCGATCCGGTCCCCGACCCGCACGGCTCCACGCGACGGCATCCTCGGCCCCTAACGCATCCTCCCGTCTCAGTCTGTGAACTCAGCTGGTCTCGTCTCCTCTTCCTTTTTATCCGTCTCATTACTCACGTACAGACACAGGCACACTGTAAAGTTCCAACAACAGCTTCAGTACGAACGTCTACGGTGCTCCGCGCAGCACTTTTAAGTGGAAACTTAAATTTCATATCCCTAGCAAAACTACATAGGCAAATGAAAATAAGCAATTTTAGAAGTACTGCTATAAATTATTGTATATAGTGTGAAGATAAAGAATATCAACGAGAACTCCTTGGCGAATTAAAGTGAACTGCTTTGTCCTTTTGTCGATGTCTTGCGTTATTGTCTCTCTCACTTCCCAGCCGTAAACCACCACGATTGAAGGTTTGTTTTCAGACGACACTCCAAAGTAAAACGGGCCCTAACGGTGCCACTCCGTATCGCAAGTAGCCAACCTCCAGACTGATGCACTCTGCGACGCGTTTACGTAGCCGTTCGCGATGCACAACCAGCCAAGAGCTACGCTTCGTCCCGAGGAGATTTTGCGCAAGCTTTCGACGGGGTGGCGCGAGTATCCAGATGCTTTGGGTGCTTCTATTGCGATATTTGTTTGTATATTACAAATGACTTTACTTGAGCCACAAGCGTACGAAATGTAGCTTTCCAGACTGTTTGTTTGGAATTGCCACCATGTGAAGACAAATAGCATTTAGTGCTACTTGAGGTTTGGGAAAGTTTGTTTGTTATCCTTTGATTGATGATCAAAGACCTTTTATTAAATCATGTTTGGAATTAATTTTATGATTAATTGAATCGATTGGTTGGGGCGCGTTGTTTACTTTGAAAAATTGTCGATTGCACTGATGATGTCCCTTAAATGATGAGGTTTTATTATTGTTGCATACCAAAAATGTCTAAATTAGCCTTGCGTTAAAGGGTTAGTTCACCCCAAAATGAAAAATCTGTCACTTAACGCACCCTCATGTCATTCCAAACCCATGAGGAATTTGTTCATCTTCGGAGCACAAATAATATTATTAATCGATTCTGAGAGACTTCTGTCCCTCCATTGAAAGTCTTTCACCCAAAAACACTGATGATTTAAAACATTCATAAAGAGATTTAAAAAAAATCATATGAATCGAGCAGTGTAATCCAAGTCTTCTGAATAGACAATCATTTTATGTGACGAACAGATTTAATTTATGCTTTTATTCACTTACAAGCATTGATCGATGAACATAAACAGAAGCTCATACTTGCTTGACGCGCTTCAAGCAAGCATACTCGAGTCTTCCTTACCATAAATAAACATTGTTTGCCAATGAATGTGAATAAAAGCCTAAAATAAATGTTAATCTTCAAAAGACTTGGTAAAAACTCGATCAAATTGTATGGATTTATTTATTAACATTTTGAGTGTGAGTTTTGGGTGAACAGACTTTCAAGGATGGGCGGAAACATCTCAGATTTGATTAAAAATATCTTCATTTGTCTTTCGAAGTTGAACCAATTTCTTACGGGTTTGGAATGACACGAGGGTGAGTAAATTGACAGATTTTTCATTTTGTGGTGAAATATCCCTTTAACGTCTCAGTAGAGTCGAAGGTAGGTTTTTATACGATGATTTGTTGATGTCTACCGGGGACTGCAACTTGTTTACAATGTTTCCGAGCGCCGTTATGAATCATGTTTCTAGCGTGTTTTATCCGGTGTGCTGCAATCTACGGGCTTTCACTGCTTTATACCTGCTCGGGGAGGGTGGAAATACGCTTTTCTCTTTTTTTATTTTGATCAACACGACGGGATACAGGACAGGTTGTGCAGCAAGCGGCTGTTCTTGCGTCGCTCTGGGACTGAAGGGCTCGTTTGGCGTCCTCACCGTCACAAAGCTCGAGGATCACAGGCGCTTCTGGACTGAGGAGGTCGTTTGGAGATGGTCAAGAGGTGGTTGGGAGTGTGTTGGCTGATGAATTCTTTTGTTAGGGAAATTGAGAAAATACAAACAAAAACACTGGAATGTGAAAAGGAGTTTTTTAAATAAAAAGTAAATGTTACACATGCTGTGCCTGCTTTTGAATTATTATTATTATTATTTATTTTTTGCATTCACGCAGCTTGCTTTATCTTTAAAGTCAACATGAAATCAAAAGATTTACTTTAAACACGTTGCTGTTTTCATTGTGAATGATTTAACATTGTATTAATTAATGTTGGCCTTAACCCTCAAATGGTCCTCGTTTCCTGTTTACACTTAAGGTCCTTGGGGTCAATATGACCCCAAACATTGAAAGAGTAATTGTGAAAAATATATACATTTTTAATCATACAAATAATTTATCATTTTTTTTGAAAAATATATACATTTTTAATCATACAAATAATTTATCATTTTTTTTGTTTACTTATCTATACATTAATGCTGTGTTTTGGGAGAGATTAAGTACTTTTGTACCCATTTTCCACAACATTCCTCAACTACACCATTAGCTTGCATGTGAAATATATTTTTTTTTATGAAAAAATCACTTAAATGATCTAAATTTGATTTAAGTTGCTTCTGGATATTGATCTAGTTTCAGGGCTGTCCAAACTCAGTCCCGGAGGGCCGGTGTCCTGCAGAGTTTAGTTCCAACCCTAATTAAACACACCTGAAGCAGCTAATCAAGCTCTTACTAGGTATACTAGAAGCTTCCGTGCAGGTGTGTTGAGGCAAGTTGGAGCTAAACTCTGCAGGACACCGGCCCTCCAGGACCGAGTTTGAACACCCCTGATCTAGTTGTGTGTAGAATTCTGCCATCTGCTGGTTGGAGAAAAACTTGCAGAAATCACAGTTTTTGAAAGAATAGTGTAAGGACCATATATGTCCAGCAGAGGCCCATAGAGATCCATTCATTTTTTTCTGGAAAGGCCAACTGCTCCTCCCACAACTTTTCTGATATATATTTTGTAAATATATATTGAAACATTATAAAATACATTAAAAAAAACTATATTTTTCTCAAAGGTTAGAATTTGTTTTTGTTGTTGGAGGTATTTTGAAGTGCCCGCTTTTGCAATAATGCCACATCAATTTGGAAAAATGAGTGTTGTGACTAAAACTTGATTGCAGGCAAAAAAATTCAATCTAAAAAGTAAAATCAAAACAATTTTATTTTACTTAAATGTAAATAAAACCAACACCAAAAAAAAGAAAACAAAAAACAACTGCAATAAGCAGATATGAATGGTGTGTGTGTGTGTGAGAGAGAGAGGGTGTGTGCACGTGTGTGTGTATGTACATGAGTGAGTGAGCGAGCATGTCTTTTCTACATTGCATTTGTTCTCTAGTACCAGGCCTTCATTTCTGTGGAAATTTTCAGATTTATGCTGGATTGATTTTTTGACAAATTAAAAAAAAATTGATTTTTTCGCATTTCCCATTCATTTCCAATGAATATATACCCCAAAGACCAGATTGGTAAAAAAAAAAAAAAAAAAATTGATCATACCTTCAGAACAACCGAATCAAGCCCATTATTATTATTTTTTTATGTGAATACAGATAGAAAATGTTGATAAGTCACAAAATCTTATTCCACTGAGATGAAGGGAACCATTTTTTTAAACGAAGTAAAAGTTGATCGGGGTCATATTGACCCCAGGGACAGATTGAGGGTTTTAAAAATGATTTGATCTTAAAATATTGGTTTGCTTTTGTATTTTGTTTGCTACAGGATTTCGATCCTTATATTCACTTCTTAAGTAATTATTCCAATTGTATATACATTTATGTAACCTAAATTTATATATTAAACTAAACTAAATTTAAAAGTACATAATTATTGTATAATTCATAATTACATAATTTAATCATTTTTTGAATTTTACAATTGTCAGTACAGCAATTTTCCTCCATTCACCTGGTTACATTTTTTTTCTCTTTAAATATCTTGTTTTACAGAAGTAATCAAATTATGTGGAAAATTAGTTGCTGTTTAAGCAAATACGTTTATATTTAAAAAATAGTTTATACTATTTATAATCACTTAGTTGAATTGCTTTCTGATTTGTTAATTTCCTCTATTCAAATAATATACATATGTATAGAATACATAAATATAATTTAAAAGTATATAATTATTAGAATTATTATAGAATTTATAATTAAATAATTGAATTGTTGGATATAGGCTAAGTGAATTTCCTTCACTCAACTGGTTACATTTAGACCTCTAAATATCCTGTTTCACAGAAATAATCACATTATGGAGGAAAGCTTTCTATTTCATGTTGACTTCAAAAAATATTCGATCTTTGGTTTGCTTTTGTATTTTAATAGGCTGTAGGATTTTGACCATTCCAGACAAACATTAATTTCTTCAATAATTTAAATTGTATGTTTTATATAAAAGCACATAATTTAAAAACTTTTTTTTACTAAATTTAAATGTATATATTAGTTATAATCACGCAATTGAATTGCTTTGATGTAATTTCTTCAACTAATATTTTTTATAAATGTAGGCTATATAATATTTTAGAAAATACATTTAAAAGTGTGTAATTATATTATATATTATTATATAATTTATACTTCCCTGAATCAGTCGCTTTCGGAGTTTTATGACTGTTGATCACTTGCGGATGAATATAAATGAGTTGTGCCGTGAACAGAATACTACCTGTCGCAAAGTTGTCAGTGACACTTTTTTCGTGGTAAGCTCCAAATATAGCTCACTCCCAAATAAAATAATAATAATGTCAAACGCATTAAAGATTAGCGAACATGCTGTCCGTTTATTAACCAACAAGCCTTTGTTCACAAAAGTAGTTTACTCGGCGAACCGAAGACTCGTCTCCATCGGTAACGGCCTGTTGCTTTAAACCATCACCACACAGTGATATAAGTGAGTAAAAATGCCTGTATAATTTATAACTTACTTTTTTTAACCCTCACCTTTCTTGCTTACTTTCTCTAGCAGCTCTTTGCTAGTGAAGTTGCCTCAGAATAACTTTTATTTGTATTTGTAGCTTTAAAGTCGGCATGAAATCAAAATAGACTATTCTTATTTTTTGATGGAATACTGTAGTGTTTATTATAAAGAATTTATCCGTGCACGTCATTATTTTTTTTTTAAATTCATGTGCCCTCATAATCTTTAATCAAAAACGTTTTTCTCCCCTCCCCCTCAAAACACTCCTCTACTCTTCTGGTCACGAGTGATGGCGCAAGGGTGGAGCTAGTGATGTGATAAATGACAGGCTGATGCTTCACTTTATACAGCACTGACACCAGTCATGAGGGAGTACGTTACCCTTAAACACTGAAAGGATATTAGGATATATATATACATATATATATATATATATATATATATATATATATACAGGTGCTGGTCATATAATTAGAATATCATCAAAAAGTTGATTTATTTCACTAATTCCATTCAAAAAGTGAAACTTGTATAATGTATACATTCATTCCACACAGACTGATATATTTCAAGTGTTTATTTCTTTTAATTTTGATGATTATAACTGACAACTAATGAAAACCCCAAATTCAGTATCTCAGAAAATTAGAATATTACTTAAGACCAATACAAAGAAAGGATTTTTAGAAATCTTGGCCAACTGAAAAGTATGAACATGAAAAGTATGAGCATGTACAGCACTCAATACTTAGTTGGGGCTCCTTTTGCCTGAATTACTGCAGCAATGCGGCGTGGCATGGAGTCGATCAGTCTGTGGCACTGCTCAGGTGTTATGAGAGCCCAGGTTGCTCTGATAGTGGCCTTCAGCTCTTCTGCATTGTTGGGTCTGGCATATCGCATCTTCCTCTTCACAATACCCCATAGATTTTCTATGGGGTTAAGGTCAGGCGAGTTTGCTGGCCAATTAAGAACAGGGATACCATGGTCCTTAAACCAGGTACTGGTAGCTTTGGCACTGTGTGCAGGTGCCAAGTCCTGTTGGAAAATGAAATCTGCATCTCCATAAAGTTGGTCAGCAGCAGGAAGCATGAAGTGCTCTAAAACTTCCTGGTATACGGCTGTGTTGACCTTGGACCTCAGAAAACACAGTGGACCAACACCAGCAGATGACATGGCACCCCAAACCATCACTGACTGTGGAAACTTTACACTGGACCTCAAGCAACGTGGATTCTGTGCCTCTCCTCTCTTCCTCCAGACTCTGGGACCCTGATTTCCAAAGGAAATGCAAAATTTACTTTCATCAGAGAACATAACTTTGGACCACTCAGCAGCAGTCCAGTCCTTTTTGTCTTTAGCCCAGGCGAGACGCTTCTGACGCTGTCTGTTGTTCAAGAGTGGCTTGACACAAGGAATGCGACAGCTGAAACCCATGTCTTGCATACGTCTGTGCGTAGTGGTTCTTGAAGCACTGACTCCAGCTGCAGTCCACTCTTTGTGAATCTCCCCCACATTTTTGAATGGGTTTTGTTTCACAATCCTCTCCAGGGTGCGGTTATCCCTATTGCTTGTACACTTTTTTCTACCACATCTTTTCCTTCCCTTCGCCTCTCTATTAATGTGCTTGGACACAGAGCTCTGTGAACAGCCAGCCTCTTTTGCAATGACCTTTTGTGTCTTGCCCTCCTTGTGCAAGGTGCCAATGGTCGTCTTTTGGACAACTGTCAAGTCAGCAGTCTTCCCCATGATTGTGTAGCCTACAGAACTAGACTGAGAGACCATTTAAAGGCCTTTGCAGGTGTTTTGAGTTAATTAGCTGATTAGAGTGTGGCACCAGGTGTCTTCAATATTGAACCTTTTCACAATATTCTAATTTTCTGAGATACTGAATTTGGGGTTTTCATTAGTTGTCACTTATAATCATTAAAATTAAAAGAAATAAACACTTGAAATATATCAGTCTGTGTGGAATGAATGTATACATTATACAAGTTTCACTTTTTGAATGGAATTAGTGAAATAAATCAACTTTTTGATGATATTCTAATTATATGACCAGCACCTGTATATATTACAACAACATTACTCTTAGGACATCGCACACTAATTTGTTTCATGAATATGATTTAACCTGTACCATCTGCGACAGCTGAGGAAATTCAGGGTCATTTGCGGGTTTGTCTTACTGAACTACAGTGTAGGATATTATCATCGTAAGTTTTTGCTTATCCACCGATCCTAAAATAAAGAATATGGCTACATATAAATATACATTATACAAAACAGCTAAATCTCAAATAGTGGATCATTTTTATCAACATCGCCCAGCTAAAACTGCTCAATGTTAAAGTATGTCTGCTTCGTGTACTGTGAAAAGTGCAATAATATCTGACTTAATTTAACGTGCAACCCACCTGTCGAGATCGAGGACCACTATTTACGTTCATCACACAGAAATATAATTAATATTTCTCATAGGTGAGGCTATTTATAGCATAGGTAGGACTATCATGGCCATGAATTAAGAATTTGTTCCCCAGATTTAATTCGTGAGCCGCTCATAGCCTATTACACAGCTCTGTTCTGCCCGAAGTACTCGGAGATTCCGCCACCAAGCGTTTGATAAGGATTTAATCAAACTAATTCGTCATAAGTTAAAAAAAAAAAAATTGCTAATTGATTCTAACTAAAATCGCTGTTGTTAGCACTTAATATTTCTGTAGTACAGCCAAACAGCGTAGATCATTCATAAAAACGTATATAAAAGAATGCTCATGCGCAAACGTCTACACCAATAAGCTCTGCTGTATTATAAACCAATGAAATTGGGGGGTGGGCGGAGCGACACGTGTCGCCCCACCTTTGTGTCGCCCCGCCCCATCGTCCAGACTGCACTCTGGGGCTACTCGACTTTGACAAACACACACGTTGTTCTTTACATGCATTTTCTTGTCAAAAGTTATTAAAGGAACACTGCACTTTTTTTGGAAATAGGCTCATTTTCCAAGTCCCCAAGAGTTAAAAAGTTGAGTTTTACCGTTTTTGAATCCAATTCCAAAAAAAGTAGTGTTCCTTTAATAGCCTCCAGCAATCCCACGCATCTGTAACCGACGAGAAGGGTGTGGAAACCAGAGAAATGTCTCAATACAAAGAGTGACTGTGTATAACTTACTAAAAATAAGTGGGTGGATGTGTGTTAGAGTGAAACATGACAAAAGCCACAGGATTTTGTGCAGTGTGCGTCTATTAACCAAATAACATCATGAAGCGACGAGCCCTTTCACTACAAAAGAGCCTTTCTGTGCATCAGTCATTGTGATTGTGAATTACAGTACCACACCTGTGACCTGCCATCATAATACTGCATCAAAAAAAGAAAAACTAAGAAATTATATTTTGCATAAAATAAATGCAGCTTATTATGAGGTATAGCCTATTATATTCATTAGTTATATAGGCTATCACCCCAATTCTTAGTGTAACAACTTTTTTTTATTACTATAATGCATTATTACTATAATAATAATTGTAGTTTAAATGTAATTATTTAGTAGTATTTATTGTACTACTAAAAATTATTAGTATGGAAGCCTGATTCAGCCATTTATTTGTGTTTATATATTTTGAGCGATTTGAGTTTATAGCTCACAATTCTGACAATTTTTCCCAGTCACAATTACTTTGTTTTTTATTCCATGGGGGGGTAAAAAAAATAGTAATAATAAAACAGAATTGTGAGATTAATTCAGAATTCTGAGAAAAAAAAATTCTGTTAGTGTGTATATATATATATATATATATATATATATATATACACACATGCACACTAACAGAAATGAGTTTACCAAAAAACATCCAGATGCATTACAGCAAAATATATATTTTTTTTTTCTCCAAGCGACAACCATGTTTCTCCAAGCGACAAACATGTTTTTGTGGGATTTGTCTGTCAGAGTTGCAGAAAGCAATATTCAATAATTTCTACAAACAAAGTAAATCAAAAACTGACATCTTCCAGCTATGAGGACACTAAAAAGATAAGAAAATAAAATTGTGCGACAAGAACAGCACTTTGATTTTATATAAAACAGGTCGAGCTACATTTCTAAGCAGAACTGGTGTCCTCGTGCGAGATATTAGTGAACAAATTGTTATATATTAGAGCTTCTAACATGAGGAAGGGTGATTATTCAAACTTCCTCATTTCCTGTGCAACATTTCTGCCATCCGTTAAGCACTGAATGTACTAAGCACAACGTCTTTCGCTACTTTCCCCTCTTGGATCGTCCCTTGCGGCCGCTCAGTTTGCCGGTGCCATGGGCCGAGGGCCCGGGCTGCGGGGCAGCGGGGGCCGATGCAATGTTGATCTGACCCTCTTGGATTTCTTGCCGGGTGTCCGCCGGCATGCGGTCGATCTGCTGCTGCGTCTCCAGGTAGAACATGACGTCTCGCAGCTGCTCCTGCAGCTCGGCGATCTGGCCGTCTTTATTGGCCACCGCCTCGTGAGCCCGCCTCTCCTCCTCCTGCAGCTGCGCCTGGAGCTGCATCTGATTGGCTCGCAGGCATCGGTTCATCTCCTGCTCCTCCCGCAGCTCTTGACTGAGCTTCACCACTTTGTTGTTGAGCTGTGAACATCTGCAGAAAACAGACCAAAAATGTCAAAAGACTGTGTAAACAGTGTATTACTATAAAAAAAGTCATTTTAAATGTTGAAATCTTAAGCAATAAGCAACTACCTTTCAAAAATGTACATAGTAATTTCATTCAAAAATTAATAAATACACTACAATAACTATAGCCAGTACTTTAAAGAAAAAATTATTATATCTCAGATTATTAATTTATTAATAGTTTATTTATATTTATTAATATTATTACTATTATTATAGTACAAACATTAACTTAAGTAACTGATATTTTCATGAAAAAAAAAGTTTACCATGCAGTTATTTTATTATCATTCAATATACTATTTTAGTTTTTATTAATATTTAGATTTTTTTAATTTTTCATATCTTCTCTTTTCATTTTAATTAATTTCATTTTGTGTTTTTTGTCATTTTTTAATGTCTGCATTTCTATTCATTTTTATTTGTTATTTTAGTACAAATAATTTAAATAAACTAAATGAAAACGAGAAATGTTGCCTTGTCTACTAGCTGAATAAAACAAGTAAACAATTTTTTTTGTTATTTTATTTCACTTATGTATTTTATTTCAAGTAATGACTGTTTTTTATGGTTTTAGTTAACTGTAATAACTCTGTTATCATGGTAATTTTGTCTGGCCTAGCTATTGTAAAGAGACCCAAGTGTTTCATTTGAGGATTATGAAAAATTAATTTGAAAGATAATGTAATTTTTACTTCTTTTCAATGGATTGTTTTTCTTTGGTGAGTTCGTTTAGTTTCCGCTCCAAACTGTCACACTTGTCAATCGTCTCCTTGAATTTGGCCTTCATGTTGCTGATCTAAAACCCACACAAACATAAAGAAGCTGGATCACTTATGTTAATATGAGACAGCAGATTATTATGATCTTAAACACAATGCTGTTATGGATTTGTTCAAGTAAACTGTGCAGTTCTCACCTCGTCTGCTGTTTCTTTCTCCAGATGAACTATTTTATTCTCCCAGTAAATGCGCTGAGACTCCAGCTGACTGGTTAATAAATATGAATACTGTAGGAAAAAGATTTGTTTAAAAAAATTATAAGAGGATGGCAGAGTATCTAACACAAAGCAACCCCCACACACACACACACACACACACACACACACACACACACACACACACCTCGAGCTGCAGCGCATCGATCTTCTCATCATGACACCTGTCGCCCTCACACTCGTACTGCACCATCTTCCCATCGGTTTTACTGGCAACAAGCCGATGAACGTAGTTATCTGATCAACATAAGGCCAAAGACTCAGAGTCAAACTTGTTACAAACAATTTTCAATATAAAATGTTTCAAAAATGAAAGTTAAAATTAAAACATTCAAAAAAAAAATTCAATGCATTTAACCTGCATAATTTTTGGAGTGAAATATTAACAGGATTATTCAACAATAAATAATGTAGGTGAAAACTTGATTTTATCCAGTTTAAAAAATATATAATAATAATTAAAATTTTAAGAAGGTTGTAATTTAAAAGGTTGCAGAAGGCTCTGGCTAATCTGCTTGGACCAGGGTCGTTATCGTTAACTAAAGCTAAAATTAAAATTAAAACAAAAAAAAAACATTTTCATTACTTGAAATAAAATAACTGAACTAAAATATAAAAATCTTATTTATTTCAGTTATTTGCCAAGGCATCATTTTTCATTTTAGTTTAACTAAATTTAAAATAACTAAGAAATAAAAATGAAAAATGAAAACTATATAACTATATAGTCTATATATATACTGTATATATATATATATATAAATAGTCTATATATAGTCTAATAAAAAAATAAAAATAAAAAAAGCCAAAAGCACACAAAAATTACAATAACTAAAATTTTAATAAAAACTAATTTAAAAATATAATATAGTATATTAATGATAGTAAAATAACACTGAACTGGACAAGTGTTTAAAGAAGTGAAACATGATAATGATCCATATAGAATAATACATAATTTGACATTTCTGAGTGAAATGTTAATATGAATAATCAGCAATAAATATCATTTTTTTTAATAAATATCAAATATCAATATTTTTTTTTTTTTAAGTAACTAACACTACACTGTAAAAAAAAAAAAAAAAAAAAAGTTGGGCAAACTTAAAAGTTTAAGGCAACCAGCTTCAGCAGATTTTTGAGTTTTCTCAACTTCTTGTTTTAAGTTTATACAACAAAAAGTTGAGATATTTCCTAAAAAATAAGGAAATCTGCTGAAGCTGGTTGCCTTAAAATTTTAAGTTTGCCCAACTTTTTTTTTTTTTTTTTACAGTGTAGCTTTTTCTATTCTATCCGTTTTCATTTTATCTATTATATAATTAACAAAAAAAAAAACGTAGTTACATGTACTACGTTAAGCTAACTGAGACTTGTCATAGCACTTGCATATCATTGCTCTTTTGTTGATTTTGATTGCTTCTATTGATAGTTTTCAGTCACGTGACCGGCTCGAAGACCTGGAGGGCAAAACATCCATAGAACTGCAGCACAAGCGTGTCAATTTTTGTTTCCCAGCCGCAAATATTTTGATCGCCTCTCAAAAGAATAAAACAAAGGTATTTCTGAACAAAATGCAAGTTTTGGCCATTTGCAATCCATATTAAGCACCCGCGGCAATATTTCAATCATAAACAGTGCGACAAAACATTGTAAAAACACTTAAAGTGCCTTAATATATTTAAAACAGTCATATTAAAAGATCAAATTCAGTAATCACCACATTAATGATGCATAGTTTACATAGACAAGCAGATGAGACCGGGAACATGAACGCAGTCCTCTTAACGGTTCAGTGTTTTCCTTCTAATGGTTTTCTATGGGAAGCAATTTAATGTGAAACTTTGCACATTGCGTTTATATTCTGGCTTCATCCTCTTGCCTGTACAAAATATACATCATCAATAAGGTGTCCACTGAATCTCGCCTTTTAATATCTGCATTTTACTACATTATTACTTGATGCAATCTGCGTAAAAATAGCTGGCGGTCAATGGAGCAAAGCTTAGTTTTGCCCGCCAGGTGGGCGTTCCTATAAGTGTGTGATGTCACGTGAAAACTATCAATTGTCCTCATTTGTAAGTTGTTTTGGATAAAAGCAAATGCCAAATGACTAAATGTAAAAGTAAATCATGCAGGGCAGTGTTTTATATTAATATTTAAGATTAAGTACCAGAGAAGTTAATATTTCAGTGAAAATACTTAACCATTATTTTCAAGCATGTGACTGCTCATCAACCGTATTCTACATTATCTTTTTTCCTAGTTTTTATTTTTTAATTTTAGCATCTCTGCATTTTTATGGCGTCACACACCTCCAGCGTAGTCCCAGACCCTTTGATTGGTCAGCTGCATGGCGTAAGTGTGCTGCGTTTCCTCAAAGTGCTTGTAGGCATGACGACTAACGTAGCGTCCGCAGCCGATGTGACCGCAGATGAGACAGATCCACAGATTCTATGACACATAACAAATATGTCTAAATTATAATGCAATGTAAGTTACTGAATCCATACAGTGTACAAACTGAAAAATGTATCTAGGTAGTATATATGTTATACATGATGTTCAAAAATGTATTAATTATATTATATTACATTATAAATAACAATGATGTTTTCCGTGTGCAATTAGTCAATACAACTTCTTTTTCATTGATTTTATCGATAAGTTGTTTACCTCTTGGACTCCACACTCAAAACACTTGTTCTCCTCCACTGGTTCAGGAGTCTGGCAGTATCTGCACACAGGACACCTGCAGAAAAAGTGCACACTGTTAGTGCTCTTAAAGGAATAGTGAAAATGTGTTGAATATTTATTCTTCCTCAGGCCATCCAAGATATAGGTGTGTTTGTTTCCTCATCACATTTGGAGAAATGTAGCATTCCATCACTGTCTCACCATTGGATCCTCTGCAGTGAATGGGTGCCGTCAGAATGAGAGTCCACAAAACATTAACTGATGGACTGGAGTGGTGTGGATTACTTGTGGATTATTGTAATGTTTTTATCAGCTGTCTGGACTCTTATTCTGACGGCACCCATTCACTGCAGAGGATCCATTGGTGAGCAAGTGATGGAATGCTACATTTCTCCAAACCTGATGATGAAACAAACTCATCCACTTCTTGGATGGCCTGAGGGTGAGTACATATTCAGCAAATGTTCATTTTTGGGTAAACTATTCCTTTAAAGACAATGTGACTTCAAAAAGACCATTTACTTTCTTCATAAATGTCCCTTCTTCAGTATAAATCTAATATATATGAGTCACAGTTTGAGTTAGTAGTCTGCTCAAATCACTAACTCATAGTATGAGCGTTAATAATAGTGATGCATGCATTAGCAAACTCCACTAATAATATCATTACCTATTTTTCATGCCCAATCAAATCCTGATGAATAAAATAAAGTCCCACCCTACATAATTTCCCAATGAATATCGGTTCACTCAGAAATATGTCACAAAAATGCATCACACGTGCCAATAATTCACGTGTGTAAACACTTAAACCTGAAACCATCTCAGCAAAAGCAGTTTGTACTCCCATTGTGCACATGAAACATGACACTGTGATGTTCATCTCACAGGTCAGAGGTCAGCTATGACAATTAAACACAAACACAACAGCAAGAATAGAGAACGGCCCAGCAAACCTGTATCACGTCAATGAAGAATCGGGACAAAAAGGTTAAAAGTGACGTGCGTAAATAACAGATGAGAGCAAAATATGAGCACAAACAGTGTCGTGCTCTGATGCGTCATGAGAGAAGAATGTGACACGAGGGTGTGGATGAAATTTGCAAAGCATGAACAAAATGAACTAAAAAAAAATGTTAACTAAAATATATATCTATATAGATATATACGGCCACACTTAGTATAAATATATATAATACAGCAACAAGCAAACTACATATCATGTTTTTCGTATAATCCTCACATATAAACACTAATACATAATCACAATGCTCTTCATCAGATGATGACCCCATCCTACCAATGTCATGTGCACTCAAAAACACTGTGACGTGCAGAGTTTTCTACAAAACCTCACCATGTCATGTTTCTCATCAATCAATGAAACAACACAAATTTGTTGCAATGAATAATCAATGAAGTCGGGAATTGTTACAACAGTCGGTTAGATGTGCAAAATATGTAAACAAGATGATATCACACAGAATTATGGGTATGATGAAATGTGACAAATAAAATACTAATATGTAAAAACAAATTAATATATATAGATAATATATATATATATATATACACACACACACATATATATATATATATATATATATATATATATATATATATATATATATATATATATATGGATATAGATATATACACACACACACACACTCTTACAACTTGTACTGTTAATAACTAAATGTAAAACAAATTAAAATTATTTAAATATCAAATTATAATATAACAAGTCAATAATAACTATATTATAATTAGGGTAGGGTCAGACTTGAACTTTTGGCAGTAGGATTAAAATTAATATTACTTTAATATATATATTCCTAGCCCACACAGCCTTGGATATATCACCAGCAAAGCTAATTTTTTAATTAAAATATTTTAAAAAATATATTTTTTGTTTTTAAAATGATTAGAAAGTAAGTCATTTTGATTGCATGCTGAATCTAAACGCTTTGGTTGTGAATGACAGCACTCACGATGCATCCTCCCATCTCTGCAGACACTGGCTGTGAAAGCTGTGGTTGCACAGGGTGGTCAACACGCCGTTGACGGACTCGTCCATGCGCTCCAAACACACGGTGCACTTGGGCAGCTCAGTCAGATCCATCACAGGTAAACTGGCCCCCTGTTTATAATGAAGAGTTTGAGATCATTCACACATTCCAGAACACTGCAGCTATTGTTATACATGTAAATCAGTGCTGGAAACACGACATGTGTGTTTAAACAAAAACAGCTAGTCAACAACAAAACAGGTTCATCCTGGTCACTCAAGCAATGCATCAGTCTAAAATAGTGTTACGTTGCCAAGAATTTTATAACTTAGTGTCGTTTGTTCAAATCATACTTGCTGCTTTCTTTAGTAATGATAAAAATATGATTTATTTTTAACTTATTGTTAATAATTAAATCTAAAACATAAATTAAAATGTTTTGCTATGTGGTTGTTCAGAGTACTTTAAATATGTTGACATGTTTGGGTGGTTCCCAAGAATTTTAACACTTAGTGTTAATGGTTTGTTCATAATTGCTTGCTTTAGTAATAATAATATTTTTTTTATTTTCTAACTTACTGTTGATAATTAAATGTAAAACACAAATTAAAATGCTTTAAATATCAAATTTAAAATAAAAAATAAACTTTAAAATAAGATTTAAGTAAACAGAATTACATGTAATTTTGCCAAGAATTGTAACACTAATGCTGCATCTCAATAAATTAGAATGTCGTGGAAAAGTTCATTTATTTCAGTAATTCAACTCAAATTGTGAAACTCGTGTATTAAATAAATTCAATGCACACAGACTGAAGTAGTTTAAGTCTTTGGTTCTTTTAATTGTGATGATTTAGGCTCACATTTAACAAAAACCCACCAATTCACCATCTCAACAAATTAGAATACTTCATAAGACCAATAAAAAAACATTTTTAGTGAATTGTTGGCCTTCTGGAAAGTATGTTAATTTACTGTATATGTACTCAATACTTGGTAGGGGCTCCTTTTGCTTTAATTACTGCCTCAATTCGGCGTGGCATGGAGGTGATCAGTTTGTGGCACTGCTGAGGTGGTATGGAAGCCCAGGTTTCTTTGACGGTGGCCTTCAGCTCATCTGCATTTTTTGCTCTCGTTTCTCATTTTCCTCTTGACAATACCCATAGATTCTCTATGGGGTTCAGGTCTGGTGAGTTTGCTGGCCAGTCAAGCACACCAACACCATGGTCATTTAACCAACTTTTGGTGCTTTTGGCAGTGTGGGCAGGTGCCAAATCCAGCTGGAAAATGAAATCAGCATCTTTAAAAAGCTGGTCAGCAGAAGGAAGCATGAAGTGCTCCAAAATTTCTTGGTAAACGGGTGCAGTGACGTTGGTTTTCAAAAAACACAATGGACCAACACCAGCAGATGACATTGCACCCCAAATCATCACAGACTGTGGAAACTTAACACTGGACTTCATGCAACTTGGGCTATGAGCTTCTCCACCCTTCCTCCAGACTCTAGGACCTTGGTTTCCAAATGAAATACAAAACTTGCTCTCATCTGAAAAAAGGACTTTGGACCACTGGGCAACAGTCCAGTTCTTCTTCTCCTTAGCCCAGGTAAGACGCCTCTGACGTTGTCTGTGGTTCAGAAGTGGCTTAACAAGAGGAATACGACAACTGTAGCCAAATTCCTTGACACGTCTGTGTGTGGTGGCTCTTGATGCCTTGACCCCAGCCTCAGTCCATTCCTTGTGAAGTTCACCCAAATTCTTGAATCGATTTTGCTTGACAATCCTCATAAGGCTGCGGTTCTCTCGGTTGGTTGTGCATCTTTTTCTTCCACACTTTTTCCTTCCACTCAACTTTCTGTTAACATGCTTGGATACAGCACTCTGTGAACAGCCAGCTTCTTTGGCAATGAATGTTTGTGGCTTACCCTCCTTGTGAAGGGTGTCAATGATTGTCTTCTGGACAACTGTCAGATCAGCAGTCTTCCCCATGATAGTGTAGCCTAGTGAACCAAACTGAGAGACCATTTTGAAGGCTCAGGAAACCTTTGCAGGTGTTTTGAGTTGATTAGCTGATTGGCATGTCACCATATTCTAATTTGTTGAGATTGGTGGAATTGGTGGGTTTTTGTTAAATGTGAGACTAAATCATCACAATTAAAAGAACCAAAGACTTAAACTACTTCAGTCTGTGTGCATTGAATTTATTTAATACACGAGTTTCAAAATTTGAGTTGAATTACTGAAATAAATGAACTTTTCCACGACATTCTAATTTATTGAGATGCACCTGTATACCTACTACCATACTATATAGTAAGTGAAAAACAGTATGCTAAAAGATTAGTATGTCTGAATTCATAGTATTCGCAAACAGTAGGCAAAAAGTCCCCAGATGCTTTACTACTTCTGCCAATTCATTCGATGGACGTTTTACTATCCCATGAGGCCACGGGAAAAGATTTATTTACATTTACATTTAATCATTTAGCAGACGCTTTTATCCAAAGCGACGTACAAATGAGGAGAACAATAGAAGCAATCAGACCATCGAGAGAGCAACAGTATACAAGTGCCATGACAAGTCTCAGTTAGTCTAGCACAGTACACGTAGCTAGGAATTTTTTTTTTTTTTTTTATTAAATAGAATAGGTAAGTGTTAGTATTTTTTAGTATTTATACATTGTAACGGTTGTTAAAGGTGCTGTATGTAATTTTTTGACTGTGCTAAAGCATAAAAATACCATAATATATATGTTTGCAGATATTTAAGAAACAAGTTAAGTCAACACTTCTTTCGCCAAAAAACAACACTACAGCCAGTTATTCTACTTTAAATGTGTGTTTTGTGTCGGAATGACTCCGCCCACTGCCAATTAACCAAATAGTATTTTGAGACCCCGGGTTGCCAGTTTGTGGATATCACAGTTTATTGAATTCATGGAAGCCAGCAAATGAACTGGATCAGAGATTGCAGATTCTACCTGACCTAATAAGCATTGGCATCCATCTAAAAAGCTTGATGACCAGAGGAATATTAAAACTCAGATAAATCAACTCATCAACTCACATAGTAGCACCCTGTCTACACCGGACGTGAGCGATACGCCGCGGCGCAACAAAATACTATAGACCTCATTATAATCAGTGATGCTGTCTACACTGGATTTTTAACGGTGGCTTTGTCGCGTCCAGTGTAGTTGTCAGTTGCACTCATTCTGTTGCGTGTCTGGCCTCATGGTCTCCAATATTTTGAATTTGGACTGCAGTATCCATTTCAACTGCTAGCCGTCAATATCATATACTTTAAAACCAATTGTAGTACCAACTAGACCATAGTGTTGTCAAAAGTACCGACTGTGATACCAGTCGGAACACTGCAGTTGCATTGCTGTCTACGGAGGGTCAGAGAGCTCTCAGATTTTTCAAAAATATCTTAATTTGTGTTCCGAAGATGAACGAAGGTCTTAATGGGTTTGGAACGACATGAGGAGTGAGTAATTAATGACAGAATTTAAATTTTTGGGTGAACTATCCCTTTAAGAACCCGCTCAACAGCGCTCAAATGTTAGCGGGAAATTTTCTTTTTTTTTATTACAGTAACGACTGGTATCGCGGTCGGTACTTTTGACAACACTAGTAGACAATATGTGATTTCAGAAGCATCATTGGTGGTTTGTTCAAATCATATTAGTTATTTGCTTTAGTAAACACTACTAACTAATGCTCCAGAGCCTTACGTCTTCAGATTTGATGACTTCCGCTCTCTCCACATAGACTAACTGGCAGACAGCATCCTCAATGGAGTTGAACTGACGGCCATTACATGTTGTGTAGAAGCTGTCGGCATCGGCCTAAAGAAATGAAAAAAAAAAACACAATGACCGTCCATTCATAAAATACTGAAAATCTAAAAAACTTCAGCAGGCTAATTTGCATGAGTTTCTATTGCAAATGATGTGGCAAAAAGTGTCTATGGTCAGAATCAGAGGCAAATCAACTTCTTGTGAAAAGTGTAGCTGCAGGCAGTCTTTACCAGAAAATGCATGAAGGTTTTTTCTGAAGAACTGTGTTATAAACCAAATTAGTGAGGATTAGACAGACTGGGGACTTTTTAGATCCTGCCCAATCAAATTTCAGTTCATTCATTTTAATTGTTCTTGTATCTGGATAAGCAACTGACCTGAATCCTGAACTTGACCAGCACCATGTACTGGTTGGGCATGGAGTCCTGGATGATCTTCATGTGCTCCATGACGTCATTGAAGGGAGCCACAAACTTCATGAGGTCATGGCTGGTCATGGTGGTGGGTACGGTGAGGATGCACAGCATCGCGCTGCGCCGCACGTCCTCTGTGAGCGACGTCATCTTACTGTCAACACAAAATCAAGACCGACGGCTCAAATCAACAATGCAACAAAGTGTCTGTTGTTCTAATTCCACAAATTCCATGTTTTTTGGACATAGTACCATAGTATATCACCAGAGGCACCAAGTAAATACCATGGTCTATACTCTATATCAAAGTACTGCTGTATTACAGGGTATTAATATTAGCATATTATATATATATATATATATATATATATATATAAATAAAGAGAGAGGGAGAGCATGATAAATAGGTAGATAGAATGATAGAAAGGGTAGATAGAGAGCGTTGAATGAATGAAATTAGTTACATATTTCAAAAAGCAGCATGTAAAACTGAATAGAAAAAGAAAGGCAAAAAAACACCAAAAGATAGAAAATGGTTTGACTCTGACTGCAAAACATGAAGAAAACAACATTATCAAAAAATTATCAAATCTGAAACATAAAGAACCATACAATGCTGACATAAGAACTGAATAGAAAGACACAATTAGAGTGACAAAGCCACACCATCTGACTAAAAGTTTACAAGAAACAGAAGATTCGATAAATAATAATCAGTCCTGGCATATGTGGAATAATCTGAGCACAACAAAACCACAAGACAGGATGGAAAAAACTGGACAAAACATTTAGAAAATTTATATAAAGAAATTACAGCAAAACAACTCAATGACAAATATAATCAGATTATACAAAGTCTATAAACTTATAAAAACACCATTAAAAATATTTAAAACCAACTTCATTTCCCAATAAAAAAATTGACAAAAAAAAAATCTTGCAGCTCTGACAGCATTCTAGGTGTTTCAGCAAATATGCCCAAATGATTCAACCTTGTACTAAGTTCAGGCTGTTTTCCTGGAGTCACAATTTACAAGAGTGGAGATGAATTGGACCCTAATAATTTCAGAGGCTTTTGTGTGAACAATAATCTGGGGATGTGTTTTAGCAGTATATTAATCAACAGAACTGTAAACTTCCTTAACAGACACACTGTCCTGAGCAGAGTATGTGAGCGGAAACAATTTCCCCAAGTATTTCAGTGTGCTTTGAAATATCACAGACGTTCTGTTCATAAAATATATTAAAATAAAAAAATACTAGCAGAGTAGTTTTACAGTGGTTTATTGGAACACTAGTGTGCAAACTTTTTTCCTACCACATGCCAAGCTTATTGCATGGTTGTCTGCATTAGAAGGTATCATTGCTGCTTATTGCAGTGCAAATTTTGTTTGTGAAGGATGAAAATAACCTACGTTTTCGTCAGTTAGCCTATTTTATCTACGGATCGCTGCATTTCTTACAGATTTCTGCTCATTCGAAATTGGATACAGATGAAGTAGCACTATATTACATCTGTTTGAATGCCTTGTTGAGAGAGCGACTGCATGTGAATAAGTGTTGTACCTGTTTTAATCATCCTCTTACCCAAAAATATTCAGTATCTGGAAGGAACAAACAAATTCCTTGAGAACTAACCTGCGCATGTCCATTGCCGTCATCATAACCTTCACATTCTTTCTGTTTTGAGTAATCCATCTGTATCAAGCTAGCTAAATATATATGTTAAACATGAATTATTGCTAAATATGTAGTTATATTATGGGCTGCTGTTGGTATGAATCATACTCATGATGGAGCGCTCTTGGAGCGAGTGAAAACCATGACGCTCTGACTTTTAAAAAATCTGCTCCTCGCTCCCTTCAAAATCACACCGCTCTGCTCACATACTCTGGCTTCCTTCCAAATCACAGAAATACTGACCACATTCACACCCTACACAGGCTAATCAATAATCACATCAAACAGAATAAAAATGGAAAAATATTTGTATGCTTTGTTAATTTCAATAAAAGCATTTGATTCTATTTGGCACAATGGAATATATTATAAATTAGAATTCTGCAAACTCATTCTAAAATTACACAGGAGAACACCCAATAATGCATGTAGGGCAGAATTAGGCCAATTCCTATTGATTATTAATATGCAAAAAAGATCACTCAAAATTAAATTGTAGGGACAGACAGATAGAGAGACAGACGGACGGATAGCTAGATAGATAGAACGATAGATAGATAGACAGACAGACAGACAGATACATAGATAGACAGACAGCACTAACTTAGTTTTGTAGAGGTGCATGATGCCGTGGACGATCTCCACTGACGGGTTTCCGCTGAAGAATGAGATCTGATCCGGCAGCTGTTTGGAGGGAGAGTCTGGAGTCACACTCACGTCCGTTTGATCTTTGTCTTCTCCGTTTACATCAGCTGTGGACTTCAGATCTTCTTTACCGTCCTCGGCTCCTGATGGAAAAACACAGTCCGTTAACTCATCAGGGGTTAAACGAGTGTCAGATCAAAGAGAGTAACTGCACTGCTGTGCTGCAGACCTGCACTGGGCTGGAAGGTCTCGATCACCATGTCGCTCATGACGCGGCTGCCCAGGTGCTGGTGGAGGATGGTCGATCGCTCCAGCTCCGTTTTACCGCCCAGCGTCGTTCTGGCAGAGGCCAGCGCTTTCTCTCTCATCTCGTCCTCTGACATCTCTGAAACTGTGGGACGCAGGAGATGTGAGCTGTGACACCAGGCCTCAAAGAGATTCTAGAAGCAAGCTCAGAGCTCGAACACACTGAGTGTGTGAATGAATGCTCTCTGCTCACTGTTATTTAGCATAATCATGTTTCTTTGGTTTCTCTGCTCAGGTCCATGATTCTACTGCTACTAATACACTCAATTATTCAGATTATCCAGTTAATGATTATACTTTTTTCTGTATTTGTTTTCATCATCCTGTTTGTTGTTCTAATGGGTCCCAGGAATTAAAAAAAAAAAATCATAATAAAATAACAATAAAAATAAAACATAATAAAATAAGCATTTTTTTCTTTTTTTTGTTATGCAGTTTATGATTACCTTTTCACTGTATTTGTTTTCGTTATCCTGTGTTCTAAGTCCCAGAAAATATATAACAATAGCAATAATAATAATAATAATAATTATTATTATTATTAATACTACTACTACTATTATTATTTTACTGATTATCCAGCATATTTTTTATCATTTCATTATCCTGTTTGTTCTAATGAATTGTCTCAATGTTGTGTTTTAACTCTGTAACCTTGGGACCCAGAAAATAATAATAATAACAACAATAAATAATTAAATAATTGTTTTTTTGTATAAAAATCAAGTAATGTATATGCAGGTATGATTACCTTTATTATACTTGATTATATACTATGGTATTTTCATATATACGGAAACATAATATTTACATGGTAGTTCAGAATACTATGGTACCTTGTGTGGCATGTCCAAAAACATAATACATTTTTGTACACTGATGATAATATGATGATAATCCAATGGTATATGAATATGGCCATCATCCTGTACCATGGTAAACAAAGTCAGTGTCAGTTATGTAACAGTAATCGAGTGAAACTCACCGGCGCAGTACTGAAAGCCGTGCGGGGAATCAGACTGATCAGCGAGCTCGAGTCTGATCACAACCAGAGAAACACTCATGTGTTCAGAGGATCGAGCCCTGACACACCGCTACACCGCTACACTGCTACAGACACACGGGCTTAAACCAGAGACCGGGCCCGTGCCGACGGGGTTCTAATCACAAATATATACCATAAACGCTGAACTGAATTACGTTTATTATTAGAGAGAAAACGCGTGAAAACAACAATGACGTTTGAGAATGAAAAATTAATTACTGGGTTACTTCCGGCAACGAGGATAATTTCAAAACAAAAGCCCTAATTCACACTTTATAATAAGAGCCTTTCATGGTCACTGTTTGTGAGTAATATAATGGTAATATTGTTTTATATGCGTCATACACACCATGGTATTTTATTATTCTAATTATTCTAATTGATCTAATTATTATATTTTCATAATCAGAATGATATGATATTTATTGCCAAGTACATTATTACACACTCAAATAATTAGTCTTGAACTAATAGCTAGATAGATAGATACTGTAGATAGATAGATAGATAGATAGATAGATAGATAGATACTGTAGATAGATAAATAGATAGACAGACACACTTAACGAATAACATAATATCAATAACTAAAAATAAGACAGATGATGAAATAAAATTATATATACTGTACACACACAAACTAGATAAAACAAAATAAATATGTTTGTACAAAATAATCTATACACAGATACAATTATGCAAGGGAATGTGGATTAAATATATATATGAAATTAAATATATAACAAGATTTAATTAGAAAAAAAAACATGAGTCAACAATTTAAGTCTGTTTAGTTTTTATAATTAATCAACAACACAGTACACAGTAGTACATGCAAATATTGAAAATAAAGATATTTATAAAATTAATTTATTATTATTAAAATAAACTAAAAAAATCTTCATTATTTAAAAAAAAAAAAGAATAAGCAACATATGTTCCAAACACTCTAAATATGTTTCGTTTGACTCGCAGTGGAAAAACCACAACATGCTCACGTATGAGTGTGAGTGTAAATTCTCATCAAATCATCACTCCATCTAATCTATGATGGTGCGAGCTGTAAAAGTGCTGCTATATTTGCACACTGAGCCACTGACAGACCACTGAACATTTTCTCGGTAACTCTAAACTACTGGCTCAAACTCCACCCTGGTGAACTCCCAGCAGTGACAGCAGCTCACATTAACCTCCAACGTGAGTTAGTCATCTGGGCTGGTTTATGCATTACAAATCCTCATCAAATCCCCCAGAGTGATTCAGATAAAAGACTTTAAATACACATTCTACTGCTTACTTAAGCAAACACAGATTATACATTCTACTAGTTCTCTTGATTAATAGGGTGTCCTTATTGAATAAAACAAAAGCTGTGTATGATGACCATTTTCCACAATACTTCAACAATTCAAATCAATTTCCCAGTTTGTTGTCTGAATCAAATGACGTACTACAAAGTGCAAACAGACTATTTTTATGCACAAAGGTGCATCAGAAGGTCTGTTTTTTGCATTGTACATGATGGGAGAGGTGTGGTTTGCACGAGAGGATGGTCAGATAGGAGGAGCTGCAAACGTCTGCCTGTTAATGTTCATCTGGCTGTGAGGAAGTCACCTCCACTCGTCTCCTCATCAGCCAAGCTTCTAGAGGAATCTGATGTTTCCAAACCACACACCAGAGTGCTTTCCAAAGGTAAGCCAGCTCTGTTTTTAGAATACATACTCTGTTTGTCCTTCTCAAGTTTTGCATTTGTCTTCCTGTATGTTTTTCTGCTGCATCTGATAAAGTTTGAACCACTTTAGCTGAGGCAACGGTCTAGTCTTACTTAACTTCCCTCATCTGAGCAAAACCACTCTAGAGATTAAGCTGCTGGGAAACTTCAGACTTGCAGTCTGGTCACGCACGCTCATGATTTAACAGGCCACTTTTTATTGCTCTTGTTTTCCAAAAAGGGGTGTGTGAAAAAGTATTTCCAGGAAGGAAACCATATCTGCTTTGGCAGAGGGGCTCGTGAAGGAAAGTCAGAATGTGTGGAATGTTGAACGTACCGTTTGCAAAGAAACTTTGTTTAAATGCACCTCAGACCTTTTGAGAAGCTTTCATAAGAGTTTCAAGGTCAATTCTTTTTGTTTGAAGCAAATAGGCTTCATGTTTCTGATTCAATTTCATTGTAGGGGAAAACGGAGAGGCCTCTTAGGAGCAAGAATTGTTGTTTTTGTCATTTGATACTTGATAATCAGACAATACGAGCATAGCTTTTGTTGAAACTGAGCTCTTTTGTTTTCTGTTGAAGTGAAACTTGTTTAAATGGAGTATCATTTGCATGTGTCTAGTTTTTGACGCCAGTCTTTCAGCCTGCAGGCGAGGTGAATACGGCTTGAAAATAGTGAATGAAGTTGACTCAACATGCTTCTATTCTTGCTGTTTTGTGGCAATTACAAACTGCACCAAACTGCAATGTGCATCACAAAGCAGAGGTTGAGTTTATGATGCATGCTGTTTACAGCATGAGTCATGATGCACTGAAGAGTTAGTCAGGATCATTTAGGACAGAAAGCGTGCTTACTTTAAGATGAGCATGCTAAACGAAAAATGCAAGAAGCAGAAATGTACAATGGTCATTTAATTTGTGCCAAGTTTGGTCCTGCCTCAATGCAATTGGTCTGGCCGCTGAAAAAAGAGATTGCAATTGGAACAGAAATAGTGGGACAGAAACAGAACTCGAAACTCAGCTTTTATCAAATCATGCATGTTTATAATGACCTCTCCTTGATTATTTAAATGCACATGCCTCCGTTCTTGCTTTCAGCATTAGCTGTTTTGTACGGTGGCAAATGCACCAAAATAAAGGTGCAACATGCATCACAAAGCAGAGGTTGTGTTTATGAAGCATGCTGTTTACAACATGAGTCATCATGTACCAAAGGCCTTTTCAGGGTCATTCAGGACAGAAAATGCGCTCACTTTGAGGAGAGTATGCTGAATGAAACATGCAAAAAGCAGAAATGTCCAATATTCATTTATTTTGTGCCAAGTCTGGTCCTGCCCTAATGCAATTGGTCAGGCCCCTGAAAAACAGATTGCATTTGCACTTTGGTGCTGCTAATTATGCATGTCTCTAATGACCTCTCGCTGTTCATTGTCTGAATGCATATGCCTTTTGCTTTCAGAATTAGATATTTTATGGAAAATGCAAACTGTTAAATGCGCCAAAATTAAGGTGCAACATGAATCACAAAGGAGAAGCTGACTTTATGATGCATGCAGTTTACAACGTAAGCCATCTTGTAACAAGGGATTTTCAGGATCATTCAGGATAGAAAATGCATTCACTTTGAGGTGGGCACACTAAATGAAACATGCAAGAAGCAGAAATATGCAATATTCATTTATTTTGTGCCATTTTTTGTGCCAAGTTTGGTCCTGCCCCAATGCAACTGGCCATGCCACTAAAAACAGATTGCATTTGCACTTTGGTGCTGCTAATAATTCACGTCTATAATGACCACTCACTGTTCGTTATCTGAATGCATATGCCTCCATTCTTGCTTTCAGCATTTACTGTTTTATGGAAAATGCAAACTGTTAAATGCACCAAAATAAAGGTGTGACATGCATCACAAGAGAAAAGTTGAGTTTATGATGCATGCTGTTTACAACATTAGTCATCTTATACCAAAGGCTTTTTCGGAGTCATTCAGGACAGAAATTGTGCTCACTTTGAGGTAAGCATGATAAATGAAACACAAGCACACTTAAAATAAAGGTTTCAAAAGCATTTTTCAGTAATTCCATAGAACAGGACTGTCCAAACCTGTTCCTGAAGAGCCACTGTTCTGCAGAATTTAGCTCTAACCCAAATAAATACACCTGAACAAGCTAATAAGCACTAGAAACTTCCAGGCAAGTGTGCTGGAGCTAAACTTTGCAGGATTGGACACCCCTGCCATTGAAGAACCTTTTTTCGGTATCCGAAATAAACTTTTGGTAACAACTCCATTTATTTCTTAGTTTAAAGAACATTTAAATCATCTAAAGAACCTTTTTCCACTATAAAGAACTTTTTGTCCAATGAAAAGGTTCCATGGTAGTTAAAGGTTCTTCTTGGAACCAGCAATGCCAATAAAGAAGCTTTATTTTTAAGAGCTTAAATAAACGCATTAAATAGAACCTTTTTCTACTGTAAGAACCCCTTTGTCCAAAGGAAAGATTTCATGGAATTTTAAAGGTTCATAAGTGAAGTGATGTGTGGCCAAGTATAGTGACCCATACTCGGAATTTGTGCTCTGCATTTAACCCATCCAAGTGCACACACACATTATTGAACACACACTCCCGGAACAGTGGGCAGCCATATTGCTGCGGTGCTCGGGGAGCAGTTGGGGGTTCGGTGTCTTGCTCAAGGGTCTCACCTCAGTCGTGGTATTGAGGGTGGAAGAGAGCGCTGGTTATTCACTCCCCACACTGACAATTCCTGCCGGACCTGAGACTCGAACCCACAACCTTTGTGTTACAAGTCTGACTCTCTAACCATTAGGCCACAACTGCCCCAAAACCACTAGCACTCCCCATTGGGGAATCAAATTCCGGTCTTCCATGTGACAGGTGGAGATACAGTATACTGTCCACTATACTAACGAGGAGTTTGTTCTTCATAGAACCATTGATTCCAATTAAGAACCTTTAACAGCAGAAACGTTCAATTTGTACTCATTTATTTTGTGCCTTTTTTGAGCAAAAATATCAAACAAAAAGTTGTCAAAATAAGTTTTGAGTACTTTTCCAGTTGTTATTGCTATCATTCCCCTGCTGGAAAATCCTTCAAAAACTACTCAGCTGGATTTTGAAATGCAATCTTTATTTCTTATCATGGTAATTACTCAAATTTATTTGTCTTTCATATAATGCCTAATTTTTTTAATTATTTTCATTGCTTTCCATAGATGGGAGAACAAGACCCCAGTGAGAGGCTGAGAGTAGACCATCCGAAAGAGACAAAGGAAAATGGCACAGGAAGCTTCTCCCAGTTCTCCTCAAGCGTACGCACCATGGTGCGCATTCGCCAGAAGTACCAAGCCATCAAAAAACGGCGTCTTGAGATAGCAGTGACGTCGTCCCAGAGCTTCATGTCTCCACGGTCCACCAGCCCAAAGGTTTTCACTTTTGAAAATCTTCAAGAGCCCATAAACTCTAACCCCTCCTCCCCGCGCAAGCGAAAAAAAAAGAGGAAGGGACGGGTTTTGTATCCGAGCAGCAGTTTGAGAGCCGTACCCACAAAAGAGAGAAGCCGTGCAAAGAACTGCCTCTACTTGTTGTGCATCATTTTATTTCTACAAGTTTACAACGCCATTGAGAACTTGGACGACCATGTGCTTAAATATGATCTAGACGGACTGGAGAAAATCCTTAAAAGGGAAGTGTTTGGCCAACAGGAAGTGGCAGAGAGTCTCCTGGGTCATTTACATGATTATTTGTCAACTTATGTACACAATAAACCTTTAGTGTTGTCGCTCCATGGACCCACTGGAGTTGGGAAGAGCCACGTTGGCCGATTACTGGCTCAGCATTTCCGCTCAGTTGTTGGCGACGACTTGGTGATGCAGTACTTCGTTCTGCACCATTGCCCAACAGACGACGATATCCCACAATGCACCAGATCTCTGGACTCTCATGTCTCAGAAATGGTCACTCAGGCTGAGGAAGACGAGAAGATACCGGTCTTTATCTTTGATGAAGTGGAACATATGCCCAGGGAGTTGCTGGACACATTGCAAGACCTGATTCATCCCAAAAACAACAAAGCATACTTAAACGCCATCTACATTCTCATCAGCAACCTGGGACATGAAGACATCACCAAATTTGTTCTGCACAACTCCAGCGTCGCCGTCTCAGGCCGTCTGAGCCTGAGTCAGGAGCTGAACCCTTGGTTGCGTAGCTACCTTGAAAGATACCACATGCTATTTTTGGAAGCAGAGCTCCTGCCCTTTATGCTTTTGGAGAAGAGCCATGTAATGGATTGTTTTATTGACGAGATGTCCAGGGAAGGATTCTACCCAGATCGATCCCACGTAGAAAGGCTTGCAGAAGAACTATCATACTATATAGTTGGCGAACAGGAATTTTCTCACACCGGATGCAGGCAGGTTGTGGCAAAAGTGAACCTTCTCTGAAACAAAATCTGCTGTGCAGATGGTCAACATGAGGAAATTGTCATTGGTGCCATGAAAATGACCTTTTTTCACATTTCATTGTGCATTCTATGTATAAAAAAACTTTTGTACAGTTTTACATTATATTTGTTAAGAAAGTGGTATATAGTTCGGTTTCAAAGTTTGGGGTGCGATTCAAAGATTGTTTTAATGTTTTTGAAAAAGTCTCTTCTGCTCACCAAGATTGCATTTATTTGATGAAGAAATACAGTAAAAACACTAATATTGTGAAATATTATTACGATTTAAAGTACCTGTTTTCTATTTGAATATAGTTTAAAATGTAATTTATTCCTTTGATCAAAGCTGAATTTTCAATATCATTACTCCAGTCTTCAGTGTCACTTGATCCTTAAAAACTGCATTTATTTGAATAATACATTTTTGAAACTTTATGAATGTATTTACTGTCACTTTTGATCGATTTAATGCATCCTTGCTGAATAAAAGTATTAATTTAATAAATAAATCTTTCTAACCCCAGACTTTTGAACGGTACTGTATTTTTCCTCATACTTGTACTGTGAAGCAGGTCCATGAAACAAGCACAACTCTAAATAACACAAAACAGCATTCAATTTTTCTTCGTTTATTAAAATTTCTCAATTTCCACTGGAAAAATGAGGTACAAAGACCAACTTCCTCAAGATTGCAAAATTAGTTATTATATATAATAACAATATATATAATAGTAATATGGAAAAAACAGTTGGTATGTACAACGCATTGATATCTGTGCCCATAAAGAGTTCAATGCACAAAAAGCTCATTTGTACACCGAAACACTTTTGAAATGGTTTGCTAGCGGCATATTTTCCCACAATACAGAGTTGCTCTCTAACCATCAATGAGTGTGAAAAAGATAGTGTTGCAAGCTCTAAAAATACGCATGCTGTCTGTTCAGTTTCCTGTGAGGCCTAAAGCCCTAGAAGTGCAACATCACTCTTAATGCAGCATCCTGAGAAATAACCTCAACTACAACCATGCAAGTTTATGACCTTCACTCACTGACGTGATAAATCAAACGCAATTGCTTAGCATGCACTGACATCACCAGAGAAACACTCCAAGCTCGCAAATTTACCGCTACTTGTGTAATTTGGTTTGCTCTAGGTGCTCTATGTAAATATACGGCTGTGGTTAAATAAATTAGGTGATCGGCAAATATTTCCCTTAGAAGGCCAGATCTTACGGCCGGTTGAGATTGAATCACTCAGCTCCCACAGACTTGCAAAAACCATCAACATGCGGCTAAGTGTTTTTAGTCATCGAGTGCTAGTGTGTGATGTAGGAGGGACAACATGAGGACTGGGTCTCTCTTCTTCGGTGTCTTTTGCACTACGGCAGCTACGCTTCCAGTTCAAAACCCAGTCCTACTTTGTGTCCGCCGGTGTTGAAGTTTTTTCCGTCGATCAAGGCCGAGAGAGTGAGTTTCACACCTTTACATTGGGACAAAGAGAATGTAAGACATTAAAAGATGCACAAAGAGGTTAATAAGCATTTTAAAGAACCAAAACTTTGGTCACAAGATGAATGGAATGAAATACTAGTGTACTACATATTGTGGAGTATGTACTGCGTACTATTTATTAATAATTACTAGTTTTGAAACAGCATTTTGTAATTTCTTTAGCAAATTGTATGCCGTATGCAAAGATCAATGCCTTTAAACAGTAGTATGTGACATTGCTGTCACATAATCTCACTGTTGCATGTAAAATTCAGTGAAATAAAAAAATTAAAAAAGTACATTTGTAATCAATATTAATTGTATTTTTCAACAACAAAAAATGTTCACCCAAAAATTACATTTTCCTGAACATTTACTAACTCTCAGGCCATTCAAAATGTAAATTTGTTTCTTCATGGGAACAGACTTGGAGAAATGTAGCTTTACATCACTTGCTCACTAATGGTTCCTCTGCAGTGAATGGGTGCCGTCAGAATGAGAGTCCAAACAGCTGATAAAAACATCACAATAATTCACAAGTAATCCACACACTCCAGTCCATCAGTTAATGTCTTGTGAAGCCAAAGCTGCATGTTTGTATGAAACAAATTCATCAATAAGGCATTTTTACTTTCAAACCATCATTTCTGGCTAGATTATTTGCCATAATCCATAATAACGCTCCCTCCAGTGAAAATGTCAATTCCCTGGTGTCCTCTCACATTAAAATCCACAGACATATTTGTTTAGAAAAAGATTTTGGTAAACTGTGCTTGATCTGTGTATAGTTCTCTCCTGATTCAGATGAGTTGAATTTTTCACTGAAAAAACATGGATTATGGACTCCGGTTGAAGTTAAACCGTCTTAATAATACATTTAATTCTTACAGACACATATCTTTTAGCTTCACAAGACATTAATTGATGGACTGGAGTGGTGTGGATTACTTGTGGATTGTGGTGTTTTTATCAGCTGTTTGGACTCTCATTCTGACGGCACCCATTCACTGCAGAGGATCCATTGGTGAGGAAGTGATGTAAAGTTACATTTCTCCAAATCTGTTTCCAAGAAACAAACTCATCTACATTTTAGATTTCCTGAGGGTGAGAAAAGTTTCAGTAAATGTTCATTTTCAGGTGAACTATTCCTTTAATAATGCCTCAACTTCCAGTAGTATGCTTAAATAATAAATCAAAAAGGAAGATGCTAAATATCACTCTTGGTTCATGCTTCACGCTTCAAATGAAATGCACTGCACTCTAGGATAAAGTACTCCCTGCAGTGCTTTGGATGTATATTGAACATTTTGGCAAATGTCATCTGGGTATTCGGTGCTTCCAGTAAATTCACAAACTGTGCAGTTTACATACTGCATATTGTAGAAATGTAGAAGTGTTATGCTGTTCATATCCAGAGATCATAAAAATAATTATAACATGATTACCGGGTCGAAGACTCTGAGTGTAACCAACTCCAATCAGACTGGCATTGTTCACTTTGGCCTGTTATGAGGAAATAATGGGGGGAAAAACATGCTCAGGTTGGTCATTCCAAGCGTTGAATATTTAATATAACTTCCCTGTAAGGGCAGATTTAGACCTGAGAATAATCCAAAAAAACAACATGGACGCAGATGCTTCTAGTTAGACAAACCTTGGTTTGACGTGGTGTTGTGAAATGTGTCATAACGTGAATCATTATGCAACACACGTCTGCATTTGCATTCCCAGAACCACTGTTATGTACAACGGGGAACCACAAGCATGCAATGCATTAGGCAAGCATTTGCATGTGTGATTGCGTACTTGCATAGAGTACGTTTTTTTGGCTTAACTGAATTCATACAAGTGAATTATCCTTTTCTCAACAACATAATGCGGTTGTGTTAAAATGGTCAACTTACAGACAACGAGGCATCTTTATCTAGCTGGTACTTTGCAGCAACTCCGAAGCGAGTGTTGTTGCTGCCTGAAGTCCAGGCCAAAGTGACGGCCGTCTCCAGCTGATCACAGACCTTCTGATAGACCGATCCTCCGAACTCAGCTCCGTCATTACTGGTGACACACGACACACTTCACATCCTTAGAACATATTAGACCAATAGCATGCCTTCAAAATGTTTTTCTTTTACTTAGCTAATTATTGACAGTCAATTTTTTATCCATTTTCATTAATCAATAACTGTAGTGAGAAGTATATGTGTACTAAGGCTGGGTGTTGACACAAATTTCATGAATTCTGATCTTGATTCAATTTAATATACAATCATTTAGATATATATCAACTAATGCTGTAATCTATAAAGCACACCCTGTCAATTGGTACATTCTAATATTAAAGGTTAAAATTAACAACTGAATTATAACATTTAAATTGCACATAACATTATACAAAAACATGATATAAATATGAACATTTAAACGGTGGCTGTAATAAGAACAGCTTTCATGTTTGATTAAATCTGTCATGCATTAAATACTAAAGAAAAGGTTAAGTAAACAAATAATGAATATGTAATACAGTGCTTGCATATATTTAGCAAAATGCTCTCTCTAGGGTTTTTTCTTTCTAGCCAACTAACAAGATTACAGTCACTGAATGACTTGCCTGTAATGTAACATTATGTGACAGTGTTCACTAGCTGTTTCATTGACGTCTTTCCGTGGTTTAAACACTGACTGAGTGATTTCATGAGATGTGATTCATTTCGGTAAGCTGTACGGTTTCTTTTAACGTAGTTTCTGATGTTAAATTCATGTTTATTTTGTACTGTAACTGAGCTGAAAACTCAGATTTAGTTTCATATCAAAAGTGACAAAGCACAAAGTGATTACTGGAGGAGAAAACAGCATAGACTAAAAAAATAGATTCTTGTGATTGAAGAATTAATATCGGTTTCAATAAAATAGGAATTTATTAAAATCGAGAAATCAATATTTTAAACCCAGCCCTACTGTCAGCAGGATCGTAGCTAGCTAAATCAAAATATTTCATATTTAAAAATATGAAAAAGTTCATTGCGAGCTTAAATTCTGACAAATAAGTCAGAATTGTAAGAAAAATTCGCAATTCTGACTTTATCTCGCAGTTATGATTTTTTGTTTCCGCCACAGAATGAAAAAATAAAAGTAATTGCAACTTATCTCACAATTCTGACTTTTCTTCTCAGAATTTATGAGTTTATATCTCACAATTATGACTTTATATCTCCCCCCCAAAAAAAATCCTGTGGCAGAAACAAGCTTTCATAGCAATTTCTGCAATATCAACTTAAAATCCACTGATCACTATTTCCCCTTGTTGTTTTTCATTGATTCTTACACGTTGGTGTGAAGCTGGAAATCTCCGGCCTTGTATCCCAGAGCGAAGTTGTTTTGCACCAGTTTGGATTTGGCCGTGTCAAACGCCATCTGGTAGCCCAAGAGCCAGCCTTCATATCCCAGAACCGCTGCAGAGTGCACAACCGGACCCTCGAAATCAATGTCGCAGCTCACATTGACGAAGTCACGCTTGTAGCCAGTCTTCAGTTTACCGCTCTTCTTGCTAAAGAGAGAATAACACTGTCAAAGAAATCAAACGAAATCATCAAACCAGCATTGATGAGTCAGATACTAACAACTCACCCTGTGTTTGGTACAAAAGATGTATCCAGGGCCACTTTCAACCCCTGCGTGAGCTGAGGAGATGATACAACAAGTTATGAATATGATAGCAAACCATTTTGATCATACTCAATGCAACTCAATAGGGGTCAAAGGTCATGAGGAGAGTGTGATCAGACCTGGTCTTCCACAGACACTTCTGTAGTGAGCATGTTGTCTGTGTTCCACTTCTGGTTTAAACTCAATCCCAGATCCTTCATCTTATACTTGGTCTCCAAACTCCCACCAGCTTTTCCCGTGTCTGTGTTGGTGGATCCAGATGTGTTGAACTCCTGCAGTTAGATTAGAGTTTATGAACAGGATAAAAAAAAAAAAAAAAAAATAGGCATGTATTAGCAACAAACAGCTTTTTTATCATATCTGTCTGTTAGGTTACAAAAGCACTACTTGACTTTTACCTACTTTTGCGTTGTATATTATAATGTTTTGATTTCAGATTGTAATTTTACTTTTTTTTACTATCAGAGAAGATAATATTGGACTTTTTTTACTGACAATGTAATGCAATTCATTGGCTGATATTTGGCCATTTTAAGCTTTTTGCTTTCTACCAATGAATATTATTTTAGTATTATTTATACACTATTATAGAATTTTTTTATATTTTCAATTAGTATAAGTTTTTGTAAATTTATTTTTTCTTTTGTCATTTGTAGTTAGTTTTTATCTATTATTTAAATATTATTATTTAATTAAATATGTAAGATTTTATTTAAATATTTCTAAATAGCTTTAGTTAATTATTTCAGTTAATTTTAGTATATTTAGTACTTCATGCCAAGGCATCGTTTCTATTTTTTTCTTTAAAGTTTAAGCTTTTCATCTAATATCTTTTTTATTTCAGCTTTATTTCAGTTACCGAATTACCCATTTTTCAATTACTAATATTTTAAATACAGACTTTTTATAATATTAATTTCAGTTACAGTTAAAAACAACAACACCGCTATGGAAAACCCTGTAATTATCAATTACCAAATTAGTGATTTTTCAATTACTAATTTACCAAATTAGTGATATTTAAATTTTTGTGTATAGTAAGCACCCATTCACTCTGCAGTGAATGGGTGCCGTCAGAATGAGAGTAATAATCCACTTTCACAATAATCCACAAGTAACACACATTTGACATTTATGCATTTAGCAGACGCTTTTATCCAAAGTGACTTACAGTGCATTCAGGCTATACATGTTTTATCACTATGTGTGTTCCCTGGGAATCGAACCCACGACCTTCTGCGCTGCTAACGCAATGCTCTACCACTGAGCTACAGGAACACTTATCAAGGACTGTTTATGAGTGAAAACAGCTCTAAACAAATATGTTGGTGGATTATTTTATATGAGAGGACAACTTTTTTCCAAAGTGGACTTTTTCCACTGAAGGAAGCATTATTATGGATTATGGCCAGAAGCAAAGTTAAATGATGGCCTTAATGATGGATTTGTTTCTTACAAACACACAGTTTTTGGCTTCACAAGATGTTAATCGATGTACTGGAGTGGTGTGGATTATTGTGATGTTTTTATCAGACGTTTGGACTCTCATTCTGACGGCACCCATTCACTACAGATGATCCACTGGGGAGCAAGTGATGGAATGCTGCATTTCTCCAAATCTGTTCCAATGAACAAACAAACTCATCTGCATCTTGGATCGGCTGAGGTTGAGTACATTCTCAGCAAATGTCCATTTTTGGGTGAACTATTCCTTTAATGGTCCTTAAAATAAACCTAAATTTTATTTATGCAAAATATAATTTAGTTTTATATTGGCCAATGTGTTTTTAAAAAACAGAGAAAGCACTGCTATAAATTAAACGACTAACTCACCACTCCATTTTGAGATTTAGTTTTGAGGTCCAATTTAATAATCCCAAAACCTACAAACAAAACAAAGACATTAAATACAGTAGAATGCAATTAGTCTTTAAAGCAAACAACTTTTCCAGGACGGAGTGAGTTTCCTCACCGTAACCCTTGCTGAAAATGTCCTTGGCTGCTTTTCCCAGGTCTGAGTATGCAGGAGGAACAGCCATTATATCTGATACATAAACAAAAGGGAAAATATCAGCACATTTAAACTGCCAATGGTGTAAGTAAGCTACAAATATGTAAAAAGAAACCGGGGATCAATCCGCAGATAAAGCAAACCCACAAAATGGCATCATCAGTTACCAAACCCACTGAGTGAATGTAGTTCATAGTAGTTATTCATTTTCTAGCCTAGTAAATTAAGCTTTCATAATCTGTACATAATTGCATTCTGACTGCCAACACATCTCACTTATAAACGTATTAAAACATTATTTTATGAGGGCCGGTTAGATACTACAAAATAAGTAGACAACCAGCAAATTATAACTTGGTTGCATGCAAAAATTATGCCAACCAGCCTCCTTAATACTGTGCATCTATTTTTATTGTCCATGTGGGTTTTTTAATTGAAGTACAAACAAAATGGGCTGTGGGCAGCATTTTAGAGCATTAAACATGTTTATCATCCCTAAAAATACATTTAGTGACATTAATACTGAAATGAGGAACAGAAAAACCGATGGTAA
The DNA here is from genome assembly GCA_027422415.1 of Schizothorax lantsangensis. Taxonomy (NCBI): domain Eukaryota; kingdom Metazoa; phylum Chordata; class Actinopteri; order Cypriniformes; family Cyprinidae; genus Schizothorax; species Schizothorax lantsangensis. The sequence goes on along the minus strand of CM049856.1, from coordinate 24,676,780 downwards.
AAACTGATTATCAAACACTTCAGTAGAAATGCATGCTATAATACAACAGCGACGCCTTCTTCTGTTAGAAAAGTAACAGATACGTGCATTATCTGACACTTGAGAAGCAAAGAAACAGCTATGTGTGTTTATGCATGAGGGGGCGTGGTCTCGAGCTGATAATCTAATCATGAATGGAGGAAAAACCTTTAAGACTTAATCATATGCAGAAAGCACAAACATGTTGCACAGACAGGGTAAAACGTCACATTTAATCATTCATGATCAGCACCACACTACACAGTTAACAAGGAAAAGGTGTTTAAATATAAACTAGGGTGAGGTTATGAAAAGGAGCTGCTGTGCTGTCTGTTTTTCATTAACTACCACTGCTATAACAACACTACACACAACTAACTGGCTCGATATTTAAAGCTGGCGGTTAAAGTTGCGGTCTAGTTAAAAATAGAATAATAAATTCATACCAAGAATGATGTTGTTGGTGAGACAGAAATAAAATGATGATGCGAAATAAAGATTTAGTGTGTCCTGTTGTTTCAGATTTGACACTAACTGCTACAGGACAAAGTGAAGGAGACAAACTGCGCATGCGCACTGGTGTCACAGAAACGATTTCTAAATAAAAGTCCCCAGCAAGACATTAAAAGTGGTGTTTTTTCACAAATGTTTTTTTATATAACCTTAATTTCCATCAATTAGCCATATATTCTACAATACAATAACTGTGGTATTTTCAAAAGTTTTGAAGGGGCTTGAACTCGAAGCTCATATTTTTTTGCAAATATATCAGGTTATATAAATCAGGTTTTCCACGGCATTTTTTTAAATACTTTTTTTGTTTATTGTTATTCCAAAGCACTCATGCATTATATCTCCAAATGCTGACAAATGAGAGATAGCAGAAGCTGCAGTTTCCAGCTGAAATGAATTATGTGCCCATATTCAACACTGCTTCATTATTACTCAAACACACACAGTTACCAGCAGATGTCATCACCTTCACACAATGCTGCTCTCGTTATTATGAATCACTTGGAAATTCCTAAGTCCTAGGCATTTTTCACATGCCTTTTTAATTATAAATAATCAATTAAAAAAAATGTATATGCTCTGTCCCCCTTTGCATCTTAAAAAGTACCAAAAGATGCGGGCAGAATCTATACCAAGGTTATATTAGTATCATTGAGATACTATTATAGTTTTTAATATAATAATATTTTGAATTAGTTTTAATTTTTATATTTAATTTTTTATTTTAGTGAGTTTTAATAATCCTGTTTTTTTCTCATTTTTATTTATATGTCTATATAGATTTAATTAATTATTATATATGATTAATTTGTTATTTTAGTAGGTTATATCAAGAAAAATTAAATAAAAATTAGATTATTTTTTCTCTCTCTCTCTCTCTCTCTCTCTCTCATGCTTTATGATTGAAACTCTGTATTTGGATAATAAATAGCCTAATAAAACCTTAACATAAAATGTAAATTACATCTGAAAAATAAACGATGAAGACACTGTAAAATGTTTAATGTGACAAAAAAAGGCATATAAAAAGTTTAGATTTTTCTCTTCTTTTCTTCTGTCTTTTTTAAATACAACTATGTAAACAAAACGTGTATCTTCCCCTAATAAAATACATAGTAGTTTCGTTTACAAAGTCTCCAAAAACAACTTCTGTAAAGTTTAATGAGCTCATTGTCCTGATATGATGTTGTAACGTGCGCGTTCACATTCAGGCCAATGAACCTTCAAGAAAAGCGTCCGCTCCGTTCCACCTTAACAGGACTGTTGTGTTTGTCAGAAATATGGCGCTCTGATAAAGATTGTCCCTCCCTTAAAACACACACACACACACACACACACACACACACACACACACAGAGTGTGTCATACTGACAGTGAACAGGAAACTTGAGGCTGTCAAAAATCACACAGAGCCCGTCACTTCACTTATGAGCGCCGTTTACACTACAAATACTGTTTCTGTTGTGCAGGAGGCGCGTTCGTCTGCAAACCCTGCTTTAAAACAAGAAATATGTCAGTGAACCAGACATTTGTGAGTCCTTTCCACAGACCGCACTGTTTATCAGCCGCTGCGCCCGCCGGACAAGCCAAACTCACACACCCTGGAAAGGCCATTTTAGCTGGTAAGTGTCTTTTTGTGCTTCTGAATCACGTAAGAAACTGTGAAAGTCTTTTGTGTTAATGCTGTGACTGACTCCAGATCAGCTGTACCACGCAGTTTTTGCACTGTCATCCACACTGTTTACAGTCCTCTGCTCACTTGATCCCTACAGGGCTGTAGTCAACATCACTGCACAGGCGAGTATTCAGTGTGCTGGACTGTGATGTGTGTGGAACTGATGTAGAGTAACAGAAGAACTTAGAAGAGCTTTGATACAGTGTAGCATTTCTGTGTTATAGTGTAACAGTCAAGACAAAAATCAAAAGTGTCAGGAAAACGTCACATTACACCCTAAAATCCAATCAGAAATAAATAATAATAATTATTATTATTAGTTTAATGACAGTTGAGCACATTTTACTCCTTAATTCTCACTACTGGAATGTGGGGGGGAAATCATTTATTTTATTTATTTAATATATATTTTTTATTATCTGTTTTTAGGAACTTTTTTCTTTCCGGACTTTTTATTATTATGTTCACTACATTTTTTTTTTTTGCACATTTTTTTTTTTTTTTTTTTTTTTACATCTCATTATTCTCATATATTGTTTTATTTTGCATTTGACAAGGGGGAAGAATGTGCTTTATTGGCATCAAACTAATGTCACAAGGCAAAACATTTTGTATGCAAACGATAATTTCTTATTTGTTTCTTTTTATTTTTGGGGTGAAATATGACTCAGACATGTTCTTCACTTTCCTTTATTGATAAAGTATTTCTTTATCACTGTTATCCATAAGGGCGTTTGATTTACGTTTAATATTTCAGGAACGGTTGAAAAAAATCCTAAAGGAATTCTAATGAAATTCCTATGTCTAAATTTCTAATCATTATTACTTTGAGTTAATAAGTATTAAATTGGGTATAATTTTAAATTGATCAAATAAGATTATTCATAATTAATATTTTTATTATATTTTCAGTTAGTATCTTTTTTTATTCTTATTTTTATTTGATCCTTTTATGACTGGTTCCAAATTATGATAACATTCCATTAATAATGCATACAAATATTTTTTTCTTTTTTTCATTCTCTCCTCAGCATCTGTGGATAACTTTGTCGTCTTAAAACTGTAGTTATAGGCTGTCTATTTTCCACCCTTCCCTGAAGTGTCCTTAGTTAGAGTGGTTAATGTCTTGCCAGGGCACGTGTCAGGACAGTTAATAAGAAACTCATAGTAGTTCCATTCATATCTAATTATGTGCTGCATGAAGCTCATTCTGGTCCCAGTAATGGCTCAGTGGAGTGATAAATGTGTTGGATGCATGATATGATATGATGACAGAGCCTGTGGCATGGACAGTAACAGTAACATGGAATGCAGATGGTTTGTGAGTGTTGAAATATGTTGTTAACTACTACGACATGCAACTGAGTGCACACTAAATCGGACTGAACCATTTGAAACAGTTCAGAGCTCAAGTGACTCCGTCTATACAGCAGAATTAATTTCTTATTTCCACTGAGTGTATAGTTTGTTGGTTATACGAGCAAACAACTCGCGCTGGACAAACTGGCGTATTGACCGCTGACTAACTTAAACACCTCTGATTGGCCATTGCTCCCACACGCTGTCTGTGATTGGCTAAAATGCTCAATGCTGCAAAAACACATTGTAAATAGAAACCTTTGCTTCTCTTCATAGAGAGCACACGCTTGTCGTTGCCTTTTTAAAATGTAAGTATAGACTTGGTACCAGTGCATTTGTCAACAGTACTCATTTTAATGTAAATACCTGCTCCACCTGAAATTTTTTTTTTTCCTTTTGGCTGACGTTTTGATTGTAAAAGACCAGTCACACTAGTACTTCACTATGAACGGATAGCTCAGCAGAAAAACACGAGACGTTACGCCTGTCTGTCACCGCTCACGCAAACACTCACACAAGGCCTTTGATTGCATCATATAGAGTCACTTTGTTTGACTTCTAGACGTAAAGCAGGATTAGGTGTGTCATGCAGTTCGCCCTTAGGATCTGATCAAACATTCCTCGCTTCCTTAAAGGTTCTAGTGGTTTTTCTGAAGTTTATAAAGTGTTATTTGCTTTTATTTGTTAGAAGCAATCTGGATTTGACCATGACATTTGCCCTAGTACTGAGTACATAAGGTAGTTTCGTATAATTCTACTGAAGGGAACTAGTAGTATTAGTGGCCTGAACTTCCTTTATAACTATTGTTTGATGTTTGAAAGAAATTAATACTTTTATTCAGCAAGGATGCATTATATTGATCAAACGTGACAATAATGCTGTTCTTTTGCACTTTCTGTTCATCAAATAATCCTGAACAAAACGTATCATGGTTTCCACAAACATATTAAGCAGCACAACTGATTTTAACATTGATAATATTAATAATAAATATTTCTTGAGTAGCAAATCAGCATGTTAGAATGATTTCTGAAGGATCGTGTGACAGTTATGATGCTGAAAATTCAGCTTTGACTCGGGAATAAATTATATTTTAAAATACAAGAAAATAGACAACAGTTATTTGAAATTCTAATAATATTTCACAGTATTACTGATTCTACTGTATTTTTGATCAAATAAATGAGCATAAAAGTTTTAAAAACATTTTTAAAAATTACCAACCTCAAACTTTTAATTTTTCTATATATTTATATTTATTTTAATATCTAATATTAGTTATTTATTTGTTTATCTAAAATATTTGTAAGTGATTTATGTAAACGTATATTATTCATACGTGGACATACAGTGGCATGCAAAAGTTTGTGAACCCCTTGTAGAATCTGAAAATGTGAATAATTAAAAAAATAATAAGAGCGATCATACAAAATGCATGTTATTTTTTTATTTAGTACTGTAAGATATTTTACATTAAAGATGTTTACATATAATCCACAAGACAAAAAAAATAGCTGAAATATTAAAATAACCCCATTCAAAAGTTTGTGAACCCTTGGTTCTTAATACTGTGTGAGGTTACCTGGATGATCCACGACTGTTTTTTTGTTTTGTGATGGTTGTTCATGAATCCCTTGTTTGTTCTGAACAGTTAAACTGAGCACTGTTCTTCAGAAAAATCCTCCATGTCCTGCAGATTCTACAGTTTTCCAGCATCTTTTGCATATTTGAACCCTTTCCTGCTGACTGTATGATTTTGATATCCATCTTTTCACACCAAGGACAATTGAGGGACTAAAACACAACTATTAAAAAAGGTTCAAACATTCACTGATGCTCCAGAAGGAAACACGATGCTGGGGGGTGAAAACTTTTGAACAGGATGAAGATGTCAAATGTTTTAATTTGTTGAAATATAATTTCAACAAAATTATAGGGGGGGGGGGGGGGGGATCAAGGTAAATTGTACTTAATTTGTTTCCGGGAAAATGCAAGTAAGTATCTTCTGTTGCTTCCGAAGGGCAGTACTAAATGGAAAAAAATTATATTTCAACAATAATTTGGACATCTTCATCCTGTTCAAAAGTTTTCACCCCCCGGCTCTTAATGCATCGTGTTTCCTTATGAATGTATGAATCTTTTTTTAATAGTTGTGTTTGAGTCCATCAATTGTCCTCAAGAGATGGATCTCAAAATCATACAGTCACTGCTGGAAAGGGTTCAAATATGCAAAAGATGCTGGAAAACTGTAGAATCTGCAGGACATGGAGGATTTTTCTGAAGAACAGTGCTCAGTTTAACTGTTCAGAACAAACAAGGGACTCATGAACAACCAACACAAAACAAAAGAACAGTCGTGGATCATCCAGGTAACCTCACACAGTATTAAGAACCAAGGGTTCCCAAACTTTTGAAGGGGATTATTTTAATATTTCAGCTATTTTTTGTCTTGTGGACTATATATAAACATCTTTTATGTAAGATATCTTAATCATGCATTACATAACATGCATTTTGTATGATCTCTCTTATTTTGTTAAAATTATTCACATTTTCACAGATTCTACAAGGGGTTCCCAAACTTTGGCATGCCACTGTACATGGTGATTTTGGGATGGTTGTAGCCCTTCGACTCTCCCTCGGGGCAGTTTCCTGTGGCTCAGGGAGATCAGCAGGTCAAACAGGTTAGATACCTGACCCTCCTGCACTATATCCTGCTGTTTCACCTGCTATAAGACACATTAGCGCTCGTCAGTTATGTTAAAACCTGTTAAACAGGTATACTGATGTTGTAAAGAAAAAATAATTCTCAATGATGACAAGCATCATTAAAATGAAGAGGAGACAATGAACAGAAACTAGAAATTGTAGTTTATGCACCACTGGGGAAACATCAGAAGTCATTTAGAGGAATTACAAATATAAAGCATATAAAGCACTCATTAGTGGTATATGATCAATTGTTTGTGGACAGTTAATGACACAACAACATTTTAATTTTGTGTCTTTTTACACTATAAAAGGAGGGTAGTACTTTAATTAGTTGACAAAATTAGCATACATTGCATTTGACAGGAGATATATAGAAGATACAGTATGCCTTTTAGTGCATCCTGTAAAAAACAAACATCTAATTAAATCTTATTAAAATCTGTTTTTTCTTCTAGCCATCTGTAAGATTAAATGGAGACGTTTTTGCAGAAGTTTGCAGTTCTCAGATGTTTCTCCTGAGAAAAAAAGTCTATTTAATAATATCTCATGTGTCTCCAGATCTCAGCATCGTCTCCAGCTGTGCTCAAATCTGACCAAAGATCTCAATGTGAACTCAAACATTGCTCTGCTGTCTATAATCATTGTATAGCTCTTTAATCTTAGCAGTAATATTTTCCTCTGGAATGTATACAGCGTATAATAATGTCTGCAGGTTCATTTGATCGATCACCTGAAGCTTCTCTGCACACAGTGAAAGAAGTGTAAATGTGTCAATAAAGTTGAGATCTGATTAAAGAGCAGGAGGTTTGTTTCACAGTCACACCCATCAGAGAGAGCAGGGGGCGGATCCTCTGAGCCAATCACAGAAGGACACGCCCCCTGTACTGCCACCTGTTGAGCTGCAGATGTGTTCAACACAGTTAAGGTGGCCACAGATCATCGGGACTTTCATGAGACATTTAGTTTTGAGAGATGATCATTGTTGAGTAAACTCATAAACTACCATTCAAAAGGGTTTTTTAAAGAAACGAATGCTTTTATTCAGTAAGGATGCATTAAGAATAAATTGATCAAAAGGGTCAGTAAAGACATTTATAATGTTACAAAAGATTATTTTTCAAATAAATGCTGTTCTTTTGAACTTTCTATTCATCAAAGAATCCTGAAAAATAAAACGTATCATGTTTTTCACAATAATATGAAGCACAGCTGTTTTCAACATGGGTAATATTCAGAAATGTTTCTTGAGCAGCAAATCAGCATATTAGATTGATTTCTGAAGGATCATGTGACACTGAAGACTGGAGTAATGATGCTGAAAATTCAGCTGCGCATCACAGAAATATGATACATTTTACAATATATCCAAATAGGAATAAGCTATTTTAAATTGTAATATTTCACAATATTACTGTTTTTACTGTATATTTGATCAAATAAATGCAGCCTTGGTGAGCAGAAGATTAACATTTAAAATCTTACTGACTCCATATTGTATATTTAAAAAAAAATGTTTCAAAGATAATTGAAGTGTGCTTTACAATAAAATACTATTTTAGTATTTATGCTTTAAAATTTCATATTTAATTCGATGTGCAACTTTCTTTGTAATTATTTTGAAATTTGCTAGCAGTTTCTGAGAGAATTGTTTTATTGTAAATCCTACACTTTGTTCAGTGTACAGTTTGTTTGCTAAAATATAATTAAAATAATTATTATTACCGTTGAGATTAGTGATTCAATTTATAATAAGCCATATCTAGAAACCGGATTATCACAGAACCTTGAGAGAGACACTTTTTATTTGGCCCTGTAAGCAACTGCCTATCAACAGCCTAGCAACCATCACAACCCCCTAGCGACCGCAGCAATGCACTGAAAACTACCCAGAACACCTTATTCTGACCATTTTCATCTAGTTCTAATATATAAATTGAATTACATGACAGAATATTATGCTTTTGTTCTTTGCACAGTGTTATTTTTGAACAAAATAGCCTTTAAATATGGGACTTTTCCTCTGTTATATTTATGGCAGTGTTATTGTAGTATCAGTGAGATATTATTGTAGTTTTTATTAATAGTTTGAATTAGTTTATTTGTATATTTTCTGTTTCTTATTGTATTTTTTGTTAGTTTTAGTTATTTTTGTGTTTTTGTCATGTTTATTAGTTTTTTTTATTATTTTTTTATTTCAGTTTTAGTTATTTTAGTACATCAAGTTGAACTAAATGAAAATTAGAAAATGAGTTTACATGTATATATATATTAGTGCTGTCAAACAATTAATCGCATCCAAAATAAAAGTTTTTGTTTACATAATATGTGTGTACTGTGTATGTTTATTATGTGCATATAAATGCACACACATACAGTATATATTTAAAAAAATATTTACATGTATTTACATGTATATATTTATATTCATATAATTTATATATAAATATATTTAATATATAAACATAACATATTTATTCTTAAATACAGTATATACATGCATAAGTGTGTATTTGTATTTACTTAATAGACATACACAACACACATATATTATGTAAACAAACTTATTTTAGATGTGATTAATTGTTTGACAGCACAAATATATATATATGTATATGTGTATGTATTATTTCAGTTAACCTCTATTTTATTACAAGTAACAATTTTCTTAATTAAATTTTTTTTTTTTTTTTTAACTAAAATAACCCTGATTTGTGGCTTATATTGTAAATATCACTATTAATAAGTTCTCTGTGTTTTGCAGGTGGGATTGCTGGAGGCATTGAAATCTGCATCACGTTTCCTACAGAGTATGTGAAAACGCAGCTACAGTTAGATGAGAAGGCAAACGCGACTCGCTACAAAGGCATCGGTGTGTATTTACTCTAATGATTTCATGTTATTATCTAAAGTAAACACTCAGCAGTGGTTTCCATAATAATTGCATCTGCCTTGTCCTGAGAGCTTTCCAAACACTTTCATTTAATCATTGTGTGTAAAAACACTTGTTTCATCAGCAGAGACAGAGTCCACTCCGGTTTGACGGTTCAAAGTACAGTAACACATGCACAAGCGTTAGGGTTCAGGTTTATCAGCCGCTGGACTTTGTGGCCCCTTTTCACAACAAGTTTATCAGCACGGATTGTTCAACCCGGTTCATTTGTTAGCCAATCGCACGCTTGCAACCAGCACTGTCACGTTTCGACAGTCTGGTCATGTTCTCTTTTGAAATGTTGAATGATTTACTCAGCTGCAGGAGATCAGAATGATTTGAAAAGGAAATTAATGCATTTAATAATTCATAACCACCCACGTTTCCAAAATATTCAAATTTGAAATGCCTCAGGCTGAGATTAGACTGTGAGTGGCTCTGTTTTGGAGTATGAATAATGATATTGAAGTGATGTAATTCTTCTGTCCTGTCTCATCAGTGGACTGTGTGAAGCAGACGGTGCATGGTCATGGGGTGAAGGGTCTGTACCGCGGTCTGAGCTCTCTGCTCTATGGCTCCATTCCCAAAGCTGCAGTGAGGTGAGCGGTTCCTGACCCGCTGGGATAAGCCTTCGACTGTCGGTGTGAAGTCTGACGCTCAGTGCAGCTTATTCCGGCTGAGAGCTGCCCACAGTTTCTAATTTAGCTCTGCTCTACAACATTTCATCGACTAGATGTGTCTTTTTGTAGAGTACTACTTGCTCACTGACATGACATATCAGCCAGTCCAGCTAGGGTTTATTTGGAGATCATTTGTAAATTATTAAGTCATGTACATCTATTAAATTGGAACCTGACATAAAAATGGTAATTAACTATATGTGTGTGTGTGTGTGTGTGTGTGTGTGTGTATGTGTATAACCTAAAACCAAAATGCATTGAGGTTGTCCTAAGACAAGATGCATTTTGGTTTTAGGTTCTAGGAACAACTTTGATAAAAGGCTTTGATCCACTACAAATGTTGACTAGTTAAAAGTAAAACCATACAGAAAAACATTTTTGTTACTTGAAGTAAAATTAATCTGAAATAAAATGAAATTATTCATTTTGCAAAGTAAGTGAGAGCAGGAGACGTGTTAGTGTTCAGGCTGTCATGAGTGTGTTTCTCTGCAGGTTTGGGATGTTTGAATTCCTCAGTAATAAGATGAGGGATGAGTCTGGGAAACTGGACAGCACGCAGGGGTTGATCTGCGGTCTGGGAGCAGGAGTGGCAGAGGCTATAGTCGTGGTGTGTCCTATGGAGACTATAAAGGTGTGCGACGTGATATGCAGATGCTTTTAGCATGCATTGATAGTTAGAGGCCTTGTGCTTAAGATCTACACTGAGAGTGAGCAGTGCAACATTTGACTTCAGTCACATTGCATTGCTCACTTGATGTCTAGACGCAGTATAAGAAATTCCACACTAATGCAAAAAGTAGCACAGTTTACCTGTGCTTCATCAGTTATGTAAGCAGACCATCAGACAAGAATATACTGATGTATTAACATACACTCAGGAGGCATATAGCTTACATTGCAGCTTTTAATGCATTATACACATATCTGTGAAATACATGCAAAGTATAACCATTATGAAGGGATTTCTGGTTATAATGTTTTCCTTTAATTTCAGGTCAAATTCATCCATGATCAGACCTCAGCGAACCCAAAGTACAGAGGATTTTTCCACGGTGTGAGAGAAATAGTCAGAACACAAGGTACACGTGGATGGTGGATTGTTTAGTGTCCAGCGCCACCGCCTGGAGACCAAACACACTTACAACAATACATCTGAACAGTGATAAATAACACGGTTATTATAGTTAACTCAAACTAAAATTAAAACCATAAAAAATCATTTGTTTAAATAAAATAAACCTTGATTGAAATAAAAATATAATTTTGTCAAAAGTATAATGTTGTCAAGGCAACATTTCTTACTTTAATTTACTTTAATTTGATGTACTAAAGTCACCAAAACTAAAACTGAAACATTAATAAAATGATATAGACATACAGTATAAAACTACTAAAAATGATAAAAACACAACAGAATTACTAAAATTAACTTTAATTAAAATGAAAAAAAAACTGATTCAAAATATTCATAACTAATAGTAATAGTTTTTTAGTGAATTAAATTTTATGCACATTTTTGGCTGCTTTGTACACTTTATTTTTACTATTTAATTAGTGTATGTTTACTATTATATTTGTGTTTATTATGAAACTACCCCAGAAATGTTTTACAAATTTACAAAATGTTGTTTTAGTATTGTTTATGTATTATAGTATTTGTTATTATTATGGATTAGGGTTTATTTTAATATTTTCAGTTTTATTTTTAATTTTAATTTTAGTGAAAGTTTTAGTAACTTTATGTGCTTTATCATTTCTATGTAGCTTTATTTTTATTTCAGTTTTAATGTTAGTCATTTTAATGCTTAAACAAACTTACAAACTTGTTTTTCACTTACCAAGGCAACATTTAAATGAAGTTTTTCATCTAATATTTATATTTTATTTCATTTCAGCTTTATTTAAATTACTGAAAATATTAATAATTGGTTTCAGTTTTTTTTTAGTTATTAACTTAGAAATTTTCATATAATAAATTTAGTCTCATACAGTATGATCTCACATGAGCATCATGTGATGCGACAATCCATGTGACCATCACACTCTAAACAACTTCTGATCTAATCAGCTATTGAAGTTACAAACTACCGCAACCCTGTCATTAGAGTAGAATGAAAACATTATTTAGAGTTTATGAAAACATTAGAGTTTAAACAGATCTCTTCTGTTTTCACAGGACTCAAAGGAACCTATCAGGGACTGACCGCAACAGTACTGAAGCAGGGCTCAAACCAGGCCATCCGATTCTACGTAATGACCGCTCTCAGAAACTGGTACAAAGGTGTGAAACACAATCTATAATTATCATTATATAAGAACTTTGTGTGCTGATCAAACAGTGTGGCTACAGTGATCACTGTGTTCACTCTAAAACTAGGCGATAACCCCAATAAGACTATTAACCCCTTTGTGACCGGATCGTTTGGAGCCATTGCTGGAGCCGCAAGCGTGTTTGGAAATACACCACTGGATGTGATCAAAACCAGAATGCAGGTGTGTAATAAGCATTTTCACTGTCAAGCAGAAAGCAAGACTGTAGTAAAACAGTTGTTTTTTATGATGTTTTCAGGGATTGGAAGCTCACAAATATAAGAGCACAGTTGACTGCGCCATCAAAATCATGAAACACGAAGGACCGGCTGCGTAAGTAAACATGACACCAGCACAAAGTACCTGATGGAGATATTTATGGGTGAATCTCATGAAAACATTTACAGTCCTTATTTACCGAAAAAAACAAAAAAAAAAACTATTTCTAAGTCCATTGTAAATTTTTGACATTATTTTAAATGACAATTTTCTCATTTTATTTTAATTTAAGTTTTAGTAATTTTGTTTATTTTAGTTTTTATTTTTCTAGCTTAAATGTAGCTTCAGCTTATATCAGTTAGTTATACGTTTTTAATTTTTTAAGTTATATAAGTTATATAATATTTTCATAAAATTTATTTTTTATTTTATTTCAATTACAGAAAATGATCAATAATAGTTTTAATTTTAAATAAGGACCAGCTCTTTAAGCAAGCATGTAATAAAAATGATGAAAACACATAATAAAATCGCTCAAATTTAAACTAAAATTAAAATAAGAAGTTATATTTTCAATAAAAACAGGTATTTCTAAGACCATTACACATTTTTGTCAATTTTTATTCACATTTTATTTTAGTTTACGTTATAGTAATTTGATGTGCTTTTATCATTTTTATTAGTTTAAAAAAAAAAGAGTAAAACATAAAAAATATATATTTATTTCTATTAATTTATAGAAATAATTAATTACTTTTAATAATTAATTTTATTTATTTCAGTTGAACTCATTTTACTCATTTTAGAACTTCAATTTCAACTTGGTTAGTTTTTTACATTTTTGTAAGTGTTCATGGAAACAATTTACCCCCAAATCAAAAGAACAAATTATGAAATTCTATGTTTCATAAAGACATACACATTTTTGACATTGTTTTCAGCACATTCTCTCACCAAATTCTCATTACTGTAATGCATATGAAAGGTTTCTTATGTTTTCTCTCTCTCCTGTAGATTCTACAAAGGCACCGTGCCCAGGTTAGGCCGGGTCTGTATGGACGTGGCTATAGTGTTCATAATCTACGAGGAAGTGGTTAAAGCTCTTAACAAGGTGTGGAAGACAGATTAATGGAGGCGTGGTGCTGATGGGCGGAGTCTGGCCTTCATGACATCATACCGGTGTGACAACAGAGAGCCTTTACTCAGCGGCCAAAATATCTGCCAACGGCAGACGACACAGAAAGTCACTGGAATGTGCTTAATTACCATCATTTAATCAACAGAGAGAGAGATTTTCCCAATTAATGTGAGAAAGACACCAAATACTTGAAAACTAGTTTCAATTTCAATTTTGAAATTCAATATTCAATTCAATTCATATTCAATTTTGAATATTGAAAATTCAAAGACCAATTTAAATATTAGACTTGAAAAAAAAGAGCCTTTTTATGGAAAATAACATCTTTAGGGAGACTCGCTGAATTTTATTATATTTTTTAAACATTAGGTATCATAGAAAATTTTATTCTAGTTTTAACAATATTAATTTCTAAAGTGCAATTTACCAGCAAATATTATATGTTTGCATTGTATGTATTTTAATTTTGTTTTCCTCACATGTGATTATATACTAAGTGCTGAGGGACTAATCTGAACACCGTGCAACTTAAGAAACAGAATATGTATTTTAGAAAAATCTTAACTTGTAGTCTAAAATGCATAAATTAACCTCATCTAAAAAAATCACCAAAGCTTTTAATTATGAGATACAAATGTGTTTTATACCCTATACAGTACTTGACAAACGCTTGGAAACATTACAATTTCTAAATGTTTTTAATGAAGTCTCTTCTGCTCACTAAGGCTGCATTTATAAGCTCAAAAATACTGGGAAAACAGTAATATTGTGAAATAGTAATACAATTTAAACAGCAAATCAGCATGTTAGAATGATTCCTGAAGGATCATGTGACACTGAAGACTGGAGTAATGATGCTGAAAATTCACATTTGATCACAGCAATCAATTACATTTTAACATATATTCACATAGAAAATGGTTATTTCAAATTATAATAATATTTCACAATATTACTGTTTACTGCATTTTTGATCAAATAAATGCAGCCTTGGTGAACAGAAGAGACTTCACTAAAAAGATTTAAAAATCATAACTTTTGACAAGTATTAGTGGTACATATGATACATGCACTTTGACATTTGGTAGTAATCCAGGTTTAGTGATTATTTTAAGTGCCTATATTAATATACATCATATAATCTATTTTTTGTAATTCTACTTGTTTACATTAAATAATTTCCATGATTTGTGTATAATTAAACCCTGCTGTAACAGTATAGCATAAGAACAGACATGACATACACAATAACTGTACGCCTCAATCTCTGAAATCAACACCACAACACATGCTGTGCATTTAAAAACTGAACAGTGTTGTTTCACCCAATCGAGCGTCACCAAAGAGCCAGATGACTCAAATACAATGTTTACTTCTTTAACATGAGTTGAATGTTGTAAATGATGTGAAAAAGGTCTTAAAAGCTGATCGCGGATCAGTCCATGCCTTAAAGACGATTCAGCGTGCTTGTTTTTCTGTTCCTCTTCTCCTTCTGCTCTCCTACCTCAAGATGCTCTCACAAATCTGTAAAAACTGACAACAGAGGTGAAATATTCAGCATATTCAACCTAGGATGCAGACTGACATGTAACAGACATGGTATAAAGCGAATGTTCACTTCTCAAAACTCTGGCTTGTTTTTCACAGCAGACCAGAGAACTCGAGTGGCTTAACTTGTCGTATGCAACTGTTTTAGAGTTTAGAAATACTAAATGACTTGTATTTTGCCTTCACCGCACGTCACGTGGGAGAGTAACAGTCTTGAATGTAGTCTTGAAGAGGTTTGACTCTCAAAATGATCATTTGTGCCTGTGGTTCTTGACTCTTTACAGACATGTTTTAGATGTACTGTAATGCCATATGTCTAAACGATACTGTGTTGCAGCCCAATCTTGATCTAGTGTTTATTTGACTTTGTAAACAGTAAGGCATAGGCGACCCATGTTGGGCCAGGAAACAGCAGTGGGAATAAACAGAATTTATTGTTGTGTTTCTGTGAAAGTTATCAGAATGCATTCCAAACATGTGACCTAAAATATGCATTAATTGTCATGCTAATGAAAAATAACGTGCCTTCAGTTCATGTTCTAATTCAGAATAAATGATGCTGACTGGATAAATGAGTCTGTTTTATTTATTGATAGATTGATTGATTGATTGATTCAGATCGGGACTCGGAGCGCAATTGCGAATCTCGTCTGATTTTTTTTAAACAGCACAAAACATCAAGGTAGTACAGTTTATAAAAACAACACAAAGAAAAAAGGAAGAAGTATGCACACATACAAATGTGTTGCCAGGTTTTTAAAAAAGTAATACATTTGCACCTGAGAGGACACACAGGATGAATATAGACTAGAGATACATTTGACTGCTTTAGGATTAACAGAGCTTTAGATAGTCCCATATACTTGTCTAGATCAACTTTGAATAAAGAAAAGAGAGTTATAGAGCCAGCTTTTTTAAAATTTTATTTATGTATTATGTAGGCCTATGTGAAATTTAGCTAGCAGGAAACACAAATTAATTAAGATATATTTTCCTATATTCTCTTTTGAGTAGTCAAACAATCCAAAGAAAAACATCTTTAAAACAGAAAGAAAGGTCACTTACAAAATGAGAAAAGTAAAAAAAAATCTGACCAAAATTGTGGGTACATTGCAAAACTGTATTGTCATTATTAGTTTTTTAAATAGCCTATCTGTGTCGTTTTTTAAAAACATTGTAGCCAGTCTTGCTGTAGGTGAATTATTGTTGTATATTGAAGTTCTTTTTTTTTTTGAAAAAGCGAACGCGTAAATGCTGCAGCACGTATACGGTGACCTTGTAAAATGTGCGCTCGGGCTTTCCGTAGTCGCAGCTCTCATCTGCTGTCACTTGACGAACATTTCATTTTAAGATGTAGATATTTGTTTGTTTTTAATATTAAATGAATAATGTCTTCGAAAGGGACGTCGCGAGGTTTTTATTTTAATACTGTTCTGTCTCTCGCGCGTTCTCTGGCTGCTCATCGACCCGCTCCGCTTGAAAAGGTGAGCGTTTTACTTCCTATTAGCATCTGAAGCTAACAGCTAACACAACCAAAACAAATCAAAGTTTAATCAAATATCTGACGTCCTCTCTTATTTATATACCCTTTGTTAACATGTATATCCAAATATTAAAGACCTAGCCATTCAAATCGACTGACATTGGTTTATACAGTCATTGCTTTGCTAGTTTTACGTTCTTTCTCATCAACCTCCACATTTAAGGGTTGAAGAGATATTTACGTTAGTAATTAATACCCACGTGTAATCATCTATATAATACGTTGAAACTAGAATTCAATTTAATAATCACTTATATCATTGCTTATTTTAAATGCTTTACTGATCTGTTACACTTACAATACAGTTATAGAAAATAATCAGTGACAGCATAAAACTGTCAATTTAATAATAATAATAAATGTTTTTGTCAGTGAAATGTGTACTTTTAGATAATTCAAAACACTAATTAAACCACATTTATGCAGTATTTCAGATTGGGTCAACTGTTTATTGATTTATACATTTATTTCAGATCTGTGTTGGCTGATGTTTTAGTAATTGCTCTTTTTGTGGTCATTTATAGCTCAGAGATGTAAAGTATGCATTAACCCTGACACATCACAGTGCTGTTTTATTACTGTTTGACAGGACATGAAAAAACAGGTGTTTCAAGGGTGGATCTCTGTAGAAAAGTCATTGTGACTATGAGAACAAAACATTTTCTGAGCCTTAGTAAATCTTTGCAAAGGTGCTCTCATTAAAACCAAGTATGCAACACGCTGGTGTCAGATTTGCATGTGAGGTTCTCTATTTATGCTGGTTTTCTGAAACCTTTTTGGCTACATGCCATTGTTTGACCCTTATTGCTTCAGAAGGAATGCTTTTAAATGAAAATAAATTATAATTCTGAAGTATACATGTTTACCTGAAAACAGAAAAAGGCTTGATCAATAGTCTGTTTTAAAGGGAAGTATGTTATAAACTTTCTTACACATTGGTAAACTTCTGTTGTACATAATCTTGCATCATTACGTTTTTATGATGTGTGTGCACCTGTTGTATTATTGAGTGGTGTCCAGTGTTATTTTAGTATTATTTATGTGCTATTATAATTTATCAATATTTTAAATTAGCTTTTATTTTTATATTTTCAGCTTTTATTTTAGTTTAGCTTTTATTAATTTTACGTGCTTTTGTCTTTTTTTATTTTTTTTTATATATATTATGATTTAGTTTTTTTTTATTTCTTATTCCAGTTTTATTTTTTATTTATTTCCAGTTAGTAGCTTTTCATCTTATATTTTCTTTAATTTTGCCTTTATTTCAATTAACAAAAAAAAATGTAATAGTTTTTTTAGTTAACAGTAATATAACCCTAGTGGTGTCAAGTTTACTCAATAGTTTGACACACAAAATGCATGATTAGATATTTATACAAATTAAAGACAAATGGCACGCTGGCTCTCACTGCTTCTGAATGATGAAGATGACATGTTTAAATACATTGTGTAATATAGGTCCAGAAGCTACAATGCATGTGTCCCGTGGACATCCGTGGTGTTTTCCAGCTGGATGAACGGAGAAGAGATGCTGCGATCGCCCTCGGCATCTTCCTGGTGGAGTCTGAGCTGCAGGTACTGGTTTTAACACAGCTTCATTGATTAAAGGAATAATTAATCCAGAAACGAAAAATTTTAATGTAGTACTACTATAGTGTCAGTAAGTAAAATGTATTTATATAGCACCTTTCACAGACAAGGAGTCACAAATGCTTAACAATAAAAATAAAATCAAACTAATTACGTTTAGTAGTGTTATGTTAATCAAAGTGTATTCATTCATGGTGTTTATGAGCAAAAATGGTCTGAAGTCCTGAATTGTATGTTTATTTGCTCCTCCAGCACAAGGATGCTATTGTCCCATACTTGTTGGGTTTGCTGAAGGGATTACCCAGGGTGCAATGGATCGAGGAGTGCTCAGAGAGAAAAGGACGAGGTATAAAAATATATTTTGGTCTTTTTATTACATTTCCTGATTACATTCTCAGTTGTTCCTGATCTTACATGTCTCTCATCTTTGTGTTTTCAGAAACGCTTCCCGTTGCAGAGAATTTCTCCTTCTGTTTGGTGACCATGCTCTCGGACGTTGCTCAGATGGACGAGTCCATGCGAATCCAGGTGTGTTCATGATGCTTTTGCTTGTTGTTGTTTACTTTGCTAATCTGACTGAATCTGCTTTTCAATTTTCAACCAAGACCGTTGTCATAAGTGCGTAGTTCCTTGTTTCTGTCAGTGTTCTTCTGATTATCTTATACTGATTTTGCTGTCCTATTGTATTTAAAAAGAGAAGTTTAATTTCTCACCACAGGTGAGTTGATTGTATTCAGAGATGTCATTTTTATTTGACTTAACAAAAACAAGTTTAATAGGTTGTATTATGTCACTGGCTGAGCTAATGACACCTGGGAATACAACAATACAATGTCTCTCACAGCTTCATATTCATTCATGTCACATGAATTATGCTGACTGAGGTCTACAGGGAAAAGAGCAGCACTGATATATTTAGTTTCCTCTCAAATCTCTTTCAGATTTTGGAGGCTGTAAAGAACCTCATGCAGGTGCTACAGGAAACGTGTCAAAACATCGAAGGCCAAGATAAAGGTCAGTGTTTATTCTTCCTACCCTGAATATCTTGTTTATTGGAAATTCATAACTTTTATAATGTGAGACAAGTCAATAATGAAGGATGGAATTTTATTTCATCTATCTAGATTTAATTGGATTTTTAAAAAAAAATAGAGTTTAATACAGTTTAAAAATGATGTTGTGAAATATTATAGCAATTTAAAATAACATTTTTTATAATTATTAATATTTTAACTAATAATAATAATTATTATTATTATTACAAATAATAATCAATAATAAATTGAGCAGCAAATCAGCGTATTAGAACGATTTCTGGAGGATCATGTGACACTGAAGACTGGAGTAATGATGCTGAAAATTCAGCTTTATATCACAGGATTTAATTATATTTTACAGTAAATTCAAATAGAAAACAGTTATTTCAAATTGTAATAATATTTCACAATATTACTATATTTTCACAATATTAATGTAGCCTTGGTGAACAGAAGAGACTTTCAAGAACATTAAAAATCTTAATTATTCCAAACATTTGACTGGTAGTGTATATAATTAAAATTTATAATTATATAATCTATATTTTAGAATATATAATAAACAAGCACAATACAACCAGCTACATTTAGTCATAATAAATTTAAATGAATAAATAAATTGGGTAAATTTTGATCTCTTCTGATTTTCCTACCCAGAATACCTGTGTAAATACACAGTGCCCTGTCTGCTCGGTGTGGTGCGAGCGTTTGGCCGCTACAGCAACACAGAGGAGCCGCTGCTGTCCAAACTTTTCCCACGGGTCAGTCCTCAGCCCTTGGGCGCAGGAGACGGGGCGGAAGTGACCCGACGACGATCCTTTAATGATTTCCGCTCCATCCTACCCAGCTCGTTCCTCACCGTCTACCAGAGCGACACTTTACGCCATAAAACCAGCAGCGTTTCCAGCATCTCACAACAGGTACCGAATGCATTTTCTCCTTTTACCTGCAGAGGGCTTCCGCATCTTTAAAATGAGAGTGCAGCGATCAGAAATACAGTGTTTCTGTGAGTTTTAAAATGGCCTAGAAATGTATTAAACCAGAGCAGAAAGTCTTAAATTCATGAAGTCATGGTACATACACTGCAAAAAATATCTTCCTCAGTATTTTTGTCTTGTTGTCTAGTACAAATATCTAAACATTCTTAAATCAAGATACATTTACTTGAAATGCTAAAAGAAGATATGAAGTCTTATTTTCGGAGAAATCGAACAATTTCCCTTCCATCTCCCCTTCCGTTTATTCCTTAAATTGTGTTGGTCTTCAAAAGGTCATAAATTTACACAAAACCTGCAGAAACCCATGCCAACCAGTATCCTATGAATAAAAACATAAAATAATACTCTAGAGTATCACATACATACTTTTGATAGGAAAAAATACTAATAAAACAGTTTTCTTTAAAAAAAAGTCATCATATACAAAAAAAAAGCATCATATACAATTTAAATATAAAAATCATATGAAATATAATCATATAAAATACTTCTGTATTATTTAACATTTATTGCATTTGTGATTTTGTTAGTAATGGCCTCTTTTTGTTTTATAGGCCAGTCCAGAACATGTCGGACTTCCTCCCAGTTCTCCTGCTGACCCTTCTACGCCTTATTTTGAAGGTAACTATAAAAATAATAAAGTTTTTACTATTAGTTTTGCCTACTAGACATTATTTTTAGTACAGTAGACATGTTTGGACAAGCCTTTGATGCCCAGAAATGCTGTCTAGGTTTGATGGGTCTTAACCTGGCTATATTTTTGTGATCCAGCTGGCTCGTACCTGCCGGATGGCAGCGCTGTGGACCCCGACTACTATTTCTCCACCATAAGCTCCAGCTTCTCCGTCTCTCCGCTCTTCACTGGCAGCTACAGTAAAGAGTTTGATGTTCCGCTGGATTTACTGAGGCAGCTTCTGCAAATGGTCAGTCTCTGTAATGCTTTCCTCTACTGTAGTATATTATGTGATGTATTTTTGTTCACTCTTTTGACATTTTTGTGGTTCCTTTCTCTTCTTGGATAGGTCGAGCAGTTTGTGTCAGAATCCTTTATGAAGACACTGGATCAGACTATGGTTGAAGTTCTGGAGGTACCTGCTTTGATTTGGATGCTTCTGCTTTGTTCTGTTCAAAAGACAGTCTGTTGATTTCTGGACACTTGCTTTCTCTTACAGGTCAATGCATCAGTTAATCTGTTCTACAAGACATTCAGTGATCCGCTGTATGTGGCCGTCTTTAAAATGCTGAGGGACACTTTATACTACATGAAAGGTAAATTGTTAATAGTATGTAATGAATAAATTTAATTTTTAAAAACATTTAAATAGCGTTAACAAAACGTATTATTGTTGTTTTATTCTATTACGTTTATTTTAATAAATAAAAATAATGTATATATACTTTGATATTGTGAATAAAATCAAATAATTTTCCTCTTATTGTTACTCATTTTTATTATTGTTGTTATGATATCATAATCTGTTACATCTATTATCTGTCATATAAATACATTTATTTAAATTTAATTTGAATTATTTATATAATTTATACTTATATTTTTTTAAATTATATTTGTGTGTATATATATATATATATATATATATATATATATATATATATATATATATATATATATATATAATTTGTATTATTTATTATTATTTTTTCATTTATATTTATTAATAAAAAATCTAATTTTTTGTGCCATTATAAGTATTATTAATCTACTATATTTATTATTATAAACAACTAATTTAAATAATATAATTTAATTTATTACTAATAAAACCAAATAATTGTTGTCTTGTTATTAATAAAAATAATAATAATTGTGTCAGTCTTAATCTATTAAATGTATTATTATAACAATTAATAAAAAAACTGTAAATTGACACACAAATAAACTAAAACTATAATGTATTAAAAAAAAATAAAAAAAAAACATTTTGTGCTAATATAATTATTATTAATGAGTTATATTTAACATTATAACAACAATTAAATAAAATCAAATTACAGTTTATTACAAATAAAATCTGGCATCAAAATATTTAAACATAGTAGAAAAAGGGTTTACATTTTTAGATAATTGGAATAGAAAGTTTAGGAAAAAGAAAATATATTTTTCTATATTAGCCAAATCAGGTAAGCCACTAAATTTCACACAGATGTTTAACATCTCAGAGACTCATGGCTTTCAGTAACTCTAGTAACTCTTGCTACTGTTATGTGATGGTTTGATGTACACAGACCTGCAGGTGTCGTTCGTGAAGGAGGTTCATGACTTTGTTCTGGAGCAGTTCAGCAGCAGTCAGTCTGAGCTGCAGAGGATCCTGCATGACGTGGAGTATCTGCATAGCGAGCTGAACCCGCTCAAACGGCGCTGCCAGGCCAACGCCGCCTGCGTGGACCTCATGGTGTGGGCCGTCACAGAGGAGCAGGGTGAGACTCACAGAGGATTCTGGTGTCATGTGCCTCATGAATGTGTCATGTGACTTCTCTAACCGTTCATTTTTTGGGTTGTTTCGGCCAGGTGCAGAAAACCTCTGCACAAAACTGTCCGAGAAGCTTCAGTCCAAGACGTCCAGTAAGGTCATCATCGCTCACATGCCTCTGCTCATCTGCTGCTTACAGGTGCGTCCAGAGTTCTGCCCCTCTTAAAACGCACTGAAGAAATTCATTTTGAACATTTAGGGGTAAAATACAACATTTATGACGTTTCATGAAACAGGGTCTCGGACGGCTGTGTGAGCTTTTCCCTGTGGTGGCTCATTCAGTCACCATGTCTCTAAGAGATTTCCTAGTGGTACCTTCACCTGTGCTAGTGAAGCTCTACAAGTACCACAGTCAGTACACCACAGGTGAGATCCTCCCCTTGATATCTTTGATATCTAGATTTATGCTGCGTATATTTGCTAAATGTTTACTCCTGCTTAGGCCATCCAAGATGTAGATGAGTTTGTTTCTTCAGCAGATTTGGAGAAATGTAGCGTTGCATCACTTGCTCACCAATGGATCCTCTGCACTGAATGGGTGCCGTCAGAATGTGAGTTCAAACAGCTGATAAAAACATCACAGTAATCCACAAGTAATTCACACCACTCCAGTCCAGGAATGAATGTCTTGTGGAGTGAAAAGCTGGTTGTAAATACAAATCCATCATTACAACGTTTTAATTTCAAACCGTTGCTTCTGGTCAAAATACAAGTCCATAATCCATAATAACGCATGTGTGAAAAAATCTCCCATTCTCTCACATCAAAATCCACCCACATATTTGTTTAGAGCTTTTTTGTACTGTTTTCGCTTCTAAACTGTGCTTGATCTGTGCAGATTTCTCTCTTTATTCAGATGAGACAACTTTTTCACTGGAGAAAGCGATATTATGGATAGAGGACTCGTATTTTAGCCAGAAACAAACGGTTTGAAGTTAAATGGGTCTTAATGATGGATTTGTTTCTTACAAACATGCAGATTTTCACTTCACATGATGTTAATTGATGGACTGATGGAGTGGTGTGGTGTGGATTATTGTGATGTTTTTATCAGCTGTTTGGACTCTCATTCTGACGGCACCCGTTCACTGCAGAGGATTCCATTGGTGAGCAAGTGATGTAATGCAACATTTCTCCAAATCTGATGAAGAAACAAATTCCTCTACATCTCAGATGACAGTAAATCTTCAGCAAATTTGCATTTTTGGGTGAACTATTCATTTAAGAAGTAAAAACATCTCAAACGTTGCAAGTAACTCCATTTCCCACTTAACAGGAACAGGAGAGATCAAGATACATGTGACCAATGAACATTTCCAGTCCACCTTCAGTTCTCACTCCAGTAGGAAGAGCCAGCCATCCATGTATGAGCAGCTCCGAGACATTTCCCTCGACAATATATGCAGGTAAACTATGAAAATATTTTCAGGTGAAAGTTATGCCTAGTTCTAATGCATAATTTACATAGTATCTGTCCTATACAATATATGAATTTCAGAGTAGTGTTTTCCAAATCATAGTATGTTAAAAGTATGCTAAAATATGTCTTGAGCAGAAAATCAGCATATTGGAATGATTTCTGAAGGATCATGTGACACTGAACACTGTAATGTAATGATGCTAAAAATTCAGCTTTGATCACGGCAGTAAATTTCATTGAAAAAAATATTCATATGGAAAATAGTTATTTTAAATTGTAACAATATTTCACAGTTTTACTGTTAAATGCAGCCTTGATGAGCTGAAGAGACTTATTTCAAAGACATTAAGAAATTTTTGGACGGTAGTATACATACTTTACCATCATCATTGTGGTAAATATTTTAAGTGCTTTAGAAGTATGTGAACTGGGATTCAGGCTAACTTGAACTTTAACAGTCTATAATATGACTTTGCAGTTTTTCATATAGTTCACCACAGTTCTAATAAGTTACTAGTCACAAAAAAGGGACTTTTTTTTGTTATTCCAGGTGTTTAAAAGCAGGGTTGTCCATGGACTCAGTCATCGTTGAGGCTTTCCTAGCCAGTCTTTCCAACCGTCTTTACATCTCGCAGGAAAATGACAAGTATGTTATTGAAATCTGACAATAAATCACATATCATGCATCTTTATCCAAAATGTATTCTTATTAGTCATTAAATAGTTAAAAGTCTTTCGTTCTTATTCTGAATCTCTCAAGTGGAACTTAAGAAAATCAGACATTTTATTATTTTTAAGGGAATCCCTACAAGGTTATTTGTGTCCCTTTCCTGCAGGGAAGCCCACCTCATCCCCGATCACACCATTCGAGCATTAGGGCACATCGCCGTGGCTCTGAGAGACACTCCCCGCGTGATGGAGCCCATCCTACAGATCCTGCAGCAGAAGTTCTGCCAGCCTCCGTCCCAGCTCGACGTCCTCATCATAGATCAGCTGGGCTGTATGGTCATCACAGGAAACGTACGCCATCACTTCCGTCTTCTGTCACAGGGATTTTTTGATCGCCTGCTGGTGCTAATATCTTCTGTCTGTTTGTCTCCCACAGCAATACATTTATCAGGAAGTTTGGAACTTGTTCCAGCAGATTAGTGTGAAGGCCAGCTCGATGGTTTACTCCACCAAAGACTACAAGGATCATGGATACAGGTGATGATTTACAGTGGATTTTTTAGGCTTGATGGCTTTTCCTTTCTGCTGATGTTATCAAGGCATGTGGATGGAGAAAAATCATATAAATCCTACTAGATAAAATCAAGCTCTGTCCTTATTATCTTGAATATTCTGTTTCACTCAGAAATGTCAATTGTTTTTAATGAATTTTTCTTGCCGTAATTTACTTGCCAAGTGATCAATGTAAAAACAACATCAGCAACAAAAACAAATTATAATAATAATTGTATTATTATTATTATTATTATTATTATTAATATACAATAAACAAACAAATTGTATTAAATATAATATTATATATAAATATAAAATATAATCTATTTTATTGTTTAATTATTTATTTTAAGTAGTCTCTTATGCTCACCAAGGCTAAAGTAACATTAATATTGTATAATATAGTTTTAGATTTTAATATATTATTTTATGTCATCAGAGGAATATATTTCATTTTAAATTATATATAAACAGTTATTTTAAATTATAATAGTATTTAACAATGTTACTGTTTTTACTAATCAAATAAATGCAGCCTTGGTGAACAGTAAAGAGACTTCTCTTAAAAACATAAAAAAATTACTATTATATATTGTATTATGGACTATTATAGACTACATACACATGAAGATATATGTATGTATGTGTATACAGTGGTGTGAAAAAGTTCCTGTTTTTTTTTTTTTTTTTTTTTGCGTATTTGTCACACTTGAATGATTCAGTATTCAATATTACACAAAGATAACCAGAGTAAATACAAAATGCAGTTTTGAAATAATGATTTAATTTATTAAGGGAAAAAGCTGTCCAAACCTGCCTGCCCCTATGTGAAAAAGTAATTGCCCCCTAAATCTAATAACTGGTTGTGCCACCCTTTGCAGCAACAACTGCAATCAAGCGTTTGCGATAACTGGCAATGAGTCTTTCACATCGCTGTGGAGGAATTTTGGCCCACTCTTCTTTGCAGAATTGTTTTAATTCAGCCACATTGGAGGGTTTTTGAGCATGAATGGACTGTTTAAGGTCATGCCACAGTGTCTCAATCGGATTTAAGCCCGGACTTTGACTTGGCCACTCCAAAACCTTAATTTTGTTTTTCTTGTGCCATTCAGAGGTGGACTTGCTGGTGTGTTTGGGATCATTGTCACGTTCATAATCGAATGAATCGCCTTTGATTATGAACGCGATATTGCATAGCTTGTCAGTGAACTACGGCTCTGTGTATTAAATGCTGCTCCATCTGAAAGCAGGTGATGGAGATATATATATATATATATATATATATATATATATATATATATATATATATATATATATATATATACAGTGATTATTAATAAGACAATGTGTGTTTAAAGTTGATGCTGCTGGTATAAGGAAACAGTTGAAGTGATCGCGCTGTCACACACACACACACACACACACACACACACACACACACACACACACACACACACACACATCAGTTCCAGCATTGCTAACTTGACAGCACAGTTGGTACTTTATCAAAATAAAATGGAGTGAGCCAAACATCAGCGCGCCCGCCTCTGTGTCACCGTTGGAATGCGACTGAAGTACAAAGCCTATAATTTACATAATAAATAATAGTTTAGCATTCAGATACATTACATTGCAAATATGCAAATATTCTGGAATATTTGGATTTCTGCTCCATTGTCATGTGAGAGACGCATTCAGAATCAGCACATTGTTTTCAAGTGTGCAACTCATGGCATTCGCTGTTCTTTTGCTGGCGGTTCTCAAATCAGCGTTGCATTGCTGTGGGCGCCCCCTTCTGGATTGGGGGTGAAGTGCCTGTATTTGTCGTAAGGCCTCATGCATCGAACCGAGATGCCCGTACCGTGACGGTTCGGTACAAATACATGTACTGTGCCACCCCTAATATGCATGTATGTGTGTATATATATATATATATATATATATATATATATATATATATACATATACATATACATATACATATTCTGTTCTATTTCATTTCGTCAATTGCATTTTATCTTGTCAGTTAGCTCAGTTTTGTCATGTTTATGCAGACACTGTTCTCTGGCCGTGATCAACGCTTTGGCCAACATCGCAGCAAACCTGCAGACAGAGCAGATGGTGGATGAGCTGCTGGTGAATCTGCTGGAGCTGTTCGTGCAGCTGGGGCTGGAAGGGAAACGAGCCAGTGAAAGAGCCAGTGAGAAGGGCCCAGCCCTCAAGGTACCGAACCTTCACATTATAGTCGTGTATTGTTATTTCTCTACTTCATTGTAGGACAAGCATGCAAAGTACAGCACATCTAGCATTCATTATATGGGACATTGTAAATGTTATATAATGATTAAAGAGGAATTGTAGAAATGCAGTGTGGTCCGCTAAATGTTCCAACAGCAAGGATTGTTTGAATTCAGAGCAGATCAGTAGTGTCAGTGCTGTAATAGGGTTTGTCCTCCGCATTCACAGGCGACAGTTGAAAAGTCAAGAAATATCTAGCTAAAATTTGACTCTGGGCCACAAAACCAGTCATAAAGGTACATTTTTTGAAATTGAGATTTATACAATATCTGAAAGCTAAATAAATAAGCCTTCCATTGATATATTGTTTGTTAGGATAGGACAATATTTGGCCGAGATACAACTATTTTAAAATCTGGAATCTGAGGGTGCAAAAAAATCTAAATATTGAGAAAATCATCTTTAAAGTCCTTAGCAATGCATATTACTAATCAAATTACGTTCTTATATATTTACGGTGGGAAATTTTCTAAATATCTTCATGGAAAATGATCTTTAATTAATATCCTAATGATTTTTGGCATAAAAGTAAAATCGATAATTTTGACCCATTGTATTGAGTATTTGAATAATGTAGTGTTTCTGCTTTTGAATGTTTCTTATGTTTGTTTTTCCTCAGGCGTCCAGCAGCGCTGGTAATTTAGGAGTTCTCATTCCTGTCATTGCTGTGGTAAGAGAATGGCATTTCTGCAAATGTGACACAAAAATTGTTCTGTTAATTTCATGACTTAGAAATTAATAATTAGTTGAATGAATAAAGATTAAACTTTTATAGTTACGGTTTTACTTTTAACCAACTTTTTTATTGAACCATAAATCTATATGAATGAGAAAAAAAAAAGTTTTGCGAAGTTTATTTTTTACTGTGCTCCACAATTTTTTTTACTTTATTACCAGGGCTGCAAAAAACAGTAATATTGTGAAATATTATTACAATCTAAAACTGTTTTCTGTGTTACTTCTTAAATGTAATTTATTCCTGTAACTAAATAGCAATAATTTGTTAATTTTTGTTTATGGCTGTTATAAATTCAGCATTGTCATCATGGGAATAAATTACATTTTTAAAATATATTAAAATAGAAAATAACATTTCAAAATATGACTGTTTTTACTGTATTTTTAATTAAATAAATGCAACCTTTTTTAATTGTTACTTGAGTAAAATTCGCAAAATCAGTCTGTTTTGGTGCAAGAATTTCAAAATAAATATTAACACGCTTTGTTACTTTATTTTACTCTCCACATATAATAATTTTGCTTAAAACCTGATTGTATCAAGCTGTTCATAATTTCATCTATCTGCGTTTTATTATATAGCTGACCAAACGTTTGTCGCCGATAAAAGAGGCCAAACCGAGACTGCAGAAGCTGTTCAGAGATTTCTGGCTGTATTCGGTGGTGATGGGCTTCGCTGTTGAGGGCTCAGGTCAGATAATTGTCATTTATAAATCACTTATATAAGTCAACATATATTTTGTAGCTGTTTATTTTCTTAAGATTGAACAATATGTTATTACTTTTGAAAAAATGACTACCAGTAAAAAATACCTAATCGTAGTTATATATGACAGAAGGAAGCTCTGTAATAATACTGCTACTATTTCTGTGTTAAAAAATAACCCAATATTAAATAAAAGATTAGCATAAGCCATCCAATTTATAGGTCTGAATATTGATCTGAATATTGATTGATTTTGTCATCTTTATATTCAGGTTTGTGGCCGGAGGAGTGGTATGAGGGAGTGTGTGAGATCGCAACCAAATCCCCCCTGCTGATGTTCCCAAGCGGAGAACCGCTGCGCTCAGAACTGCAGTATAACTCTGCCCTGAAGAACGATACGGTCACTTCGGTACAGCTAAATCAGTCTGATTCTTGATATAAAAGACGGATTGTTCCCTGCTTCACCAAATCAGACAGAACATTTTGGCCGTCACACTTTTTCTTATAACGCTTTATACAATACAGATAGTTTCAAAGCATCTTCACAGTGATAAACAGGAAAAAAACGGTGTTAATGTTGCAAAATTTGATCAATTATGAAGCAAACTCAGTTAAACTATAAAGCAGCTATACAGAAGACAATAGTGTCATTATCCTATGGAAGCCCATTTCCACCATCAAATAAAAAAATGAAAAAGGTAATTGTGACTTTTTATCTCACAATTCAGACTCGCAATTCTGAGAAAAAAGTCGCAAGTATGAGATAGAAACTCAGAATTCTGATTTTATTTTTTTCCCTCACAATTCTGAATTTACAGCTCATGATTTTGCATTTATTGCAGAATTTATTGCAATTCTGATGTTTTTCCTCAGAGTTCTGAGTTTAAATTTCGCAATTCTAGTTTTTTGGTTCCGACGCAAAATCAAAAATAAAAAAGGTAATTGCAACTTTATCTCATAATTTTGATAGCATAATAGCAATTGCGAGTTTATATCCCAAAATTCTGACTTTTCTTCTCAGAATTGTGAGTTTATATTTGGGCTGCCCCCTAATAGATGACTAAACGTTAGTCGACAAGAAGAGGCTTAGTCATCTAAAGTTTTATTAGCTGGTTAGTTGCAGGAAAAAAAACTGTCCTTGTCGGTGATGGACAGATCTTTAACGGCTGGACCTTGATGTAATTAAAGTATATAGTGTAAGAAATCCAAACGTTCGCCAATCATGCATGCTTATCATTGAAACATATAAGTAGTAGGGGTTGAACGACTTCTGATTTTTTTTAAAGTCGACTTTTATGTGATGAAAGTTGAGTCGAAGTCGACTAGTCGCTGATGACGTCATTAATGAACAAATAAGTCTGGAGCTGTGACAAACACCTTGTGCACAGCTATGGCATATGACACAGCACTGCCCACATGGCTATTGCTCCTATAACAGCTTATTTTTATCAGTTCTTTCGTCTTTGGTTCGTTATATTTCTCACAGATTTCTGCTCGTTCTAAATCAGATACAGATGAGTAGCACAGTAAAGATTACATTCATATGAATGAATGCATTAGTGAGAGTGTTAAGAAATATATGCTTGAACTTTTCAGTTTCTAAGCTATTTTATTGAGAAATCACAGAACAGTGTTGACAATACATTTCCATGCTGAATGATTCTGTGTGCGCGATCTGCGCGTGATGTATTGTGCGCGCTACTGTCTGTAGCCTATGTGTGTGCGTTACAGTGCAGCAGCGCATTAGATTAGAACGGCGATTAACTTACCTGTACAATAAGCTGTTTAAAACGTGCATTCTCCCGTTCAATTTCGAGCACCCAGTAATATAATCACACATGTCTTGTGGAGCGCTTTCAGAGTATGAATTAATTTGTAATTTTAACTGTTTGGAAACGGAGCGTAAATGTGGATTTCTTATCCTGTTGCGCCCTCTATAGGACCAGCGACTAGTCGACGTCAAGCTTAAAGCGTCATGGCAGAGCACTGAAGTCGACTAGCGTCCACTTCATCTTTGCAGCCGACACTGACTTAGAAAACACTAATTTATTAATTCATATTTAAAATATCTTCTTGCTATTTTTCCCAACACATAGTCATTACTTTTGTGGTGCTTTTTGGCAAGCTTTATGGATGTGCTTGAGCTAAAAATAGGCTAGATATTAAAGGCTCATTATGGTTTAGTTCCCCACCCCCAGTATACATATATTTAGTTACTTTAAATAATTAAATATAAACATTTAGTCAACTAGAAAAATCTTTATTTGGGGACAGCCCTAGTTTATATTTCTCAATTGTGAGTTTATATGAGAAATCTGAGAGTTTATATGAGGAAATCTTCAGAATTGCGAGAAAAAAGTCTGAATTTTGAGAAGATTCACAAATACCTTTTTTTTTTTAATGTATTTTTTTATCCTGTGGCAGAAATGGGCTTCCATGATATTCAACTCAATTCGGTTCAAATTGTGTTCTCATCTGATATTGTGAGTGCAGGCAAATACATAATGTTAATGAATATGAACTGTCTTGTCCAACATGATTGCTGAAATTGTCTCACAGTTTCACCCTGTAAACTGAACTGTATGTGTTGTGTTTCTAGGCTGAGCTGAATGATTTGAGAGGCACCATCATTAACCTGCTGGATCCTCCACCGGAGGTCGCTGCGCTCATTAATAAACTGGACTTTGCCATGTCCACCTACCTGCTGTCCGTTTACCGACTGGAATACATGAGGTACGTGAGTAAATGCCAGTCTGTTTTAGACCGGTGTATTTCTTTGCTTGAACATGACCGCTTGTATCTTCTCAGGGTGTTACGCTCACTGGATTCTGATCGGTTTCAAGTGATGTTTCGATATTTTGAGGACCGAGCGATCCAGAAGGATAAATCAGGTGGGCTAGAACATTCATCTGTTTCTGGATGATTTAATTTGACTTATGATTCATGACATTGTTTTCTCAAAATGTGTTGTTTTCATCTTTTCACTAGCACTTACACCAAACTTTACAGATACGTTGTATTTCTATTTATATTCTGAAACGTAGCTTGACCATAATATTATTCCTAAAAACATGGTGAAAATGTGTTTTTTCTGCCTATTACAGTATTTTACGATTCATGGAGTGATAAAAAAGAAATCCAAGATGGCAACAAAATGAAACAAGAATTATAAACCTAGCTTTATCCAATGTTCTGATTTGTTTTGGAAATGTATGCAAATCAGGACATTTTTCAGTTATATAATTATTAATTTGCACATTTAAACATAACATTTCAGAAAACGTGCAATGCAAAATTGTAATTCTTAATGTGCT
Organism: Schizothorax lantsangensis; assembly: GCA_027422415.1. Lineage (NCBI taxonomy): Eukaryota > Metazoa > Chordata > Actinopteri > Cypriniformes > Cyprinidae > Schizothorax > Schizothorax lantsangensis. The sequence continues at coordinate 24,644,318 of CM049856.1, read as the reverse complement.
GTGATTAATGACTTGGTTAAAGTTTGATGATATCTATTAGTTCAAATTTGCCCTATTCACCTATAGGGTCTTGTCTTAAGATTCAAGTTTAGCAAATGTATAATCAATAGATGATTATTTGACAGCTTTGCTGTGATTGTGTTCTTCGTCTCAGGAATGATTCAGTGTGTCATTGTGGTGGGTGACAAGGTCTTTGATGTGTTTCTTCAGATGATGGCTGACAAGGTAAATGGAAAAATCATGTGAACGTCTTTAAAACTCGTCCTAACTGAGGATGTGGACCATTGTCATTGTCCTCTAATATTAAATATATTTTTTCCTAGGAAAAGACCAAAGCCCATGAGGAGGAGTTAGAAAATCATGCTCAGTTCCTGTTGGTCAACTTCAACCATATTCACAAGAGAATCCGCAGAGTGGCTGACAAATATCTGTCAGGACTTGCTGAGACGTGGGTCCTTCTCCATTTCGATCACAGGAAATGATGTCAGACTATACTTAACTTAAGTGTTCTGTAGATATGTTGTTTCTGTAGATATGTTGTCATGTTTGTGTGTGGGTAAGCTGACTATGTTACCTCACAAACAGTAGAAAAGTGTATTAGGTTGATTTCTTCTTCTTGAGTGTTCAATGCAACCGTATTTCTTTTGTTTTTCATCTAGTTTTCCACACTTGTTGTGGAGCGGTCGTGTCCTGAGGACCATGCTGGATATATTACAGACCCTGTCTCTTTCACTCAGCGCTGTAAGTGCTTCTTCCTTTGCTCAGATCAAGTTAATATGTGTTTCCACATATGGAGATGTTCAGGGTTTTGTTACTGGAGATGTTTATGACACATTATTGATTTTTAAAATCTTAAAATGTTCTTCAGGACATCCACAAAGACCAGCCGTATTATTAAACCCCGTATGTTCTTACGAGGCCAGGTACATTTACATCCACAAAGACCAGCATATATATATATTTGTTATAAAAATGTATACGTATTATGACATACCAGACACCCTTTAATGTTTCGATCATCAAACTAATTTAAATATTATCGCATCACAAGAGGTTTTTAAATGAAGGTTTTTTTTTATGAAGAAAACAAAATCCAAACCCACATGCCTGTGTGAAAAAGTGTTTGGATACTGTGGTTTATACGAGTTTCTCTAGCCACACCCAGGCCTGAGACCTGTTCGCAATCAAGTACATTTACTTGACAAAAAAGTTATTCATTAAAAAAGGAATTTTTCCCACTTATATTTTATTACTAAAATCACAAATGTTGAAAGTGGAATTGTATGTATTGGCTCTTGCAGCTACACATTCCAATGGGACAGGTTAAGAGGCCGGAAAAGTTATTTAAGGAACATGGAGGACCAATATTATATATTATATTAGCCTCTCAATATTTTCAGAAGTATGGGAAGAGGATCATCCCCCAATTGCGGCGAAAAATTACAATATCAGAAAGGATTCAGAGAAAAACAAAGAGTTTGAAGTTATATTTATAAATTTCCAAAGTCAGAGAATTGCATCTCTGTGCGTATCAAGGCCGGAAAACCATATATGCCCGTATCGGGCCCTTAGACGGTTATACAATGCTATTTATACAAGTCAGGAATATCCAGAAAACATTGTCGGTGAACACAATCCACCGTATTCGCCGTTGCCGGCTATTATCAAAAAAGAAGCATAAATGTATATTAAATATAAATTGTTATATAATATGTTATTAATATATTTACTATTTTTTTATAAAAAAATATAATATAATTTCTATATAATTTTAATGTATATTTTATTACACAATCAAAACAACACATAAAAATATATATATATATTAGGGGTGGCACGGTACACAGATGTCACGGTTCGGTACGTACCTCGGTTCGGGGGTCACGGTTCGATACGATTTCGGTACAACATGGAAAAAAAAAAAGAAATCTACTATGCTCGGTTTCTTTTCATTTATTTTGAACAGACAGTAGTGCAAATGCCAGAAAAAAAAAAAAAATCCATGACGAGACAAAAGTTGTTTTTAGGTGTGTGTCCCATTACATGTGAAAATCAGAAAAAGAACACTACAGTAAAATATGGTGGTGGTATTATGGTCTGGGGCTGTTTTGCTGCTTACTGGAAGACTTGCTGTGTTGGAACCATATTCTGCTGTCTACCAAAATATCCTGAAGGACAATCCGGCCATCTGTTCGTGAAATGAAGCGAACTGTTGCAGCAGGACAATTCCAAAACACACCAGCAAATCCACCTTTTGAAGAAAAACAAAATGAAGATTGTGAGTGTACACTATTGAGATGCTGTGGCAATAAAAGCAGACCTTTTATACAACAATTCTGCCAGTGATTATTAACAGAATAAGACAATAAGTGTTTAAAGTATTAGGGGGCAAGCTCACACAGGGCATGTGGGTTTGGGCTTCCCCTTCTGTTTGATTTATATTTATTTATTTATTTATTTTTATTTGTTTAATATAAATGCATGTTCATATATATATATTAATTTTACTTTTTTAATTTTACTTACTGTAAAAATGTATTGGTTTATTTGATTTTTTTGACTGGAATATAAAATGAGTAAAAAAAAAAAGCATAGATATGAATTTAGCTTCCTATTAAAAAAACGGAGTATTGCATGTGTGTTAAAGTCTGTGTAAAGTCAATTCTGAGAATTGTTTGTAAACACATTATAAATGTTAGAAATGCATTGCTGAAACATGTTACAAAGACTGTGAACTATGTAGTACTTAATTGTGGAGTTAGACCATTAAACAGTTTTTCACCATTTTCGTGATCAGGAGTTTTTTGGGCGGGGCTAAATCAGGACTCGATGACGCAATCGAGCCATCGAGCACGGCCCCTCCCCCAACACTATAAGACGTGTGTTCGCATTGAAGCAGCACTGCAGACCGACCGGTGTGTGACATCAAAGTACAGTGAGAGCTACAGAGAGCAGACGCTCCTGATGCTTTCCAATCGCTCTCGTGTCACACACTGATCGTTCTGCAGCGCTGCTTCAAGTCGAACACATCTAATAACTAGAGCGCATTAGCATCAGTGGTTCACATGAGTTACTGTCATTACCGTTAGTTACTACAGCCTACTGTTTGCTAGCTAGCTTTGCCTTCGTCACGTAAATGCATAATACCTGGTTGCGATCATTTACAAAACAGCTCGGTCTCCTAGAGGAAGACAGTTGAGAGAAATGGCAGCTTTCCCGCAAGTGGGCGTGGTTTCAGCGTTGCCAGTGGACACGCCCCCAGCGTTTGAGAGCAGAGAATACTGCTTATTTTTTCAAGATTTTGATACCTTATTTTATTTACTTGGCGGTTTTTTTTAGCATTCAAATTTGGCTGGGTGGTTAATAACACATTTTTCTGTGGTGTGACAAACTCAGAACACACATTTAATATTGACTTTACACGGACTTTAAGGATGTGTTTGGGATTTCATGTTATGTGTAGAGCATAGTGAAAGACTTCGCTGCCCGCTGTGGAGAAATCTTGAAAGAGGCCATGAAATGGGCGCCATCAGTCACCAAATCTCACCTACAGGTTTGGCCTCTCATGAAAAGCAATAGATATTTAACTTCACTATTATCCTCTGCAACGATTTTCAACATCATCAATGTATTTTCCACAGGAATACCTGAATAAGCATCAGAACTGGGTGTCGGGTCTGTCTCAGCACACAGGTCTGGCTATGGCCACTGAGAGCATCCTGCACTTCGCTGGATACAACCGTCAGAGCACCAGTCTGGGTGTAAGATGACCAGCTTCTGTTGAGCTTTAGTTCATATTGAAGGGATATATTGACTAGTTTCTTAGTGATAATATGCAATCAGGAGATTTTATGAAAAGTATGTTCTCTGTCATTTCAGACCAGTGTTATTTTTAGTATTTCTGAGATACAATTATAGTTTTATTAATATTTTAGAACTACAATTTCTTTTTATGTTTTCCGTTTTCATTTTAATTTTGGTTAAAATTGTATAATTTTTTTTTTCTTATGTGTATATAGTTTATATTGTTTTTTTATTAATTTTTATTTCAGTTTTAGCTGTATTTTAGTATATCTAATTAAACTAAATGAAAATTTGCCTTGGCAACAAGCTTAAATAAAATACAATATATCTTTTATTATATTTCTACAAGTTATTGTTTATTTGCATCTAGCTGAAATAAATTAAGTTTAGTTTTCATAATATTTTATTTTATTTATTGTTTATTTGCAACTAGCTAAAATAAAATGTTTAATTTAAAAAATAAATATATTTAATTTTATTCTATTTTGGAGTTAACATTTTTTTTATTTTTAACTAACCGTTTTTTTATGGGTTTTTTTTTCGTTAATAATAATATCCCCGTTTCAGACCACTCAGCTCACAGAGAGACCGACATGTGTGAAGAAAGACTACTCCAACTTCATGGCCTCCCTCAACCTGAGAAACCGCTATGCTGGAGAGGTAATGCTGAATAATAAAGCAGAGGCTGATGGGTATTTTATGAAAGAAGCTCAGAGTCTTAACTCCTCACGTGTCTTGTATGCAGGTGGCAGGGATGATCCATTTCTCTGAGGCCACACGGAGCACGTCGGATCTGAATAAGCTGATGATTCGGCAGATGAATGAAGCTCTGGACGGAGGGCAGCCGGAAGCCTTCACTGAAGTCATGTTCAAAATGGTGGCACTGCTGATCAGCTCCAAAGGCATGTTACTACATTAGCCAGCAGTAGATGTTCATGCCTTTAAATTGCAATAAAAATAAACTGCATAATGAAACACTGAAATGTACTACAAATCAAGTTGAATTTCACAGCATGTTTTTTTTTAATAAATAACAGGATAAGAAGATCAATAAGACCACAGGCAGTTATTAACAGAGTCAGTGGAGTTTTGATTTGATGTTGTGTTTATTGTGTAGAATGGGACCCTCAGCTGCTGCATCACCTTTGCTGGTCTCCTGTGCTGGTGGAAACGGCTCCATGGCTCCTTAAAGGCGTTGATGTTCACATGTATATGTGAGTCATAATACCAAATGGCATACCAATACCAGTAAAATTATATGGCTCTCAAAACTCAAATTAAATGCAAGTGTGCTGAAAATAAAATAAATAAAAAAATCTCAAGGAATTATTCCAGTAATCAGTAATTTATAAATAATAAAACTAAAAAGGCTGTTAAAGTAAATGGGTAATCAAATCCCCAACATAAAAATGGCTCTAAATGACATGTAAAATAGTATGTTATAATACTATTGTTTTTATTCACAAAAGTTATTAAAGTAATATATGATTATCATATTATACAGTTATTATCAGCTACAACTGCCAGAAATAAAATAAAGTAAAATCATAATGAAATGTAAAATAGTACTTTATAATACTATTGTAATCATTCATATAATATCTTATTAAAGTCCCGATTAAAAAAATTAAATTGGTAAGATACATGAGTTAACACATGCACATTTTTATTTGTTCTATGTACCTTAAATCAATACTTTTCAAATTTTTAATACTCTAATAGAGCTGTCATAATACCAATATTTTGTTAATGCAGGTTTGATACTTTAGTAATTTCAATACTTAATGTTAAAGCAGTAATTGTGTGCTTCTAATTATATGGACCCTTTTCTCTCAAAACTCTGTGTATAAGAAATTAAATGCAGTGTGGAAGAAAGTGTAAAACCAAGCTGAAACCTCTGGTGTGATAAAATAAATAAAAAAATCTCATATGGGTAAGTCATTTTAGACACTTCCAAAATTGCAACAGAGATTCCAGTATGTTCCCATCGTTGTTCAGTAATTTTTCTGTTCTAAAGAAGGGGGTTATACTTTTGTCTAATAATAATTGGTGTTTGGTGAAGTTTTTGGCTCAGGTTAAAAAGGCAAGTAAATAGTTCTTCCACATAGAATCAATCATTTTCTTTTTGAATGTAATCATGTTAGAATAGAAAAATCCCTGTTGATATAATATTAGAAGCAACATAAAGTATTAAAGCAGCAGAAACTAAATGACATGTAAAACAGTATGATATAATACTATTGTTTTTATGAAAAAAGAAATCACAACTTCTTTCTTTGCAAGAATAACCTGTTTAATGCACACAGGGCAGCTCTTCTTCTATATGTACATTTATTATTTATTATTATTTGTTTCCCTCTCTTATATTATATAGTTATTATCATTGGTATATTTACTGTTTCTGTTGCCACGGAATGAATATGAAATAACTGCCATGTAAAATAGTACTTTATAATACTTTTGTAATCATTCATATAATTTAATATCTGTGTTTTATTAGCGCTGCTCCTCTCTCTGTTGAGAGAGAGAGAGAGAGAGAGAGAGAATATATCTTATTAAGGTTTGGGCGCTTTTTTATGTCTTATCTCAAACAGAAAATACGCGCTGCGTTATCGCGCTTTATAGTGCCGTTATATATATATTAGACACTAATATATATATAGACACAAACACAGACACAAAGTGTATATATATTTTTATTAGGGGTGTAACGGTACACGTATTCGGTACGCATGTGTACCGAACGAATACTGTTTTTTTTTTTTTTTTTTTTTGGTGTTTTTTTTAGGAAATTCAAATAATAAATGGTGTTTTGACAGTCTTTAATGTGGCACGACAGATGCTGTATAAACGCCTTGGAGAGCCGCTTCTGGGACAGTTCAGAAACGTGCTGGTATAAACCCAACACAAGCATTGACTCAAGCGGCCGCGATCAGCTCCGGTTCCCACGTCTTGTGCAGAGTAAATGGCTTATTCCTTCCTCTTTACTACTAGTTTTAACACGAATAAACATGACTGAACATCTCATGCCTCATGTAATCGCTCAATCAGTGTTTCAACCGCGGAAAGACATCAACAAAACAGTGTGGAAATAAAATGTCACATAGCATTTCATTTACCTCAGCAAGTCATCAGTGTCCACAGCTCGTTAGTTCACTAGAGACATGAAGTCTAGAGAGGAGCATTTCACAAAATATTACACCATATACTCATTATATTTTACTAAACCTGTTAGTCTTAATTATTTAATGCATGTTAAAATTAATCTGTTATGAAACATGCTATGACAGCCAGTGTGTTATATTTTAACAAATAGCCTAGACATTTTATTATTTATAAGTTATTTTAAAACTGCATTGTGCAATTTACATGTTTGCATACAATTTTATTTTTTTAAGTTGAGTGTTGATTATCTATTTAAAAATAAATAGTAATTAAATTTAAGTTTGGGTTAAGTTGTTAGGCCTAATTGTAACCTTATAATGTAAAAGGGCTCCCTATAGTTTTAAGCATAAGCTGAGGTAGATTTTTATCACTAAGGAAATTTCAACTATAACTGAATGTATTTAAAGAAATAGTAACTTGTTCAGTCAACCACAGTTTATTTATATATATAAAAAAAAGTTTAGTTTTCCCCCCTGCTGTACCGAAATCATACCGAACCGTGACGTTAAAACAGAGGTACGTACCGAACCGTCATATTTGTATAGTGCTTCAGTTCAAGTGGCAAGTGAACCCATTATAAATTTATCTTTGCTACTATAGTACATAATGAACATGAATTAACATCAAAAGGTAGGCTATTTTATAAGAGAGCCTACAGTTGCTACAACTTACTGAAACGTCTCATGTAGAAGCTCAATCAGTGTTTCAAACTGCGGAAAACGTGTAAAGCTTGTAAACATTGCAACGTGATAATACGTTTACCTCAGAATAGCCTGTTGTCTACATGATTCAACTCCTCCTATAAAATTGCATGTTACTAATCAAGAAAAACGGACTGAATGTATGAAAGACATATCAACATTTATAGAATGCATTGAGGAGGAGCCCAAACTACACTCAGTGGCCAAGTGATGCTTATGGTCCATGATATTGGTACAGATACTGTGTAATGAAAAATTCTTTGTGACTGTATATTTCAAGTTGGAAAAGACATTTAGTTCCCACTTTAACCTTAGTTCCCAGGTCATCTACAAGATGGTTTAAAATGCTGATAAAGTCCAGAAAAGATGAGACATAAACACGATTGAAATGTATGATGGAAATGTTAAAATGTAAAAAAAAAAAAAAAAGATAATAAAATAAATAAAATGCGTTTATTCTGTGGCACCTAAAAAAAGAATTTGGCGCCTAAAAAAATAAGTTTTTGCTTATAGGAGCCAGTGGTTCCTTACTCAAATTTTTATTTTTTTTGTCTGGAGCCCTGTCTTGGCTATGCAGGTTTTCTAGTGCTTTTTGCTAGTTTCCACTGAATTTCTCCTCTCTTCTGGGGTCAGTTCATGCGGGAGATGGCTGGTGCATGGCAGATGACCGTCGAGCTGAAGATGGGGCTTTTCTCCGACGCCCAGGTTGAGGCAGATCCTCTGGCGGCCTCAGAGGAAAGCCAGCCCGTCCCCTGCCCGCCCGACGTCACGCCCCACTACATCTGGATTGAGGTTACTTCCTGTTTATCTGTCCAAGCTTATGGGCATTTTCATAGATGTGGATTTACCAGTCCAAAAGCTCCTTATGATACACACCTCAAATAGCGTGAAGACTCCTTGCGAGGAAATCTCACTCTCCTCTATTTTGATGAGGGTCATTCTTGTGTAATTGTATCGATAAACTTTTTACTTCACATTGCTACAAAAATGCTCTGTTTTAGCAAATAGTTTGGTTTAATTTGTTGTGATGCAGTTTTTGTTTTCCAAAATGACAAACATTTTATTTATTCTAAGTTAGTTGTCTTTCTTTTCCTTTTGTCTAGTTTCTGGCCCAGCGTTTTGAGATCGCCAAGTACAGCAGTGCGGATCAGGTGGAGATTTTCGGCAGTCTTCTGCAGAGGTCTCTGTCTCTCAATGTTGGCAGCCCAAAAAGCAGCCTGAACCGCCACGTGGCAGCCATTGGACCACGCTTCAGGTTAGCAAGAAGACTACTTTGTGAAAAATAGTTTTTCAAAGTTGTAAATTAAGATTATTGAAGTAAGTTTTATTAAAAATACTGTTTTCATCTTCCTGCTTAAAAATTCACATTTGATTCAACATAAATGGGTAAAGAAGGAAATTAATTTACCAACCACTAAATCGGTGAAACGCAAGGAAACTGTCAAGAACATGTCCAGGTCATATTTCACCCCTAAATCAGAAGAAAGCGATATAAAAATGTATTTTACATAAGAAAAATTAAGATGTATTTTAGGGTAATTTTTGCAGTTTTTTATTTTTCATGACAATTATGGACATTTTCTCAAAACATTTTTATTGTTTACTTAAATGTGTTACCATTTCTTGCCATTTCTTATTATTTGTGAAATTTAGTAGCACTTTCTGAAAATTGATTCAAATGAAATCCTACACCACATTTCTTTTCATTGTAGTTAATTAGTTTTGTAGTTGACACCAGTGTTATTTTACTATCAATGAGATTTTATATTTATATAGAGAAAGAGAGTCTTATTTTTTATATTTCATTTTAAGTTCAATCCGTTTTCATTTTAATTTTAGTCAAAGTTTTAGTCACTCTATTGTTTTTTTCCCATTTTTATTAGTTATTGTGTTTTTTATACATCTATGTATAGTTTTTGAAAATATCATTTTTAGTTTTTGTTATTTTAGTACATCAAGTCAAAGTGAAAATGAGGAATTTTGATTTGGGAACTAGCTGTATAAAATACATTTGTTTATATTTTATTTTATTTGATTTAATGTTTATTTTATTTATTAATGTTTAGTTTATTTTATTAAGTATTGTTTATGGATTTAGTTTTAATTTTACTTTTAGTTAAAGGGATAGTTCACCCAAAGATGAAAATTCTGTCATTAATTACTCACCCTTATGTCATTCCAAACCCGTTCATCTTCAGAACACAAATTAAGATATTTTTGATGCATTCCAAGAGCTCTCTGACCCTCCGTAGACGACAATGATCCTTACACGATCAAGGCTCAGAAACGTAGCAAGAAGATTGGTAAAATAATCCATGTGACATCAGGGGTTCAACTGTAACTTTACGAAGCTACGAGAATACTTTTTGTGTGCAAAGAAAACAAAAATAACGACTTTATTCAACAATTCGTCTCCTCCTAGTCACCCTATAGTGCCATTTTGGAGAGTATCACATACGTAAACAACATATACAATGTATGTATGTGGATACATTGTTTACATTCAGATCAAAGCGTAAACAGCGTATCTGCGTACGGTGCTGCTGACACAGAACAGCATACGTTGTTTACGTATGTGATACTCTCCAAAATGGTGCTATAGGGTGACTAGGAGGAGACGAATTGTTGAATAAAGTCGTTATTTTTGTTTTCTTTGTGCACAAAAAGTATTCTTGTAGCTTCGTAAAGTTACAGTTGAACCACTGATGTCACATGGATTATTTTACCAATCTCCTTGCTACGTTTCTGGACCTTGATTGTGTAAAGACACTTGCTGTCTAGGAGGGTCAGGGAGCTCTCAGAAGGCATCAAAAATATCTTAATTTGTGTTCCGAAGATGAACGAAGGTCTTACGGTTTGGAACGACATGAGGGTGAGTAATTAATGACAGAATTTTTGGGTGAACTATTACTTTAACTATAATAACCCTGGTTGGCACCAAGAAAAAACCCATAAAATTTTACAACATCTGCATTCAGGTTGTTGACGCTTGGACTTGCCTTCCTGCATTCTGACGTAGTGACCAACGCCACCATCCGTAACGTCCTACGTGAAAAGATTTACTCCACCGCCTTCGATTATTTCAGGTACTGCATAGAAAATGTTGGAGTTTTTGAAATGACAATCAAAAAGTTTTTTCTTTTTTTGATATGATAAATGTTTATTTTATAGCATGTAATGAAAATGTTGTTTTGGTTAATGATTATAACCCTGATTTGCAGTTGATTTTCAGTTTTAGTTGAGCTATCCATTAAAGTACTTCCAGCAGGTATCTGGCTGCTTGTGTCCTTAGTAAATTAAATGAATCATCATTATTTTTGTTTGTTTGTTTGTTTTTTTTGTCTCAGCGTGGCATCAAAGTTCCCCACCCAGGGAGACAAGCGTCTGCGCGAGGACATCAGCATCATGATCCGCTTCTACGCCAGCATCCTCTCCGATAAGAAGTATCTAGCTGCTAGTCAGCTCGTGCCACCTGGTGAGCTTGGCGCCAATCCCCCTCAAAGCTCCCTATCTGCCGGGATTTTCGGATCGCTTATCGTTTCCAGCACTTCTCCGATATCGATATTAAGTAAGCCTCTCTTGCTACGACTGTGCAACTACAGTGCAGCAGGAGCATGTTTATGCGGTTCAAATTTGCATGGCCACAAATTTGAAACCTGTAGCTACTAAAAATGCACGGCAATCATCCGGACGGCCGAATTTATCAATTTGTCGCCAAGCACAAATTGACAAATGCATCCGTTCCATCTCTCCCCGCCTGAACCGCCACCACCCTTCTCTATCCATTGTAGAAAACATGATCTCATCAGAACATTAGCGCTCTCATGTAAAATGCATGATCATTTCAATATCAGAGAACTAATTGAGACTTCATTCGTCCCTTAAAGCCTCTCCATCGTGTGATGTGCTACATCGCCAGACAGCACCACAAATCAGTTGCTTCGCTTGGTATTTACTCGTCGAATGTATAATTTGCAGGCTTCTTTTCCTCGGATGCTGTGTGTTAATAATTCATTAAAGCTAATGGGAAAGGGAAAGGAGAAAAAGTGCTGGAATGATGGAACAAAATAGTAAAAGGAGAAAGTTGGAAATGGGATAAAAGAAGAGCATTCATTTATAAATTATGAACCAGTGAACAGAACCAGTCAGGAACATGTCCAGGTCATATTTCACCCCTAAATCAGAAGAAATAAATATGAAAATATGTTTTTTGTTTTTTCATAGGGGGAATTGAAAGCTATTTTAGGGCCTTTTTTGTGACAATTGTGCACATTTTCCCAAAACTATGTATGTATGTATTTACATTTCTTTATAAAGAGGGATACAGAGAATTATATATGTATTTTATATTATTTTTTGCACAAAAAGAAAAATAAACTGAGTTTTTTTTCATTACAGTTATTCATTACAATTCATTAAATTAATTTCAGTTAATTACTTTGTGCACATAATATAAAATACATCATACAAAATAATATATATTATAATTGTATATTATGTATTATTTTATATACATGCATACTTACTTATCTATTTATTTATTTATTTATTTATTTATTTCATTCCAGTCATATCAATAGCCTAATAATATCTGGAATAATTACCATTGGAATATTATAAAAATCGTATGAGATGCATTAATGAAAAAAAAATGAGAATACTAATAAACTCAAAAGGAAAACAATCGTGATATATTACAGTAATGAAAATGTTGGATAAATATGAAAATATTGTCATAATGCAATAAAAATATAAATGATAAATTGGCTTCATTTTATTTATGCATATGGATTTTTTATTTTATTTTTATTTTGGGGTCAATTATGATCTGCTCACACTCTTCATTAGAATCACTCTGATAGTGTAGGTACTAGAGAGGAGAATAAAATTCTGCAAAATCCTTCGCTTATCAAAGTTTCCTCTCGCAGACAACCAGGATCCGTCTATGAACAGTTTGTCAGTGATGAACGCCGCCGACCCGAGGAACAACATGGACATGACCGTGGGTTCCCGCCAGCAGAGCGCTCAGGGCTGGATTAACACCTACCCCCTGTCCAGCGGGATGTCCACCACCTCCAAGAAATCAGGTATCACCCAAACACACAACAGCTCTTTGACCCTGATTTGTTTTAATGGTTTAATCTGTTTAGCCAATGTGCACCTGCTCAGGGTCAGCACTGCATTAGCCGAGCGATGAATGCTTTCTGAGCTACTGGAAATGAACTGGTGGCCGTTGTCACTGATTGCTTGTTTTTTAAACATCTTACACTACAAGTGTTGCATTTTAAAGAGTTAAAATAGTGCAAGAACACCCAAACGCATCATATACGAGTAATCCAAAAACTAACCAAATTAAAGTAAAAAAAAAAAAATAATTATTAGCACATAGTGCTTAATGTAAAGCTGTTTTTGCTCTTTTGTTCTAGTCTAATCTATAAGAAACTGAGATTAAGTACCCTCCATCACCCTGATTAATTCAAAATACAAAAAAATTAGTTATTTTATATTGATTTATTTATTTACTTTTTTTTACATATACAGAGAGAGAGATTTAATTATAATAATAGTTAGAATAATTAAATCCCATAATTCCAATAACTATATACTTTCAGGGTTTGAACTTTTTATTACCAGTAAATTCTTTTTTTTTTATACACAAATAGCAATTTCTACTCAATAAAATATTTTAGAGCTTGACATAGCTAGAAAAAAATTATGTAAAATTAAGATAATTTTAAGATTTTGGTTGTTCCGTTTATCAGCTAAAAAGGTAAATTTCTTGTAGTCACAGCCAGGGTTATTATATTTAACTAAAACTAAAACCATAAAAAATATTTTTGTTACTTGAAATAAAATGCACGTAAACTGAAACAAAATTAAATATAAAAAAACAAGCTTATTTTATTTAAACTCATTTTTATTTAATGTACTAAAAATGATGTACTAAACTAAAAATAATAATAATAATTAAAATGTTTAAAAACTAATGACATTTAATTAAAAAAAATTATACAAGTGACAAAAACAGTAATTTTTATTAAAATTGTAATTAAATTTAAAACGAAAATGGAAAAACAAAAGTAAAAACTATTTCAAAGTATTAATTAAAACTATAATATGATGCAAAAATAACACTGTTCACAGTGTAGAACCAGCTCTGCTTGTTAACCAGCTAGAGTAGTTAAAGTATTACTTAAGCACCTCTATAAGTGTCTCATTCAGCATGTTTGAATGTTTAGTCCTCATGCAGCTGTTACTATGTCTTCTGTTGTTTTCTCACTATAGGCATGTCCAAAAAGAGCAACAGAGGCACCCAGTTGCACAAGTACTACATAAAGCGCAGGACGTTACTCTTGGCCTTACTGGTAGGGATGCTTTTTCCCCTGCCTGGTTCCTGTTAAACAAATACACTCCTGTGTCTTGAGCATCTCTGCACTTTCTTTGCAGGCCAGTGAGATCGAGCGACTGACCACTTGGTACAACCCGCTATCAACACAGGAGCTGGCCATCGCCACAGAGCAGTCGGTAGAGACCAGCATCTCCAACTGGAGATCCAAATACATCAACCTGAGTGAGAAACAGTGGAAGGACAACGTCAACTTGGCCTGGAGTATCGCTCCGTATCTGGCCATGCAGCTTCCGGCAAGGTACACCAACAATGAGACTCTAACTCTGTTTCAAACTGTAGTGAGCTGTCCACCCTTTAGTAATTTTTCAGGCATGTATTCTTTGGTGCATAATGCAGTCCCAGAATCCTCTGTATCAAGTTAAGGGAAAAAATCTTTTTAACTCCTCTGACTATTTGAGCTGATTTGAGTTGAACTATTTTAGGACTTTTTTTTTCCAGTAACATTGACGATGCACATTTTCTCCAATCAAACTCTTACTGTGAGTTGGAAAGATTCAATTAAATTAAATTAATTATGCATTCACATTTTTAAACATCAAGAAATTGTTAAAAAAATGGTTTAAAATTTTTTCACAGTGACTTTTTTTCAGTCACATTTTCCCAAAACTTCAGAAAACAAAACTCTTTCTCTAATATGAAAAAAATATATATATTTTTATTTTATTTTGTTACTGTTCAAAAGTGCACTTACATTTTTACATAAAGAAATTGTTTACAAAAATTTTATTATTTTATTTTTTATTCAAAAGTGCACTGACATTTTTACACAAAGAAATAGTTTTTAAAAGACTTTTTAAATTTATTTCCACTCTATTGAGTTAAAGACATCAATAGGCAAATAAAATCTGGAGTCATTATTTGCAATATTATGTATGCAATGCGTCGAGTTCAGTGAAAAAAAGAAAAAAAAAACGTATTTTAAATGCAAACAATTTGAGTTAAATGATATAATTTTTTTATTTTATTTTATAAAATATTTTACTAATATTTTTACACACAAAGAAATTGTTTAAAAAACAGTTTATCATCTTTTCCACTCTAAGATAAAGATTCCAATCGTATCAATAAAATCTGTAATGATAATCATTGCAATATTATGCTATTGAAAATTTAATCAGATAATCCTGATTAAAAATGGACTATATTATGTGTGTGTTTACTAATGCATTTTTGCCTATTAGAGTGCCACACCAGTTGATTAGAAAAATGAGGTTTCAGTCCAGTTTTGAGGTTTTGGTACAAAGATCATGTTTTGATAACACTGTATGACCTCTTTTCTTGCTTTGTAGGTTCAAAAATGCAGACGCCATTGTTGCTGAAGTGACCCGTCTGGTTCGACTGGATCCTGGTGCTGTCAGCGATGTGCCGGAGGCAGTGAAGGTTAGAGCCGTTTTAACACAACAGGACATTATGTACCACTACGTGCTAAAAATCACTCTCAAAGTTGCATGTGTTTTTTCCCATAGTTCCTGGTGACGTGGCACACCATTGATGCTGATTCTCCAGAGCTGAGCCACATCCTGTGCTGGGCTCCTGCAGATCCTCCCACCGGCCTCTCGTACTTCTCCAGCATGTACCCTCCTCATCCGCTCACAGCTCAGTATGGAGTCAAAGTCCTGCGCTCCTTCCCTCCTGTACGTACCAGCAGGGCGGCGCTAGTGTCTCTGTCTTTGCCTCTACACCAGCAGTTCTCAACCTTTCTCCCTCCAAGACCCCCATTGCCAAGACATTATTTCACTGCTGCAATGACAAAGCTGTTTGTTTTCAAACGTTTTATTTTATTTTATGTTTTCACGTAAACTAGGAGTGACAATTCAAATTAATTTAAATATATTAATATTTATATAAATATTTTAAATTACATTTATAGTGATAATAGTTAATAAAAATAGCTTCATAAATTATTCAAATAATTAAATTCCATAAAAAGTTTAAATAACTAAATGTTTGTTAGGGTTTACACTTTTTATTACCAGTGAATTTACTTGACTTTTCAAGTCATTTGTGATTACACTTTCTTATTTTTTTTTTACTCACAAAGAGCAGTTTCTACCCAAAAAATATTTTAGAAATAGAGCAGAATTTTTTTTAATTCTAAACATTTCCTTGAATTTTTTATATTAATTCCATGGGTTTTCCAGGTCTAGAAATCATACTTTTAAAATTGCAATTTTTACCCAATACAATATTTTAGTTTGAAATAACTAGAAAAAAAACTTGACTTTCCCATGACTTCTCCAGGTCTAGAAATTGCATTTTTCAAATAGCAGTTTCTGCCCAATAAAATATTTTAGAACTTGAATTTTTATATTTTTAAAAATATTTTTAATATTAATTTCCATGATTTTTCTTTGTGTAGAAATCCTGCTTTTCAAATAGCAATTTCTACCCAATGAAATATAATAGAGCTTGATATAACTAGAAAAAATATATATTCATAACATTTTTCATTGACATTTTAATATTTTTTATATTAATTCCCATGACTTTTCCACGTCTAGAAATCATGCTTTTAAAATCTCCTGCTTCAGCTGAGCAATTAACTTGTTAATCAATATAAGATATTTGTCAGCATTTATGCATTTAGCTACAGTTTCCACTGACGTAATTAGACTTTCACAATTTTGATCATGGAAATAAATGACTCATATTGTTTTAAACCCGTATGGCTTTCTTTCTTCAATGGAACACAAAGGGAGGTGTTCTGAAAGGTGTTTATGATTGAAACTCCACAAATGTGTTATAATAGTTATCCTCATCTTGCTTTATTCCTCGTGTGCGGAACAGATGAAATGTTTCTGTGATTTCTGACTTGCGTTTCTCTTACAGGATGCCATTTTGTTTTACATTCCTCAAATCGTTCAATCGCTGCGGTATGACAAGGTGAGGAAGAGTGAACCGTGACCTTTCCTGAACCCTTTTTCTTAACACAACAGTGGTTTCATCTGACTCACACAGCCCTGGGCTGGTATTAACGTCTTTGCTGGCATTTTTGACAGATGGGTTACGTGCGTGAGTACATCCTGTGGGCCACACAGAAGTCCCAGCTCCTCGCTCATCAGTTCATATGGAACATGAAGACCAACATCTATCTGGACGAGGAGGGCCATCAGAAAGATCGTACGTAACCTGCTGCAGAGTTCAGTCTGGATGCGTCCAGTTACTCGCTGTAGTTAAATTAGTAGTTCGATTAATCTGATTACCCCAATTAACATACACTATTGTTCAAAGGTTTGGAGTCCGTAAGATTTTTTTTAAGTTATTATAAAAAATTGCTGCTTTTGTACATCAGGGATGCATTAAATAGATCAAAAGTGACAGTAAAGACATTTATAAGGTGACAAAATGTTTCTTTTTCAAATAAATGATGTTCTTTTGAATTTTCTATTTACCAAAGAATCCTGAAAAATAAAATTTATCACGGTTTCCACCAAAATATAAAGCAGCACAACTGTTTTCAACATTGATAATAATCAGAAATGTTTCTTGAGCAGCAAATCAGCATATTAGAAAGATTTCTGAAGGATCATGTGACTCTGAAGACTGGAGTAATGATGCTTTGATCACAGCAATAAATTACATTTTAACATATATTCACATAGAAAACACTTATTTAAATTATAATAATATTTCACAATATTATTGTTTTTACTGTGATTTTGATCAAATAAGTGCAGCCTTTGTAGGCAGAAGAGAGTTTCAGAAACATTTAGAAAATACTACTGACCAGAGATGTTTGAATGGAAGTGTGTGGAATGGAACATAATTTACTGATAAGAAAGAGTCTGAGATTTTTATGTACAATGGAAACATGAACATGGACACCTGTGCTAATGCTGTTTAGAAATCAAAAGTGGGAGGCAGCTCTCTGCCTGTCAATCATTTTTCATGTTCCAATGGCAGTTCATACAGTGGTGTATGTAACCAGGACGAGAAAATATCATGTAAAACATTTATGGTAACCCATTAGGTTTAGAATGATATTAGATGTTATTGCGTGAGCTGTCAAGAGTGTTTATGGAGTGCTGGGTTTGTGTTGTGCTTCAGCGGACATCGGTGAGCTTCTGGAGCAGATGGTGGAGGATATCACACACTCTCTGTCAGGCCCCGCTAAAGACTTCTACCAGCGCGAGTTTGACTTCTTCAACAAGATCACCAACGTCTCCGCCATTATCAAGTATGTCCTGTGATATTCCACCACAAATGAGCTCTCTTCCAAACACTAGTGAACTGCCTCTATATTGACTGCTCACAAAGACAGTTGCTTTCATAGGCGATATATAATATATATATAATTCCCTTCAACTCCATCTGCCTTTATTTATTTACTGATTTTGCAGTGCATTCTGGGATTGTGTTATACCTCAAGGATGCATCTTAAAATATAAATTTGATTAAAATAGGTTTTGGAGTTAATGAAAAGCTAGTAATTAATTGAATCATAAATGTCAAAATAAACTCACTTTAAATTCTGAAATGAAAAGTTCAAATAAAACACTAAAAAAATACATTTTATTTTTATGCCTGCATGTCATGACTTTTCCAGGCATTTGTGATTGCAAGTTTTTAATTTTTTTACTCACAAATAGCCATTTCTATCTAATAAAATATTTTTATAACTAGAGCTTGACATAACTACAAAAAAGCAGCTTTTACATATGAAGTGTGCTTTTAATGCCTAAAATCATCGCCCATCTCTAAACAAACTTAATTTAAAAAAATAATTTAAAACATTTTAGATTAAAATTTTATGTAAAACTGATTTAATTAAGGGTTAATTATTTAATAAAGGGTGAATCTCATGAACCCTGTTGAGTCCAGGTCATGTTTTGCCACAAAATTAAGAGGAATGAATTAGAAATTACATGTTTGCAAAGAAAATTATGTAGATGTTTTGCATTATTTAATTGTTGTGAAAATAATGCCACATTTCCCCAAAAGTTGATCACTGTATGACAAAAAATAAAAATATTCTCATTACTATAAGGTGAAAAAAAAAAAAAAGTTTACAGTATTATTTAAATTATTTTGTTGTATTTGTAGGTATTATTATGACTAGATAATAAAATAAGTAAGATACGCTTCATTTACTTTCCATAAAATATATTTTGAATGTACTATAAGTAAAGTGAACAGAAATGAAAGCATGCCGTTCTTGTTTTCAGGCCTGTTCCTAAAGGAGATGAGAGGAAGAGAGCGTGTCTGAAGGCGCTGTCAGAAATCAAAGTTCAGCCAGGTTAGCAATCATCAATTTAAGATAAATCTGAATAATTATTTGTGATAAGAGTAACTGAGCTCTAAAAATATTACTTGGGTATTTGTCTTTTTTATTTGATCTGTGTATGACTTTTCTATCACTGTAATCAGGATGTTATTTGCCAAGCAATCCAGAAGCTATCGTCCTCGATATCGACTACAAGTCAGGAACACCCATGCAGAGGTATCACCAAACATCACGGCTCACCAGAAACCTGTTCACATGCTATCAGTTTACATTTCACATGTGATTTATGAGCTCATTAACATTAGCCTGATTTTACAGCGCTGCCAAAGCACCTTATCTGGCGAAATTCAAAGTGAAGAGGTGTGGAGTTAGCGAGCTTGAAAAAGAGGGTGAGTCGCACATGACCTTTCATACGCCATCAACTTGCAGCGGTTCCAGTATACGTGCAGTTTCTGTATGACTATAAGCGGCCCGTTGTCTGTGTGTCTGCAGGTCTGCGCTGCCCGTCAGACTCTCAGGATGAAGGTGATGAGAATTCAGAGGCGGCTCAAAAGGTCTGCTGGCAGGCGGCCATCTTTAAAGTGGGCGATGATTGCAGACAGGTCAGTATCATGGGAAATTTACTTAATGTAAATGAGCGAATCTTATGAAATCTCTAAAGTCTCTCATGCTTCACTGCAAAATTAAAGAAAGAAATAAGAAATTATCATATATTTATTTATATATATATATATATACAGTGAGGAAAATAAGTATTTGAACACCCTGCTATTTTGCAAGTTCTCCCACTTAGAAATCATGGAGGGGTCTGAAATTGTCATCGTAGGTGCATGTCCACTGTGAGAGACATAATCTAAAAAAAAAAATCCAGAAATCACAATGTATGATTTTTTAACTATTTATTTGTATGATACATCTGCAAATAAGTATTTGAACACCTGCCTATCAGCTAGAATTCTGACCCTCAAAGACCTGTTAGTCTGCCTTTAAAATTCCACCTCACTCCATTTATTATCTAAATTAAACCTGTTTGAAAGTGCATAAAGACACCTGTCCACCCCATACAATCAGTAAGAATCCACACTAGACTCAAGCTGTTCCAAAGACACAGGCTGGAAAGGGACGGGGAAATTGCCTAGCAGCTTGGTGAAAAAAGGTTCACTGTTGGAGCAATCATTAGAAAATGGAAGAAGCTAAACATGACTGTCAATCTCCCTCGGACTGGGGCTCCATGCAAGATCTCACCTCGTGGGGTCTCAATGATCCTAAGAAAGGTGAGAAATAGCCCAAATACACGGGAGGAGCTGGCGTAATACACTAAACGTCATGGTTTGAAAAGCATGGCGGAAGGTTCCCCTGCTTAAACCAGCACAATGTCCAGGCCCGACTTAAGTTTGCCAATGACCATTTGCAGATGATCCAGAGGAGTCATGGAGAAAGTCATGTGGTCAGATGAGACCAAAATAGAACTTTTTGGTCATAATTCCACTAAACGTGTTTGGAGGAAGAAGAATGATGAGTACCATCCCAAGAACACCATCCCTACTGTGAAGCATGGGGGTGGTAGCATCATGCTTTGGGGGTGTTTTACTGCACATGGGACAGGGCGACTGCACTGTATTAAGGAGAGGATGACCGGGGCCATGTATTGCGAGATTTTGGGGAACAACCTCCTTCCCTCAGTTAGAGCATTGAAGATGGGTCGAGGCTGGGTCTTCCAACTGACAATGACCCAAAGCACACAGCCAGGATAACCAAGGAGTGGCTCTGTAAGAAGCATATCAAGGTTCTGGCGTGTGCCTAGCCAGTCTCCAGACCTAAACCCAATAGAGAATCTTTGGGGGGAGCTCAAACTCCGTGTTTCTCAGCGACAGGCCAGAAACCTGACTGATCTAGAGAAGATCTGTGTGGAGGAGTGGGCCAAAATCCCTCCTGCAGTGTGTGCAAACCTGGTGAAGAACTACAGGAAACGTTTGACCTCTGTAATTGCAAACAAAGGCTACTGTACCAAATATTAACATTGATTTTCTCAGGTGTTCAAATACTTATTTGCAGCTGTATCATACAAATAAATAGTTAAAAAATCAACATTGTGATTTCTGGATTTTTTTTTTTAGATTATGTCTCTCACAGTGGACATGCACCTACGATGACAATTTCAGACCCCTCCATGATTTCTAAGTGGGAGAACTTGATAGCATGCAAAATTTACTTTATATAATTTCACTCAAAAAAAAAGAAATTATAATTTTTAGTGATATGCATTGACTTACATACAGTGCCCTCCACTAATATTGGCACCGCTTGATAAATATGAGCAAAGGCAGCTGTGAAAATAAATCTGCATTGTTTATCCTTTTGATCTTTCACTCAAAAAATCACAAAATTCTAACCTTTCATTGATAGTAAAACAATTGAGAGTGGGGAGAAAATCTCATTGAAATAAATGTTTTTCTCCAATGAATGTGGCCACAATTATTGGCACCCCTAGAAATTTTGTGAGTAAAATATCTCTGAAGTATATTCCCATTCATATTTACATTTTTTGCACACCAGGGTGACTAGGAGCATGAAATTATAGCCATGACTTTCTGTTCCACAGGATTATAAATATTAGGAACACAAAGGTCCAAATTCCCTTAATCATCCATCAATGAGAAAAAACAAAAAATATATATCTGATGTGAAGAACAAGATTGTTGAGCATCACAAAATAGAAAGTGGCTGTAAGAAAAGAGTTAAAACATTGAAAATCCCCATTTCCCATCAGGGTAATAATTAAGAGGTTCCAATCAACTAAAGATGTTAAAAATCTGCCTGAAAGAGGACGTGTGTCTATATCCGTCCTAATGCACGCTGAGGAGGAGAGTTTGAGTGGCCAAAGACTCTCAATGGAGAATTGCAGAGATTAGTTGAGTCTTGGGGTCAGAAACCTAACAAAAAAAAAAATCAAACATCCCCTAAATCACCACATGTTGTTCGGGAGGGTTTCAAGAAAAATTGTCCTCACTCATCCAAAAACTAACTCCAGCAAATTCAGTTGTCAGACACGACTGGAACTTCAAATGGCACTGGCTTCTATGGTCAGATGAAACTGAAAAAATAGCTTTTTGCAGCAAACCCACCAGATGAGTTTAGTACAAACAGGGATAAAAAAGTACCCCATGTCCACGGTTAAATATACTGAACTGGATCTTTAATGTTTGGGCCTGTTTTTCTGCCAGATCCTGAACATCTTGTTCAGATTGGCATCATGGATTCATCAAATACCAACAGATAAAAAATCAAAACCTGACTGCCTCTGTTGAAAATAATGGGCCGTGTTTGGAATCTTCCACCAGGACAACAATCCAAAACAAACATCAAAATAAACACAAAAATGGGTCACTGAGCACAAAATGTATTTTACATTGCTGTCTCTGTCCTCTGACCTGAACCCTACAGAAAATGAAGTGAACTGAAGAGAAGCAGCACCGTCATGGAGCTGTGAATTGAAGGATGGAGAATTATGAAGAAAATGGTCTCTGATCTCTTATCAGGTGTTCTCCAAACTCTTCAGGCATTATAGGAGAAAATGAGCTGTTATGTGACATATATACATATATATATATGTATACATGTTATGAAACCTTTTACGTCTGTATTATATTTCACTCCAAAAAAAAAAAAAATTATAATTTTTAGAACATTTGTACATATTAAATCAATTTTGGTTAAAATGTGGTTAATAATTAGATTAAATTTAAACATAATCGTTATTAGTATTTGTTTTACATCATATATTATATTATATAATATTATATTACATTATATTTATCCAGTGTAAAATAATACATCTGAAACAGTAATGTATATTACATTAAAGTAGTGTATACTTTGCACTGTAATTTAGTTAAAAGCATATCTATTTTTTTTGTATTTTGAATTTGGGGTGAAATTTGACCTTGATGTATTTTGAGTTAATATTTATTAATTTTGTTTCTCTGGTATCAGGACATGCTCGCCCTCCAGATCATCGGTCTCTTCAAGAACATCTTCCAGCTGGTGGGTTTGGACCTGTTTGTGTTCCCGTACCGGGTGGTGGCCACAGCTCCTGGAGTGAGTGTCGTTTTAGCTTCCTGTCAGACGTCATGCTCCTGACCTGCTGAAGTTCTGCTTACCTGGATGTCCTGTTTGGTTCTTTCAGTGTGGCGTGATTGAATGCATTCCGGACTGTAAGTCCCGTGATCAGCTCGGCCGGCAGACTGATATTGGTATGTACGAATACTTCAGGAACCAGTACGGGGACGAGTCCACGCTGGCCTTCCAGAAGGTGACAGACATGTGCTTCAGATATTTTTGGTTTTTGCACAGAAAGCTGATGTGTCTGATCATTTATTTCTTAAGCATCTTGTGTAATGTCTCTCTTTCTCTCTCTCTAAGGCTCGTTATAACTTCATCCGCAGTATGGCTGCATACAGTCTGCTGCTCTTCCTGTTACAAATCAAAGACCGACACAACGGCAACATCATGCTGGACAGCAAAGGCCATCTCATTCACATCGGTCAGTCGGGTTAAACCAAACTAGCTTAACTTAAAGATGCCGCATTCTTTGGTAGCATTTTATTTTTCCCTCAAAATCCACTTATAATGATAGTCATGGTTTCTGGCGCCATGATTTAGATTATTTGACTATTTTCCTCTTTTTTTTTTTTTTTTTTTTCATACCATTTTATTGGTATAGCCGTTTTTGCTACTGTACATTTAAGATATGAAAATGCCCTCTTATGATTGGCAACCACAAGTGTTATGTTAAATATGAAATATAAATTAAAAGCTTATTCAAAATATTAATAAAAACTATACTATAATATATATGATACATTTATATTCTGTTTAGATTTTTATAAATATTTTGAATTGGCTTTCATTTTTATTTTTTCAGTTTTTATTTTAACTTTAGTTTAAATTTAATTTATTTTGTGCTTCTGCCTATTTGTGTTTTGTTTCTTTTTAAATATTACTTTTTAGGTCTAATTCATTTCTATTTTAGTTTTAGTTCAGTTTTAGCTTTTATTTCTTTATTTTTTTTGCTTCATCTTAAACTTATTTCAGTTAGTTGCTAAGGCAACATTTCACATTTTTATTTCATGTAAGTTTTTCAACTAATATTTATATTTTTATATTTTATTTCTGTGATATCCTCTAGTACACAATTCATTTTTGCAATAAAAACTCAAATTAGACTTAAACTAATTAAATTTTGTAATTAAGTAAATGTTACATGAACTTAAATTTTAATAAATTACATTTAATTATAAATGTAAAATTTAAGATATAATGTAATTTAAATAATAAAATTTAAGTAAAAAAAATTTTAAAAGGTGAAATGATTGTAAAAAAAAAATTAAAAAATAGTGTTAATCTTTTTTGTTTTTGTCCAGTACATATTAATGATTTTAATAATATATCTATAGTACATCAAACAAGGACAATTTTCATCTTATAACCCATTAATTATTCCATTCTTGCAATGAAAACTCAAGTTAAACTTAATAAATATATAAATACATTATTTCATTAATTATTAAATAAATAATAAATTAACTTAAAATTTTTTTTATTCAGTTATTTATTTTTTTAATTACATTTTTGAAAACTTTTAAAAAAGAATGAAATGATTGGGTTAAATGACTGTGGGTTTTGTGTTTTATGTATTTTTGTGTCTTCTAGACTTCGGCTTCATGTTTGAGAGTTCTCCGGGGGGTAATCTGGGATGGGAGCCTGACATCAAGCTGACCGATGAGATGGTGATGATCATGGGCGGCAAGATGGAGGCCACTCCCTTTAAATGGTTCATGGAGATGTGTGTGCGCGGATACCTGGCAGTAAGGTGAGACGGCCGCTCTTCAATATTTCAGCATCCTCAGAGATGATGGATTAGATCAGACGTGTGGACACAGGAGGCTGTCTGGGAAGGATTTGGGAGGATTTTGATTGCCCTCTGTGGAAGGATTCTGTCCCCTGCTAACCACCCCAATATTTTAAGACTGCATAGGGTGTTCTTTACAGGGATATTATTGTTAAATAAAACTGAAACAATAAAACATTTTCATTGCTTGAAATAATATAAACATTTAATGGAAATAAAATACAATATGAAGAAAAGCTTTAAATTATTTTATTTCAACTACTTGCTACATTTCTACAACAGCATTTTTCATTTTCATTTAGTTTAACCAAAACTGAAATTGAAAAAGCAGTATTAAACATATTTAAAAAAAACAAATAAAAAGACAAGAACAACTAAATTAAAATAATTATAAATTATAATATATGATTTAAAAATATAAATAATATTATATAATATAAAATATTTCATTTTAATAAAAAAATCAAAGCTAATTCAAAATATTAATAAAAACTATAATAGCATCTCATTGATACTGTAATAACACTGGTTTTCTGTCACTATTCTGTTTTTGCGCTTTATAAAACCCTTTTATGTGTGTTTATTTCAGGCCATACATGGATGCTGTCGTCTCACTGGTGACGTTGATGCTCGACACGGGGCTGCCATGCTTCAGAGGACAGACGATCAAACTCCTGAAGTGTGTTACTGAATATTAAATCAGAATTTAACGCTCTGATCTGTCGTTTCTTCCTCTGAAACATTGACTGCTGTACATCAGTGTTATTTTTGTATTATTTGTATTATATTTTTATAAATATTTTGAATTAACTTTTATTTTTACATTTACATTTTACTAATTTTGTAATGTGCTTTTGCCATTTTTATTTCTTTATTTTAATATTACTATTTAGGATTAATTTATTTTCCGAATTTTTTAATCTAATATTTATACTGTATTTTATTTCAGTAATGAACAAAAATGTTTTTGATAGTTTCACAATAATAACCCTGCTGTATTGTGTTCGGCAGACAAAGGTTCAACCCCAACATGAGTGAGAAGGAAGCCGCGGCCTTCATGATTAAAATCATCGAGCGCTGCTTCCTCAGTAGCAGGTAACAAACATCACCTTGTCACGTAATATTCAAAGAAAGAGTTTTATTGTGAACATTAATGGTGAAACTCTGTGTTTCTCTGATACAGGAGCAAAACCTACGACATACTGCAGTTCTACCAGAACCAGATCCCATACTGACGTCTCTTCACCGGCCTCCGCTTGAGATCAGTAGTCATTATCAGTCTATTACAATCCTTTATGATGAGCACTTTATAGATCAGAATAAATCACCCACTCTGATTGGCCCCGATGGCAGCGTCCAGGCGTGTCACTTCCTGTCCGGCTGCCTCGGGGCCTCTCTAGTGATCCGCTGTACTCCAAAAGCTGCATGTTTGTCCTCTGATCTCCCTTTAAGGCATCTGCTGTGACGGTTCGTGTGTGAATTTTGACATTCCATGCGTAGAAATACATCCTTTAACTCTACTTGAATCTCTGGGTTTAGTCGCGTCACCAGGAAGTCATTTCTAAGACTATGGCACAGATTGCACTGTAGATTACGTGCCGTCAGCAAATGACCTGTGTTATGCAATACATCAGTGTTTGTACGTTGTATCTCGTCTGTACGTCGTGTTCGGCACTGAATGAGTGAATCTCACGAAAGCTGTCAAGTATGACAATTATAGTTTTGCAAGAAAATTGTGTATTTTTAGGATAATTCGATATTTTGTGCATAGCACATTTTTAAACACGATTTCTTGTTATTTTAAGCATAAATGTCACTAAATATTTATACATCACGGTGGTATTTGTTGCACTGCCTTTATTTAGTTGATTTAAATAAAGAAAAATTACAGCATTTTGTTTACTATAATACAACAAAAATGATTGTATAGCAAAGAAATAGTATCTGAATGCATTACGGTAAAACAGCTTGCTTGTCTAGAATAATATCAATAATACAAATAAAAAATAATGCAAAATGCAACATTCCTTAAAATAGGCTTCTTCTTTTTTTCTTTCTTTTTTTGTGCATTGTGACATTGTGCATAGCACATCTTGAAACAAAATTTCACATTAATATAATGCAAAATATCACTAATTAACATGTACACATCATGGTGGTATTTGTTGCACTGCCTTTAATTTTTGTTTATTTTAATGAAGAAAAGGAATGTGAAAAAAATAGTACAATCTCTGAATGCATTACAGTACTGATTAATTGTGGGGAAAAAATGGTTGCTTGCAAATACTACAAATTAAAAAATAATGCAAAATATCTTAATGCTTCTCATAATTTTTTGCACTGTGACATTGTGCATAGCACATTTTTAAATGCAACTTCTCATTAATGTAAAGCAAAAATGTCAATTTCATACATTTATACGTGTTGGTATGTGTTGTACTGCCTTTAATTTGTTGATTAAAATAAAAATAAAAAATTACTTTCTTTCTTTTTTACTATAATATAACCAAAAATGAGAATTGTGGGGAAAATGCATGCTTGGCACAAATAATGCAAATAACACACTGCAAAATATCTCAATGCTTATGAAAATATGATTTTTTGTTTTGCCTTGTGCACATTGTTCATTATAAACAATTTCTCATTAATGTAATGCATGAATAAAGTCATGAATATTATGTCACTAATATTAATGTTGTACTGCCTTTGCATTGAATAAAGAAAAAATATAGCTTTTTACTATACGTAATACAACAAAAATGACTATTACACAAAATGATGAGAATGACAAAAAACAAGTGTACCATCTGAATGCATTACGATAATGAGAATTGTGCAAATAATAATACAAATGAAAAATAATGCAAAACATCTGAATGCTCCTGAAAATAGGCTTTTATTTTCTTTATTTAAAAATATAATCTGGTTTTAGGGTGAAACGAGAGCTGAATGTTTTTGTGAGATTCACTCAGATGTCGTTTGTGTTTTACTCCTAACAGGGATCTTCAACCCAAAAACAAAATGTAGTTTACTGACTTCACGGAATATCTGGTGTCATTTTGCATGTTTTTAAAATATCGAAGATGTAATTTCATAGTGCACAAAAATTAAGGAACGGCGAGTATTACCTTCATTAGAAAGATTTGCTGTAGAGTTGCTGTTCCTCATATGCTGTCGTAGTTTTACTATCAGTGAATAGATTTCAAATCATCTCTACACATTACAGACAAAAGCTTTACTCTTATGAACCATTTTCCTTTAATGTTACTCAAAGATAAGAGATTATTTGAGCTGTATAGCAACAATAGATTATAGAAGCTATAGTTCATTTGTGTGTATATATGTGCGTCGGATATTTGTGACAATATGGCAGATGTTAAAGTTGTATCTGTTTAATTAGTGTTTTAATTGATTTGCATCACCATTGACAATCAAGTCTCTTGTTGTGTTCTGTGTGTGAATCCATTAACATGTTTGTTGGTGAAAAACACGTCATCGTGTGCTGGGAACGTTTCTTAACCTCATCACAAGCCGTCACTGAAGATATACGCCGTTCGTCCGCATTTGCACTTTTAACATTTCATTGCTGTCAGTGTAATCAATCAAATGTATTTGTGAACAGAAATGGACCTGAAAGCATCTATTAAAATGGAAACACTTGGACAAAACCGTGTTGCTTCTAGTCTTTGAGCGGTCCGTCAGTAATCTGTGATGTTTGCGTTCCATTATTCATCGTAGAACCCGATCCGGTGTGTGTTTTACCTAGAGGACGCTTTAGATGCTCTATTAATATTTAATTGCTTGATGTAGCCTGCGGTGGAAGATCAGATCTGCTGAGCTAATGCTGGAGCGGGAGACATCACATTTATGCAGCGTCCACATTAAACACTTCTAAACTCTTGATAAAACAGATCTAAAATCTCATTGGACGAGCCTCGTTTGAACACTGTAAAATAAAGTGTTAGTTTTACAAGTAAAGGTTGTTCTGATGCATTATGCAAAGCAGATTAGTAATATGATAAAAGACACAAACTTCTGCCAAGAGCTTCAAACGAGGCTTTAGAGTTAAAATGAGTTTTATGATGACACATCGGTTGAATTGTATATTGATGCACTTCTGTGTTCTTGAAGAGTATTTGTTCTTTATTCTGTATAATAATTTCCTAGAAAGCAGTACAGTAGTTTACAGTTAGGATAATGAACTATATTCCATGGTTGGAACAGTTGATGTAATTAATGATTTAGTTAATGAACATTGGTAGTTTTATCATATTGTTTTTATAATACACCGCAGTGTTATTTTAGAATCATTGATAGACACAATTATAGTTTTTTGTTTATTTTTCTTAGTTCTTATTTTTAGAGGTTTTCATTTTAGTTTTAATAAAAATATTAGTCCAAACAAATCTCTTTAAATATGTTTGTTTTATTTTTAAGGTTTAGTTTTAGGAATTATATATATTCACAATAATAAATCTAGTACTTTGGCAGCAGCATTAAATCAATGAATGTTGTGCAGTACAGTGTTTTTTTCTAAACCATGGTTGAAGGTGACAAATTACTAAAACTTATTTTTTTTAAGTTAACATTAAAATTAAATGACTTAGAAAATACTGTTCTTTAAAAAAAAAAATTACACAATTCATTGGCTTCCAAGGAGTCCTGCATACTATACATATATATATATACACGTCTTGTTAACAGATAGCAAAATAATACAATGGTGCTGTTTTATCTTATTAATGTAAAATATGTAAAGCCTGTGAAAATTCTTTGATTTTAAAGAGGTAATACTAGAATTTAAATTTATATAATTATATGTGTGTGTTTATGTTTATATATATATATATAATCAAAAGTTTGGGATCAGTAAGTTTTTGTTGTTTTTTTAAAGAAGTTTCTTCTGCTCATCAAGGCTGTATCTCTTTGATCAAAAATACAGAAAAAAAAGATATTTTGTGAAATTGCAATTTAAAATAAGTTTTCTATTTTAATATACTTTAAAATATAATTTATTCCTGTTATGTAAAGCTGAATTTTCAGCATTACTCCAGTCTTCAGTGTCACATGATCCTTCAGAAATCATTTTAATATATTGATTTATAATCAATATTGGAAATCATTGTGCTGCTGTTTTTTTCTTTTTTTTTTTGGGACCTGTGATATTTTTTTTTAGGATTCTCTGATTAATAAAGAACAGCATTTATTCAAAAAAAATATTTTTGATAAAATGCTATTCAAAAGTTTAGGGTCAGTTAATTTTTTTTTAAAGAAATTAATACTTTTATTCAGGAGGGATGTGTTAAATGAATAAAAAGTCATAGTACATCATAGTAGACTTATATTGTTAGAAAATATTTCTATTTTGAACAAATGCTGCTGTTTTTGTATTCATCAAAGAAAAATCATGTTCCAAAAAACAATATGAAGCAGCACAACAGTTTCAACACTCATAATTAATCAGCATATGATTTCTGAAGGATCATGTGACACTGAAGACTAGAGTAATGATGCTGAAAATTCAGCGCTGCGTCACAGAAATAAATTCTATTTTTAAGGTATATTAAAATAGAAATTGCGATAAGATTTCACAATATTACTGTTTTTTCTGTATTTTTGATTGAATAAATACAGCCTTGAGCAGAAGAGACCCTTTAAAAACACTAAAAATCTTACCGATCCCAAACTTTTGAGCGGTAGTGTATGTGTATATATATCAAAATAGAGTAGTATATTTATTATAGATTTAAACTGTGAATTAAATTCTCTGATTTTAGAGGTGTATATGTATTTAAATGTGTTGTTGGCCTGAGCACACTGATACTCTGCTAGTGTTTTGTAAGTTCAGAGGGAGAGATCTGAACTCAGACTGGTTTGTAAGAGAGCTGTAGCACAAGAGCTCCTCTGAGCTCCTCACTGTCTCCAGGAATTCCACTTCCACATCCATACATTAGTCAGAATACTGGATCGCCATGGCAACGGCTCCCCGAGCGCTGCGGGTGGGGGAGGTGGAGGGTGGGATTGAGCTGCAATAAAAAGGTGTTGCCACTGATTTCTCAAACATGCCCATTTATTCTCCACAGGGCAATTTGAGAAAGCGCAGTTCAGCCCCTCCCTGAGCCGTGAT
Organism: Schizothorax lantsangensis; assembly: GCA_027422415.1. NCBI lineage: Eukaryota > Metazoa > Chordata > Actinopteri > Cypriniformes > Cyprinidae > Schizothorax > Schizothorax lantsangensis. The sequence continues at coordinate 24,612,977 of CM049856.1, read as the reverse complement.
CCGGCCGGAGGCGGTCTGTTGCATGCGCTTCATTGCAGGTTTAGTGCAGAGACACAGAGGATTCACGAGCTCCGCACCTGCAACCGCATCACCTGCTTCAGATTGCTACTCTCCTTTTTAATGAGTTTACAGATTATGGGCTTTAATGTGTAGCTGGTCGTCATGACAACATGCCAAGAGTATTTTACACTTCCACATTGATCCTGAAGTGCCAAACACTTACTGACAATAACCATATCCTGAAATAGAGATGGGACGTCTCCTAGCCTCAGATTCACTTGGGTCATGAAGAACCTGTGAATATCAGGCCATTTCAATTGTGATTTCAAGAACTGGAAAATTCATAGATAGAACTTTTATAGTTATAGTACACTTAAAATCTTAAAAATCTGAAATATTTAATTACTAATTGTTCTTTGTAAGTGATCTCTTTAAAAAAATCTTATCTAGTAATCACAAAATATATAGAAATTAATAATCATAGAAATATGAATATGGGACTCTGATGTAAAAATTATAATACCATAGTACTGTATGATTACTCTATTCATATACCATAGCATTTACATGGTATTAGTTAATTAGTTACTTAATTCCAAAGTACTTCAATAAATATTATAAATGTTATCAATTAATATTTTATTATGAATATTGTTAACATTTACTAATTTAATAATTATAATATTTAAAATATTTAATTAACATTAATTAAATCATATTTTCTAAGGCCTCTAAATGAGCAACAAAATCAAACCTGTACTGATAAGCCTGTTTTTTTGGATTGTTATTTCATGCCAGGCTTTACAGGATTAATTAGTGCAATTACAATTTATTACATATTACATTAAAAAAACTAATTAAAATGACAAAAGTAAAATTACTAAAACTTTCCAAATTTCTAAATTACTAACACTTTTACTAATTACCATTTTATTTTTCAACGCCAACTTTAAACAGAACAGACAAAATATTTTTTTATATATATATTTTTTCAATTAATGTTATCTTTTTATTAATATTAAAATTAAATGACTTAGAAAATACTGTTCTTAAAAAAATAAAAATAAAATCGAATTCAAAATAGCAAAAAATGACAATAGTATATCAATGATACTGGCGGACATCAACCCCTCTTATTTTTCAAATCCTCTCCTCCAATCTGGTTGGACACGCCCACTTTTCATGCTCCAATCAACTGCTGCCAAAGTTCACAATTACAACATTTCTGAATTATCCAATAAATGCAATCTCAACTGCACATGATAAGGCAACTGCATTCTGCATTCAAGACAAAAGACATTAACGAAATATTAATATCCAGGTCATGGTGAGTAAAGGCGAGAGCTCATCCCAGTATTACCGTAGTATTATCAGACCTCACTGCATTGTCTTAAGCACGTAAAGGAGGGCAAGGGACGGCAAGCGTGATCTTCATCAGACCCACTGCTGTCTCTGACACACACACACACACACACACACACACACAAAACTAACACAACGTGACAGTGATGAATGTGCCAGAGCACGCCTGGGGCCGCTCGGACCCTCTGTGAATCTGCATACATATGGCGGGGGGCCGACCCATGTGACACATTAATGTTAATCAAATGCACTTGACAGTTCCTGATTAAAAATGTTGTACCTAGAGGCCAGACTTCATGGAGCAGGTACAGTCGCTGCATTTTAAACACTGCAGGAGTTTCACACAAACATGCTGGAAGCATGAGGAATATGATGATTCTGGTTCTGATTTAGAACCATTAATGGTTCTGTTAAAGATTATTTTAGTCAATTTGAGGAAGAATAAACAAAATGCATTGTTCAAAAGTTTAGGGTTGGTATTTTTTTAAGTCTCTTCTGCTCATCAAGGCTGCATTTATTTGATGAAATACACAGTAAAAACAGCAATATTGTAAAATATTATTAGTTTAAAATAGCTGGTTTCCATTTCAATAAATTTTAAAAAGCAATTTGTTTCTGTGATGCGCAGCTGAATTTTCAACATCATTACTCCAGTCTTCAGTGTCACATGATCCTTCAGAAATCATTCTAATATGCTGATTTACTGCTCAAGAAACATTTCTGATTATTATCAATGATGGAAACAGTTGTGCTGCTTCATATTTGTTTATGGAAACTGTGATATATTTTTCTGGATTTTGTGATGAATAGAAAGTTCAAAAGAACAGGATTTATTTGAAATATAAATCTTTTGTAATATTATAAATGTGTTAACTCTCACTTTTGATCAATGTAATACATGCTTACTGAATAAAAGTATTAATATATTTCCAAAACTTTTGATTGAAGTGTATATTTGGAAAACTTTTCATATTTTACATCCTATACTTAAAAAATAATAAAAATGTAAAAAAAATGTAAAAAGGAAAACAAGCTAATTTTACAATTCTTAGTTTTTTTTTAATATATATATATATATATATATATATATATATATATATATATATATATATATATATATATATATATATATATATATATATATATATATAAAAAAGCTATAAGTTTGCATTTTAAGAAACTAAGACTAATATATAAACTATAAAAAAAAAAAAAATTTCAATGGAAATAAATTATTGTATATTATTGTATAATAATATATTGTTGATTTATTTGAATATTTCCAGCATTTATAAAATAAATGACGTAAAGTAAAAAAAAAAAATTATAATATTAAAAATGAAGTGGATTCCCAAACCAATATAGCAAAAATATTTAAGCAGATTAGGAAAATAAGCTCAATTCACAATTATCAGTTTTTTAAATAAATATGCAAACCTCACACTGGGCATTTATACATCTCTTACGGGTCATGGCACCAATTTTAGCATCCTGCATCTTTCAAAAATCCACTGTACCTTTGAATTACTCAGTCTAGCATCATCATGTGCGACGAAGAATAAAGAAAAAGAAAAAAAGGCATCAGAATTTCACATTAAACCTTTTTTCTTCTCCCTGTCCTTTGTGGCCCTTCAAGCTCAGGCAAAGGAGCCCATTATGTGTTGCCCTAAAGCCTGTTTTGTAAAGCGCCATGGCACAGTGTAAATAGAGTGTCTTTCTCTCTCCGAGAGGCTGCTGTACGAGTCCATGTGAAAGGATCAATATGCTAAACTCGCGCAGTGCCCACCACCTGTAGGGCTGTTTCTTTTGGGCCGTTGCTCTGTCAGCCTGGCAGTCTGTGCCATTACATTCAGCCCAATGAAAGAAAGAATGAAAGAAAGAAAGAGAAGAATAGACTGGATTCTGCCGGACGGGACGGGCTCGTGTGTATCCCCCCTCTCTGTCCTGCATTAATCCAGGGTTGGAGGGGCAGCTGCTGTACTGCTGAACAGACACCTGGTGCAAACCGCCAAGAACAAACGCTCAAAGCGATGCTCTTCACCAAACGCTAAAATAAATATCACTTAACCGAGAAATGTTCAACGTCACGTTCTTCGTCAAACATTGAAATAAATAACACTAAACAACGAGAACAAACATTCAATGTGATGCTCTTCACCAAACATTCTAATAAATAACACTTAAATGAGAATAAATATTCAAAGTGACGTTTGGCTTTTCGCAAAATATTTAAACAACACTAAATGAGAACAAACGCTCAGCGCAATGCTCTTCTCCAAACATTATTCAAATAAACAAACATTCAAAAAAAATATCACTAAAAGAACAAACGCTCAACAAGACGCTCTTTACCAAACGTTCAAATCAAATAGTTACAGAATCAAAGAACAAAAGTGACACTAAAATTCAACAAACCCTTTACAAGATGTTTGAATTTTACTATATTGCTATATGGTTGCTAAGGTGTTCTGAATTGCTTTTAGCCCGTTTCTATAAGGTTGCTATGGTATTCTGGGTTGTTTTTAGCATGTCGATGCTTAAGTATTCTAAATTGCTTTTAGCCTGTTGCTTTGGTGTTCTGAATGATTTTTTAGCATGTTGCCATGTGGTGGCTAAGGTGTTCTGAGTAGTTTTAACATGTGGCTATGTGGTTTCTTACTGACCAAAGTCTCCAGATAGGCCTTATTAGCTGCGATACCACATCGTCAGAGTTTGTTCAAATCACCAACCCAAACTACGACCAATAGCAACAGTCCTGCTTGCCTTAACCAGTTTTCGAATTCAAATTCGCATCGGGCAGCAGATGCCGCGATCATGGGCATTAGACGCTGAAAGGCCTTTCATGCATTTAAGGGCTTCCTGGAAGATCTGCATGTGATTTTGCCTCCTCGCAGATGTGTCTATAGTTAATCTATACTTAGCAGACGGGCCGAGCGGGGGGAGGCGGCATCAACATACAACTCATTGTGCCTGAAACTGACCCCATTCAGGGTCATTTGGCATGTGACACCACTTGAGGCGGGGCTTAATGGCCCCGTAGAATCAGCCACACAAGGACCATAAAAATGCCAACCCTCTTTTCCCCCGGGGTAGGGAGGTGCATGCTGGCCTCTTGACATACACTGGCAAGCCTGGAGGGGGAACAAAAGGAGGGCCGGTCTAAATGGCCCCGAGAATGCCGAGCGGAGGGCCAGGCAGAGGGGAAAGAAAAGGGCCGCTGAAGGAGCGAGCCACCCGCTCTGATTGGTGAAGCTCCGAGAGGGGCTCCCAGATGGCAGACGGACCCCTTGTGCCACGGCCCGTTACAGCCCGGCTGGGGGGGAGGGGCCCCGATTCCCTCTCTCGCCCTCTCGTCATTAATCATCGGTGACCCCCGGTCTCAACGACGCAACACGTCCCGCAGCATTCGCCTCTGAACGGTGCGGAAACTCAAGTGCAGTTGCTTTAAATGTGAATAGAGCGCTGAACCTGGAACTACAATTAACAGAAAATCATTTCAATTCATCTCTCAGTTCAGTGAATGATGCATATAAATTAACACATTATGCAGTACACTAAAGTAAACTTGCAATGGAGGTAAATGGAGCACTTTGAGGGCACAAAGGTGGGGTAGCACATATTTCTATTAAAGCACTTACATGGAAACTTCTTGAAAATAAGAACTTTATATAACTAAAATAATAAATAAACCAGTTATCTGACATGCATAATTCCTGTCTATGGATTTTATCCCCTATGTAAAGTTAATTTCCTGCATCTTTTTTTTTTTGTACCAGACTTTGCATGCTCGAGACAGTCTAAATATTCAGTTACATATTTGCATCAACAAATTTAAAAAGTGATTTCATCACACCTCTCATTTTTGCACCAATTTTAAAAGTGTATAAAAAAAATGCAGCTGCAGCAAACTTATAATGGATGTAAATGGGGCACTTTGAGGGAATAAAAAGATGAGGTACTGCATATTTTTGTTAAAGCACGTCTTTATTAAAGAATTGTATTGTATTGTATTGTCTGTGTGTATATATATATATATATATATATATATATATATATATATATATATATATATATATATATATATATATCACACACAGTGGAGAAAAAAATTATTTGATCCCCTGCTGATTTAGTACATTTGCCCACTGACAAAAAATGATCAGTCTATAATTTTAAATGGTAGGTTTATTTGAACAGTGAGACAGAATTAAAAAAAATAATAATATCCAGAAAAATGCATTTCAAGAGTCAAATAAGTATTTGACCCCTTCGCGAAACATGACTTAGTACTTGGTGGCAAAACCTTTGTTGGCAATCACAGAGGCCAGACGTTTCACACATCTCAGGAGGGATTTTGTCACACTCCTCTTTGCAGATCCTCTCCAAGTCATTAAGGTTTCGAGGCTGATGATTGGCAAATCGAACCTTCAGCTCCCTCCATAGATTTTCTATGGGATTAAGGTCTAGAGACTGGCTAGGCCACTCCAGGACCTTAATGTGCTTGAACCACGCCTTTGTTGCCTTGGCCATGTGTTTTGGGTCATTGTCATGCTGGAATACCCACATCCACGACCCATTTTCAATGCCCTGGCCCTGCCGGTACATGGCCCCTTCCATCGTCCCTTTGATGCGGTGCAGTTGTCCTGTCCACTTAGTAGAAAAACACCCCCAAAGCATAATGTTTCCACCTCCATGTTTGACGGTGGGGATGGTGTTCTTGGGGTCATAGGCAGCATTCCTCCTCCAAACACAGCGAGTTGAGTTGATGCCAAAGAGCTGGATTTTGGTCTCATCTGACCACAACACTTTCACCCAGTTCTCCTCTGAATCATTGGCAAACTTCAGACGGGCCTGTACATGTGCTTTCTTGAGCAGGGGGACCTTGCGGGCACTGCAGGATTTCAGTCCTTCACGGCGTAGTGTGTTACCAATTGTTTTCTTGGTGACAATGGTCCCAGCTCCCTTGAGATCATTGACAAGATCCTCCCATGTAGTTCTGGGCTGATTCCTCACCGTTCTCATGATCATTGAAACTCCACGAGGTGAGATATTGCATGGAGCCCCAGTACGAGGGAGATTGACAGTTATTTTGTGTTTTTTCCATTTGCGAATAATAGCACCAACTGTTGTCACCTTCTCAACAAAATGCGTTTTTCTGGATTTTTTTGTTGTTATTCTGTCTCTCACTTTTCAAATAAACCTACCATTAAAATTATAGACTGATAATTTCTTTGTCAGTGGGCAAACGTACAAAATCAGCAGGGGATCAAATATTTTTCCCCCCACTGTATGTAGTCCAAAACAACATACAACACTTCAGTTTTAGGCACTTTAGGAACTTTTAGTTATTTGTCATCTGCCTAATTCCTGCTTGGATTTTCTGAATCATTGTATGGATAATGTTGAAGTTACAGAGTTTTCTGGCTTTGCATGATCAAGATGAAATATTGGCTCATAACTGTACAGACAAGGTCAAAAATGTATTCTAAATCACACAAGTCTAATTTTCTGCACCAATTTTAAAACCAAATCATAATTTAAGACTGCTGTCTTAGGCAGTTTAACTCCTAGTTATTCATCGCTTGCATATTTACTGTTTGCATGGGAAAATCCAGGCACAATCATTTTCATGCATCACTACATAGATCATGCTAATTTGAAAGAAAACAGTTGAAATACTGGATTACAGTTTTGCATAAACAAGGTCAAAAACCGATTCCATCACAAGTCTTATGTTTTGTAAAGTATGTAAAGCAAAATGCATTGAAGTAAATGGGGCACTTTGAGGGTATGAAAAGACAAAGCGCAACATGTAGCACCCACATGGATTGTTTCTTAATAAAATTAAACTATGAATTTGTCCAAATTGTCATTTGAGACTACTGTTTTAAGCAGATGAACTTCTAGTTATTCTTCACCTGTGTAATTCCTGTGTTTGGATTTTTCCTCTATGTAAAAAGTCATTATCCTGCATCATTGCATGGATCATACTAAAGTAAGATTTTCCTTGCTTTGCATGGTCAAGATTGGATTGGATCGTACCTTTGCAAGTCAAAAGCAATTCTTTCACAGCAATCTTAAAGGAAGAGACTTGCATTACCCCATTTGCTTCTACTGTAAGTTATAAAAGCAAAAGAACACGAAGGAACTCGAACACACAAGGACACACAGAGAACCCAGCGTTTTTTTTTATCAAGATTTTAATGAAAAGATTCTAAAATGACTTCTTGTAGCTGTACATTAAGACTGTGAACGTGAGATGAGCTCTGTACACTGTGTTTTATTCACATGAGACAGAATTCGAGCTGCATGCTGCATGTAGCTCTGACCTGAATACAAGCTCTCTGAGGAACGCGAAACCGCCGTGTTGTCCACGCAACATGTTCAAGGCTGACCAAAAACATGACAGTAATTCGAACTGATAATCGTCAAGAGCGACTTGTCTTCATTCACAAGTGTGCTAAACTAATGCTCCTACTGGTAACGATGTCTTTTTTCCTCCAAATTCCTCTCTAATCTGACGTCCTGCTCTCATTCAGAATGAAAATAAATATTAATCAGCATATAAAGTTATTGGAATGCTAAATAAGAACGTGTATGGTGGACAGGCTAGCAATGTAATATGGCGTTTAAGTAAAAACATATGGGAAACATGCCCACCTGCAATGCACGTGCTTGTAAATCTGGCTTTGGTTTAGTTAGTTTGGGTTGGTTTGGTAACTTGAGGTCCCTAATACTTACCAGTTATGTTGACAAGAGGCAACGTTCAACAAAAACATCATATAATACTATCTGGGATATGTAGAATTGGACAAAACTACACATTAGCAGCAAACAAGTGAGAGTTTTAATCTTTGCATTTACTTAAAGCTTCAGAACTAAAGTACTGTAAATCTGTAAATAACCGATAAGATGTAATCGCCTGCGTAAAGGACCTCAGTGAGAACTTAGAAAGTGCATTTTATAAAGCTTAAAAATATGTGATCTTACAGTAAAGAAATGAGATGCGAGTGTTTCTTAGGAAAAACCTTTGGCTCTGTTGGGCATTTGCAAATAAAACTCCCTTAGAGAAAAAAAACGGAACTGACCGGCAGCCTTGAATCACAGCGAGCAACAACACGGCAGCTTTCCGTACAGAAAACACAACCTTGAATGCCTTTGACACAATTCTAAAAGGTCCCTTCCTGTATCGGCGGGCAGAGGCATACAGACAGAGAACATTTCAAATCGACAAACAGCCTTCAAGTGTCCGTGACAGGAAACACATGATCCAGAGCACATGCATGCGTTGAGGGAGATAAGATTACAAAAACGATGTGGGATACATCCTTTATGATGGACACTTCATGGAGAAATACATTCCTCATGTCTACGTCTTCACAGGTTTGAAAATGATCTATGTCTTGTCATTTTTTTAAATTGACCTCTCAGCTTACTACAACAGAATAAACTCAGACCCTGAAGACACGTCGTCTCACCCAAAGTGAACACTTCAAAAGTGAAAACAGGATCAAACAAATAAATACATTCATCACTGACAATAGACATTTGATAAAAAAGTGAACACTGTCAGTAAGTGTTTGCACCAATGTAGACGGAGGAGAGGCCAGTTGGTTTTTAAGTTGCTTCTTTTGTGGACAAAGAAAAAAAAACAGGCAGCTCAGAATACATACAACACATTTAAAAAAAAAAAAAACTAAAATAAACTAAGAGAGAGAGAGATAAAATATATTTATTTATATATATTTATATATATGCAGCAAGTTCTAAAAAGTTACTTTGAGGTAAATGTGTATGTAGTTTTATTCATGCGTATTTACATAAAAAAAAAAAAGCAGCAGATTCATAAAAATAATGATGTCAACAACATGATTTTCAGAAGGGATGTCTCGGCACATCTTAAAGGGCCAATAGCAGATCAATAAAAGTAGCAGCCCATCCAAATCTAAAGCATGCGGCTACGTTCACAGGGTAAGACACACGGTTACGATTCGTTTAAAGACGTGACCTACACAGAAGCAGGTTCAAACTGGCCTCCCCTCACCTGAGGTCTATGACTGTAAAGAGTTTATGTAAACAATGAGATATTATACACAAGTATCTTTAAATGTCAGACAAGCTGTCAATCAATCAATCATTCAAAATGTGCTTTGGTTTAGAAAATAGTCTGAAAATTTGGGTATGAGCTTTCATCTTATTCGTTTATACATTTTGCGTTTACTAGAATGCTTGTTTTTTTTTTTTGGTTCAAAAACACTCTAGAACTTAAAAGTAAAACTCTTCCATGTACATCTCTGGCTTTGTTTTTTTTGTTTTTTTGAAGGCGTTTTGAAATGGGAACACACTCGTAAAATCTATTTCGTAGGAAACTAGTGTTTTGCTTTTCATCAATAAAATACAGAAATTGACAGTCTTACAAATGTAGTCGAAAGCTCCGCATTTCAAAATATGCAGAACTATCCCTGAAGCTTTGAAGTAGAAACATTATTGTCACAGTTTGAAACGTTGTCATCCTTTTTTCCGCTCTCCCAGTTCTCTCAGCTATAGTCTCAAACGCTGGAATCAATAACAGAGCCTCGTATCACCCAAGACATTGTTTTTTGATGGTATTCAAATGAAGTGCTTGTAAATTAGCAAGATATCAATGGGAACCTTTTCCTGGAATCCTGTTCAGTACGTTTGACAACAAAAAATATTTAAAAAGTCTCCCTGAGTTGAGGTGTGTATCAACGCCAGAGCGCACTTATACTGTAACGAAACAAAATCTAACATCCAAGATGTGCACAACTTAGAAAATAAGACATTTTGGTGACTTGCATTGGGTTGAAGTTAAATATAACTGGCTATTTTGGTTAGCTTTGGTGCTATGCTGCAATCACATGAATACTGTGTGTAAATGGAATGAGTTGCACGTGTCTTCAGTATACTGACTTGAATTACTAATGAAGACGACTTTAAAAATCAATGAAAAAAAGTTTGAGCAGGCAAATTAAAGACCGAAAGAATTCCAGGAAAAAGGCGTCTGTAAACACTGCTCTTTTAACACGACTATAGCTGCACCCCAAAGTTCATCATTAGCAAGCCCAAACACAAGACTTTGGAGAAAGAACCAGAAAAAAAATATCCCAAAAAAAGGAATGCCATTAAGACTTTTACATTAAAAAGGCTAAGAATTACTCATGGAATGTGATACACTGGGATTGGCGAAATAATTAATCTGTAACTGAGTTATGAAATGAAGATGGCAGCAAAGAATTCAGCACTGAACTATAAATACATCCATCAGCGTCTACCCAACACTGATCATGTAACATTCTCCCGACACAATTACCAGCATTTTGAATAACCGTAAATTCTTTTCAACATGCATACTTTACATAATACCTCGAATGAGTAAATGATAAGGGTTTTTACTTGATGCCATGTAATTTAGCATGGTTTTAGATCATGGATTTATTTGGGGCTGATGGCTGATAAGCAATCCAGTGCATCAATTCCTCCTCATTCAGTAAGCTTTCCAAGTGTGGTCAACATGTAACAAGAACCTACGACACTTGCTATGCGGTTTTCTCTTGGTCTGAACTAAAATAAATTAGTCCTTCTGAAGTTCTTCAAAGACTCTCTGCAGACAAAGAAAGAATCCAAAAGACACTCTTGAAAAACTACTGTAAACTTCAAAAATGGAAAGCCAATGGCCCACCAACCACCAGAAGAAGTTCATTGGTTTAGTAAAATGTCAAGTACAAACTAACATCCCACTACATTGCTCTTCGTCAAGAACTAAAAGACAAAAGTACATCCTTACCTCCTGCAATGCAATCTAAAAACTTTGGTAGGGATATTCTACAGGAAACGTTTGTTGGTAAGCCATTCTCCCCAATATTAAATTTCTCTTTGGATTTCTCTGACATAAAACTCTCAATACCTTAAATACATGCGCCAGAAGAAGCTATTCTCTACATTAATGCTTTTAAAACTTAAAACCTTTGTTGATGGGCAGGTTACAACTACTTTGAAAGCCTCAGCAAACTTTATACATCTATATTCAGAGACCTCCATAGTTCCAATTAATATATTGTTCTTAATTAAGAGGTAGCAATGAGACGAGACCGTACGGACTCGTCTTGTTCAGTGAGGGGAAAATACGTAATCAAAAAAAGTGAAAAATAACAGTACCGACAGAATTTCTGAAGTTCAATATCACTAAAATGAACCCTGCCCAACCCATCACCCAAACCAACCCAACCCTCTCTGATCCCAAAGAAATAAAGGAAAGAACTTCCAGTTAAAACATTCACAGAAGCATATCAATAAGTTATCTAAAGAAATCTAAAAACAAGTACCTTTAAGTTTGGCTTTTCTTTGAGAGTAAACCCCTATATACTATGCGAGTAAACGACAAAAAAGACACCCATGGTCTCTCGTCACCACTTTGCCATTGACTTGCATCCAGATGCAGGAGCAGGGTACATTAGGGTAAATCCATGCTAAATCTGATCACCGAATCATCAATCACAGTACAAAACTTTCAAAGACCCTGTTTTCCAGCTACACCTAGAATAAAGCCAATGGATGTGATGTGCAGAGTAGGTATACTGGGAAATGTTTGGTTGGATGCACAAAGCTTTTATGAAACACCACTTAAATGACGACAGACAAGCCATCTTGCATGTCTGACAACACTATCTTTGAGACCCTTAGGAGACACTTCAAAGAATTAGTATAAAATAACTTGGTCAGTACAAGCCCAAACCTTGCTGAGAGTTTTACATAAAATATACCACCAGAACTCTCGAGAGTGATACTTTATCAAGGACCAAGAATGGAAAGAAGGAATATTTCTGGGATACCCCCCAAAAAACAATCAGACAGACCACACGGACTCGTGAAAGCAATGCATGGATTGCAGTGGTTGAGAGTGGTCACAATATCCCAAGGAATCATACAACAGCATTAGTACCCAAGTTTTACATTCACAGCAAAATTCAAAAAGAAAAAAAAATAATATGCCCATAAACTCATACCGATTGGTTTATTCTTTCCATTGTTGGGGCTCGTTGTTTGAAAGGCTCCTCCTATAATTCACAGCAGAAGAGAATCCTGCTTTGGGTTATTGGCTCCTTGCAGTGTACTTCAAAAGGAAGAGGTGTGCATTGACTCTTTTTGCTGAGGGTCTCCTGTTCAAGGTGTCTTTGGCTTATGACGGGGAGGTATGCATTCGTAGGTGGCTAATGAGGTTACGCTGCTGGGTAAATTTGCCCCCACATAGCTGACATTCGTACGGCTTCTCACCTGAGTGAACCCGCATGTGCTCCGTGAGCCGGTACTGGCGGGTAAAGCGCATGCCGCACTCATCGCAGGCGAATGGCTTTAGTCCCAGGTGGCTGCGCATGTGGCGGGTCATGGTGCCGCGTTGGGTGAACATCTTGCCGCAGATGTTGCAGGGGAAGGGACGGGTGAGCCAGTGGGTCTTCTCGTGTTGTCGAAGAGTGGCCGGATCTTTGTAGCTCTTGTTGCAGACCGAGCAGCTGAAGCGACGCGACTCGGCACCATGGACACGGGTTATTTGTGAAGACAAGTCTTCCGCTTCTACTTCATCTTCCTTTGGATAGGAATCATCATCCTCCTCTTTGATGTACAACTCTTCCTCTGTGTGGGACTCCACGTGGGCATTCAGTTCCTCGGAGCTCGGGAAGCCTTTACCACAGGGGATGCAAACGTAAAGGTTGTCACCAAGGGCAGGCTCAAAGCCTTCCTGGCGGTAGACGTAATTGGCGCTATTCCGCCCACCTTCACTCTCGCTCTGTCCACTCTCTTCACTTTGCTCCTGTCCATTCTCCAAACCTTCCTCATCATCTTTACACTGGAAGGATACTTCAGAATTGCCATTTCCTCCACCAGGGAGCCTCTCCTTAGCCACGATCAATCTTTTGGCAACTCCGTTGGGTAAAGTTCCTCGCTCTGCATCTTCACCCTTGTTGCCTTCACTCTTGTGTTGCCGCCTCTGCCGGGCGACCTGTCGGGAACTTTTACGCTGTTCGATGTCTGGAGGCGGTTGGCTCTCTTCACATTCTCCTCCGCCCAGCTCCATGGGCTCTCCAGCGGTGAGGTTCTGCGTGTTGGTGTTCTCATCAAATGAGGCACTGTTGGCTGTGGATTCTGAGGCAGATTGAGGTGATTCTTGTGGGATGCTGCTGGGACTTACTTCTTCAGTGGCTGTGCTCCCTGAGGGGCTTTTCTTGGAAAGGTCTAGGCCAAGTTCCTGCATGCCACAACTGCCATTGCTTCCATTCTTACTTGTTGAGGGACTGAGCGAATTTGCTGAGGTTGCACAGTGGGTGTTTCTCACAAACATCTCATCCTCAGACAAGTCGTCTTTGAGTAGCTCCTCATGCCTCTTTGTCTTCTCACTGTCTTTTAACCCTGACATTTGGTTTGGAGTTACAGGTGTAGAGGACAGCCTTTGGTTCCTAGACGTTCTTCCATTGGTAGGTGTGGTTGGTTTATTAAGAAGAGATCTCCCATTACGCTTGAGCTTCTTCCTGCAGAGAGCAGCCAGGTCATGAAGTTGGAGGTAGCTTGCTGCCGTTAGAAGGGCATTGAAATTGTGGTCACTGAACTGATCAGATGACAAAAGCTTGCCAGTATAAATGAAGTCCAGAACCTGCCTGAAAACCGACGGGTTGACCATGTCCGTGTCGAGGTTAATCAAGTTGTCATGAAGGATAAGGGATTTGAAATAGATACTGCTGGCTGCCAGGATGTTCTTGTGGGCCCGAAAAAGGGCATTTTCTACTACTATGATCACATCACACAGATAACCTTTGGCTCTTTGTTGGTTTAGCTGCAGCAGCAATTGTTTGGCATGATTTGGCAATTCCATTTCCAACTTCTTTTTCTTCACCTATGAAACCTAAAAGAGAAAAAACACTGTTATGCATTGTAATGGAAAAAAATCCATATAGTTTTATGTCCTACATCAAACACGTACTAGAAAGTTCACACGAGTGACCTTTTTTGCTGACACTTTGCTGATTTTCTGTTTTTGTATTCACAGTTGGGTGTGGCATATTGAAGCACCCAATCCTTATTTTTAAACAGGCAATAGTTACAGCACAGCTATTGCTACTTGTCAATGTTTTGGAACACATGGCATATAGATGAGCTCAAAGCTTACAGGCATGAACTGAAAACCACAAAACTCTTATGCTCAAGCAAATCCACATAAACAAGTCTTAAATAAACTCTTAAGAAATTCTGTGCTCTGAATTTAAACTAGTGCTGTCAATCGATTAAATAATTTAATCGCGTTAATCACAGTCATGGACTGTGATTAATCATGATTAATCACAAATTTAAATTACTAGGATTTACCTGTAAATGTGTTGAAATAAAGAAATGCATGACAAACTAGTTTAAGGAAACAGAACCTTTCACACCTTCGCAAAGTATGAGACATAATCCTTATTATTCTTTTGTTTTTATTCAGCCATTATCAGCCTTTATACTGGCAATAAAACGTTTACCAAGCCACATCGCTTCAATCCCAGAATACATTTACCCAACTATTATCAAAAGTATTTCTAAATAAATACAACAAAACATTTTCTTGCGACCTTACATGAAGTATTATGATAAAATGCATTATGAAGAAGAACTGGACCTGTTCTGCAGGTGCATTAGAGCTAACATTAGCATCATTCTACATAAGACAGTTTATGAGATTAATAGTACACTTTTACTCAGAACTCACTTTAAACCACCATCGAGTGTTTGTAATAACTTCATTTTGCGATCACATACACTTTGGGCGGCCGTGGTACATTATATAAGTAGCCCAAAAAACCGCAACCCACGGCTCTGTCATTTTTCCCGCGACAGTACTTTCAAAATAGCCCAATTGTGAGGGGAAAAACCCCGACCCTGGCAACACTGGTTCGCTGTACCCTTTTCACATGAGTATAATATCTCTCGCGCACTGTCTCTCTCTCTCTCTCGGACACACGCTCTCTCTCTCCACGTTCGCGTCACTTTCGTCTAGCCGGGCGCCTCATAATCACACAATCTAAAATTACTAATATCACATAGAATTTAGGGTGGATAGTGTGTACATTGGGACGCAAGCAATGATTACCTTCCGCGCTGCGATGACGGCAAGAAGTTGGGGTCAGACATTATCAAACGATTAATTTTCGTTAAAAAAATATTAACGCGTTAAACTTTTTAGATTAATCACATGCGTTAACGCGTTAAAGTTGACAGCCCTAATTTAAACAAATCAAGACTACGGAAACGTTTGTTTCTTCTGCCAGATAATGCTTGTGGAAAAAGGCCTTCTCATAGTACGCATAAGCTGGCATCTTATTCGTCAAGTGTGTACAAATTCTCAACTTTCAGCTAAAAGCAGAGAAGGGATAAAAGGCTTGAACAGTAACAATTTCTTTTCTTCTGAGGGCGTCCACTAAGGCTTAACGTTCCTGCCAGCAGTCATTAATGCCAGCCTCCAGGGTCAGTCCCTTTGTTGTCATATGGGGGTTGGGTGAAAAAGGCTAGTGGACGTCACTGACTAGCTTGTGTGACAGACAGCTTGAAACCTGAGCTGGGATATCACCAAGGGTGTGGTGGGAAACAGGTAAACCAGCACCCTTTCCACAGGATGAACAGGCCACGGCTTGCAGCAGAATCTTTGTAATGCGGCAAACAAGGTTTCTGCCACTTAGACCAGCCGAGACTGGCGTGTCAATGGGAAAAACAGGGATTTACCTTTGCACAATGCCCAGACATTTTCACATTCACAGCATAGTGATTATTCAATACCTTGTTTATGAACAATTAACAACACAAATTAGCATGGGTGGAGTACCCGTCCCTGTGGAACACCCAATTGAAAATGATTCTTTTTTTGTACTGGATTATTGTAAAAGTTTACTCTTGCAGATTAGACTCAACAAAATCCATAAATACCAAGCTTAAAATAGGCCTAAAAAAATAGAATTAAAGGGTCATGAAACCCCCTGTTTCAGCACTGGTTAGTTCTTGCCACAGTTTTAAAAAATGCTAAAAAAAGTGGGTGTGGTGCACTGCGTAGTGGAGGGGGAAGAGGGGAGACAGACTACACACACAGCTTTGGGTTCAGACAGTTTAATTTCACTCCCATAGAGTTAAAAACACATAAATGCACAGCCATTTGCACTCTTCATCGAAAACATATATATGAACGCGCTGTTGCACCTCTGATAACTTTTAGGCTTATTCTGCTGCGTTTATATAAGCCTTTTAAAGGGTTGTGTCACGGAGCTGTAAAAACGGTTACACTCAGTAAGTGAATGAATCGCGTTTGTACCAAACTCTTATTACAAAGCAAAAACAAACATTCTCCTTCGATCCATGCACGTTTCTCTCAGTTAATGTGCGCGATGTCATCTCACAGTCTGAAGCTTCTGTCATAGCAAATCAACATGCTGTTGTGAATAATTAAGCGAAACGTCTTCTCATAGGATAAGAACACGCAGTCTCATGAATAATTAAATAGACACCGACGCATCATCGATGTACTATAGTTCATTGCCACGTCACAAATTGTGACGTCAACACGATGTAGATTTTAAACCCGGAAGATGAAAATAGCGCAAAAAAGCTTAACATTAACCAGTTTTCTGAAAAACTGGTTAAATGATCGGATGCTAACATTGTCTTCTATGATGTGCAACACAAACATCTCTGCTAAAATCTCAGAAAAAGTAGTCTGGGGTTTCATGACCCTTTAAGGTGACTACAGATCTGTTTATGTACCATGCTGAATATTTAGCCTATCAGTCAGTCTATCTCAGATTAACTATTTATAGCTAATTCATGATGGCAATGTACAACTGAGCCAAAACCAATAATGGGGACAGAAAACCAATCAGTCAGCAGAATTTTCAGTTTAAGACTGCTTTAAAGCAGACAAAATGATGACTCAGGAAGGTGTAAAAAAGAAATATGTAATGTATTTCACAAGATATTTAAGTCCCACCAATGTGATACATTAAAAAAGCAAAAAAAAAAAAAAAAAAAAAAAAGCAATACTAAAAAAAAAAAAAAAAAAAAAAAACCTTGGATTAAAGAATAGTTAATGAAAAAAAACAACTAGTAGTTTAATATTTAGCCATTTCATCCTTCATTATAAAGGAAAAAAGGCTGATTATTTTAATAACATTCATGTTCACAATCTATACAAGTCTGAACCCTGAAATCTTCAAAATTACAGTCTCCATTTACTTGTCTCATAAAAAACAGTATGCCCAGCCCTAAAACTAAACCCTATCGCATGATACCATCTCTCAGAGTATTTATAGGCCTTAAGCACAGGAGTAGAGTCAAAGAACTGCATAGATAACCATAAACCACGACTGTTTGGGCAAACTTTGATAGCACCAAAAACCCACTGCTCAAAAAACAAAAGATGTTTAAGAAACACATTTATCTAGAAGTTGCACACAAGTCTTGATAAGATGCTGCTGGTCTTTCAATTGCTTTGCCGACATTCCAATCCCTCCACAAAAAACAGCAGACCCGTCCCAGAGATGAAACAACTGCTCTAATCAGAGAGATTGTCTGAAAAAAAGTCAAAGTGCAAAAGCGGCCAGTAACAACACGGGTAAACAAGTCTGGCAAGGACTGCGCTTAACCTCATAAACAAGCTTATCCGGTGGCACGGACCCCTGGGGCCCTGATTTTATTGTCTTAATGCCATAAGAACACAGAGAGCAATTTTGCTCATATGAAAGAGGGCATTGGCAAAACAAAACATTATTCATGAGATGCATCAACATATAATATCTAACCTGCAGCAAATTAAGAACAAAAGACAACCATAAACACTT
Organism: Schizothorax lantsangensis; assembly: GCA_027422415.1. NCBI lineage: Eukaryota > Metazoa > Chordata > Actinopteri > Cypriniformes > Cyprinidae > Schizothorax > Schizothorax lantsangensis. Next base: position 24,594,750 of record CM049856.1, on the reverse strand, counting down.
TAAATTTTTAAAGTGGCAGAATTTTTCAGTGAAGATTTAAGGTGCACTAAAATCTCCAAAAACACTGCTGCAAATTGGGTTTTAATAATATCAGTCAGGTTAACTTGATAAGTGACACTTCCATAGATTGTGCCCAGAGACATTAAGATCTAAGTGCTTACTGTAACCACCAGCCTCAAGAGATCCGAGCCAACTTGGAAGCCAAGCAAACCTGATCCAAATAATCTGATGAACGACCTCGACTAAGAGATAACACAGTATCACTTATCTGAAGAATTCAAGGCCTTCGTCTACTGCCTGTGTGCTTTTCATTCAATGTTATGCCCTATTTGTGCTAAATGAAGGATGGGATTTTATTTCCAGCCCAAAAGCAGGCATAAAGTCTTAACGATGATGACAAAACAACTGTACAAACCAGACTAGCTTCTCTCTGTATTCAACCATTAAGTCTAGAATCTGACTCATCAGAAAATTAATGTTAATTTTTTTTTTTATATAAAAAAAAAAACAGTGTACGCTAAGATTTTTTATTTTCAATAACGAAGCAATGAACCATGCACAATTAGACTAGAATCATGCATTAAATCAATTCTGACAAAAAGTCAACTTGCACTACGATTACACTATTGATTTCAAATGCTGTCATACTGTTTGAAACCAGCAGGACATTTCTTGCATTTGTCCAGGCATGCACTGCTGTATTTTGCAGATAAGCTAAAAGTGCATCTGGGTTCACGTGCATGTCATATGTGGGCTGGGATAAAAGTTGCAGAATACCTGAGAAACCAGACTCATAACGCCTGAAAATTGTCCGAAGTCATCAAAAGACCTCATTCAAAAGCACTTGCATGTCACACTTTTAATTAAAAAACAAAATCACTGAACCCAAAGATCACACAACATGCTTAAAATGTAACATTTCTCTAATGGAAATCAAGAATTAGGGAATCAGGCACAAAAACAACCACTCAACCAGATTGGGCAACCCTGGAACAACCCTCACAGATAAATCACATCGTATTCGTCAACTTCCCAACACAATCATGTAATATCTGTTTTGCCCATGAAGTGGTTAAAAGGTTCCAGGTTAAAATGATCTAGTCAATAAACATGCCAAGCATGTTAGACAAGATTTCAGACATGGGGTGATGCCTTAAAGCAACATGTACACAATGCATGCATTCAGACATGTACGCATCTAAACTGGCCTAAAAGGGTTAAACTAAACAAATAAATACAGGTTAACCTATATTCTGGTGAAGAACAGAAATAGACCCAAGTTAAATCATTTCAAACCTGTTATAAAACACGAGTTGGTCATTTTAAAAGAATAAGTAAAACCAGACTAGACAAGTACGGGTGGCATGACTAGATGAACAGATAAAGCTGTCAAAAACATTGTAAATTTCACAAAGAATAGGAGGAAAAGATTGTGCTCCTCTTAAAGCGAAACAAATACTCAGCTGGGATTTCAGTCTAAATGCAAACCCACAACACAATTCATAACGATCTTCTCAATGATAATGACTCTAAATAAACTATCTTCAAGCGCGTTCCCGCCCCACTCACTGATCATCTGCATTATTCAAAGCAGAAACCCAGAGCTGCCTTTCATAAGAGTATTGATTAGATCTTAACATGAATGCCACTACATCTGTTAAACACATCTTTTATTCTCGTTTTCTCTGACCTTTGTAAAGGACAACAAAACAATTACGACATGGCCAGCCTGAGCTCGTCGTTATACAGTTTGAAGATAAGCCTCACTGGACCATGGACCATGCATCTGCAGGTTTGCTTACCTTAAACATTCCTCACGACAGCATGCACAAGACTCCTAACAGGATTTCCTTACACAAAATGGCCATATCTTTGGTTAAAAGTAATTCTACGTCTCATTCAAGCAAACGGTCACCCAGAAAGAGTTACTTTAATGGTGTGGCACTGATCTAAACCTACCAACCACTGTAAAACAAGCCCCCTCCCCCAGCCCATTAAAATGGATGAGATTAAAAGGGTCCTTCAAGCTCTCCTCAAGATATAGAAGTAAAATCATTTATTATAACATTTATGCATCATTTAAATAACAATGAGAGCCATGATGACTACAACCACAAAAGCACTTTAGACCCCCAAATGCACTTAATAATGCAAAACAACATAGCACCTAGAATATTTTTCCTCATAAAGAGGGATCTACTTGCAAACATTACAAGAAAGAAAAAAACAAGCAAAAATCTTCATTGCAATGCTTGCCAAACTACAGTGACAGAGGCAAAGGGAAGCTGTCACAACACCTAAAATATACTTTCCCATATAAACTGTAGCATAAAACCACAACGTTGGGAGAGAAGTTACTCATCTTCATGTTTGTATGACTCATATGTCTCATTACTGCAAAAGAAAAACTAATTATCCAGTAATTGCTTCACAACACTACCTAGCAGACAAGACTCGACAGATACCACTAAAACAAATCAGCTTTCTACTCATAAACAGCGGTTTGCTTTTGTGTATTTAATGAAACAAACACGGATAACCTAAAATCTTCATCGTGACATCTTAATGTATGGATTAACAATGCAAAACATTATTATATACGAACATTATAAATGTTAAACGCGATAGTTTAATACATGTATTAACGATGCACAAATATTCAATATGAGCATTATACACGTTAAGGTAAAACACACACTGAGGGAGGGGTGAAACAGGAATGCTGGCCACATAAAGGGCCACTGATCGGGTTTTGCCATCAAGGTGTGAATTAATCATTTTTAGAAAAGTATAAAGATGCAGTATACAGGTATATCATTTGATTACTGCATAAGTCACGCTGAAACAGGTACAGTGCTTTTGATAAAACACACATATCTGCCCCTGCCAGGCTGCGCTCGCGCTGTGTGCATTAAAAGCCCAGTGGGCACGCGATAAGAGCAGTATGTTGGAGGAATCAGGGTTTCTTTAAAAAAACAAAACAAGAGAAGAAACCCCTCACAAACCCCCGTCACATCGCACGCACGTTTCCCCTCACAACACAAAATCAAACGCGTATGTAATAATAAAGTATCTGTACCTTAATGCATCGACAGAAGCTCTTCAAACAGTCATTCTGTTCTCACATCTCACAGCTTTCCGAGCGCCATCTTGCCTGCAAGCTTGTGTGACGTGAGAAATCCTCACCCCTGACCCAAATTTGAATAAGAGGTAGTAAAGAGAGAGAGAGGGGGGGGAGAGGGTAAATGCCCTGCCTCTGCCAGCCACACACTCTCATTTGCCTAAACAGCCCAGGGCTGCTGCTGAGATGGTGTAACGTGCCATGACCTGCCACTGCTGCTGCCACATTTGCAATCCAAATGCTACTGTGTGTGTGTGTGTGTGTGTGTGTGACTGTGCATCTTCATCATGCTCAGGGGTTGCTATCATTTCTAATTCTAGTATAGTAGGCTTATTATACATACTTTTATATATAAATGCATGGAATATTTGTACTTGTATAAGTGTACTTTTGATTTTGAGGGGAAAATGTGGTTAAAACTGCCTCTCAAATACACTAAATAATAAATTGGCATAGAGACAGTTTTCACTCAGAAATTGCCTGTTAATTCCCCTAAAAACAAGTAACACATTGAATTAAACAAAGTAGAAAAACTCAAATATAACTTTTTTTATTATTATTTTTTTTTTTATAAAAAAAAATCATTTTTACAGTGCATTTAGTCAAGCCACATTTATTTATAGTGCTTTATACAATAACCTACAGATGTTTTCAAAGCAGCTTCATCATAATAAACAGGAAAAGAACTGTTAAGTTAATCAATCACAGCTGTGCGGAAGACAATAGTGTCATTATTCAGCTCAAACAAGTGTTCTCATCTGATCGTGTCAGTACACTTACATCAAAAGCATTTTCTAAATATTGACATTTTCTAAGTCTGTTTAAGCATTTAGCTATTTAGCCATATACATTTATATTAATTGTAGCCTAAAATATTAATGTTAAAATAGTCTATAATATGTCAGCTGTGCATCTTGATGTTGTAGGGGTCTTTTATGTCTTGGCACATTATTGTTAGGAAAACATGTCATTCTGATATTAAAGACTGATTTCAAACCTACAGGTGTACTTTTTTTTTTTTTTTTACACCATTTTCACATAATTGAAAATTTCTAAATTAAAAATATATATTACTTCATATGTAGGCCTACATCTGGATATATTTATTAGATGCATCTTGGCTACAATAAATAATATTTGTTTAGAAATTAAGACAAGAACACTTATTTAATACAAATGACACTTGTACAGAGATTTTACTGACAAAATAATTAACCATGTTTACAAGCATTTGATTTAGCTTGAATAGTTGTTGTTTTTTATGTTTAAGTGAAGCTTTATCTTAATATTATATCTGTTTGTGTGCTGAATACTTCTGGTTTTCAAGCCCCTGGTGTTTTGAGAGAACAACAAGAACAGCAGGTTTGGAAAGAAATTTCCGTTGACAATTCATTAACATGTTGTTACAGCAGAAGTGAAACTATGTTAAACATTATGAACTATAGAAAGTATAGAAAAAGGAAGTATAGACGTATAGTAAAGGAAATATGTATGTAGGCTATGTACTTTTTAAATACCAAGATAAAAAATTCCCTTTACTTTCTATTTTTTCTTTCAGTTCTGGAAATGCTTCATTTTTGTAATTAAAGATATACTACAATAAGCAGACATGTGTGGCCTAAATGAACAGGCTTAAGTTGATCCTCAGTCGAGTGATTCTAGTTCTGTCACAGGAGTGTGTTTGGGTCAGAATGTGCAGCATTATTACAGTACTCTTACACCCCCTCGTGGACTCGGTTCGTTTTACTTTCTCATACTGAAGTAGATTCTTGTACTTTTTATGTGGCGACCCCTGATAAAGGGAGCAAGCCGAAGGAAGAGAGAGATTGTACTTTTTATGTAAAGAATATGTATCTCCTTATATATAACATATATATAGGCTAGATGTAATATTTATAATATTTAGAATGGTTGTCGTCGTCTTAAAAACTGCATTTTCAGTTGTCTATTCTGTTAACTTTTTTTATTTTATTATGTGTATTCTTCACATTGTACTGCTGACTGTATGTCAGATAAGATAACATTAAAACTAATTAAATTGTAACCACGATTGAGGAAGTAGCAGCAGATATTACTGATGGCTAAATAAATAAATATATAATTATATTATATTATTAGAACTTTTATAGGCTATATAACTTTTTCGTTGCCTGAAATAATAGGTATAAACTTTAAATGAAATAAAATAAAAATCTGATGTAGTATAATAACTAAAACGGAAATTAAAATGAATGAAAACTATACAAACAGACTTAAAAAAAATAATTAAACGCACAACACAACAAAATTATTGAAAAAAATAACTCAAATTAACACTGTAAATTTACTATTATAGCATTCCAATGATGGTAAAATAACACTGCATTTGTCACACATGATGCACAAATGATCTTTTATTAATTTTATTCGTTTATTTGAAGTGACTGAGGTGAATTCTACGCGCTTTGCATTGTGGGCAAAGGCAAATCCAAGATGGCGGCGAGCAGGCGACTGCATAAGGTAAATATTCCGAAAAATCTGCTTTTATGTATACTAAATAGAGATTTTACTCGCTTTACCTCCGTGGATAGGAATAATGCGAGCTTGAATCACGGTTGGTCGGAAAGCTGAAACTTTAGAGCACTGTGGTGTGAAATGTGCCGCGGATGATGAGGAAGAAGCTAACGATCTTAGCCGTAGTTGGAATTTACACATATAATGGAAATAAACCGTCAGATAAAGCTCAAATAAGATAATCAGAGTTCTGGGGGAGTCTAATTGATGGTGTGCTTCAGAATAAACTTTTGCTCGTCTGTTAAAGAGTGTTGTCGTTGACCGATGATGTTTAGTAGATAAGACAGAAACTACCTTATCTGTAAGTTTATCAAGTAAGATCAAATCCAAAATCGTGATCAAAGTGAAATATAATGAATACTATCTAGTTTAATATAACAGGTGAAGTTTTCTGCGCGGTTTTAGTGTGTAATTTGAGAAACTATGAGAAAGAGAAACAGGAAGTATGTCTGTTTTCTTCCGTTAATTTGTAATTGACCAAATCTTTTTAAGATTAACGGTATTTTTATAAATATATGAATTCTTTTAGTTTTGAAAGATTATATTCATAGTTCAAATTTCTCAGTATTTTGCCTGAATTTGTGCCATTTTAACAGATTTAAATAAAAATGGCTTGAAATTTTACAATGCAAATATAACTAGATTTTTAAGTGTAGATGAGAATTGTGCACACGACCACAGTGAAACCGAAAGTATTTTGTTCTCACTTTGGTTTCTCAAATCTCTCAACAATTCCAGAAGTATCAGGTTTCTTTGTAACTTCATATACTGTGTTTAACAGGAACTTGATGAAATCCGCAAGTCTGGAATGAAAAATTTCCGCAACATTCTGGTGGATGAGTCAAACATTCTGACCTGGCAAGGACTCATTGTTCCTGTAAGTTTTTATTGAATGCGAATGTTTTTTTGCATTAATTGCATGCATAAAAATATCACCATCTTCTCTCGATTTAACCATTTCGCTTGCGCCCCCCCTTTTCTTTTTCAGGACAACCCTCCATACGACAAAGGTGCGTTCCGGATTGAGATCACATTCCCTGCAGAATACCCCTTTAAACCTCCCAAGATCAGTTTTAAAACCAAGATCTACCACCCGAACATTGATGAGAAGGGTCAGGTGTGTCTGCCGGTCATAAGTGCTGAGAACTGGAAACCTGCAACCAAAACTGACCAAGGTACGGCACGTCTCTGAGCCCTTTTATCTGCCTCACACTCGTAATATTGGCATTAAATATGTTTTCCCCCTCTTTCACCAGTAATCCAGTCTCTCATCGCCCTTGTCAACGACCCCCAACCAGAACACCCTCTGAGGGCCGACCTGGCGGAGGAATATTCAAAAGACCGTAAAAAATTCTTTAAGAATGCAGAAGAGTTTACAAAGAAACATGGTGAGAAGCGGCCAGTGGACTGATATCACATGGGCGCGTTTCCCTTGTTTCTCCTTTGCCCACTCCTCCAAAACCGTTTCCCCCAATCTGAGTCCCCGCCAGTCCGTCCTCACTCTCGGTCCTCCGCGGAGCATCCCAGCCGCATTTCACCTTCGGCAGAAAGACCCGTGACTTCTCAGCCTCTGGGTGTCGAAGCGTGTCAAAATTGTGATAAGGGGAGCGTGCGAATGAGAACTCGATAAAAGTGGTGAGATTTGGGGGTGGGGAAGGACGGGGGCGAAAAGGTTGTTCCTTTTAATTTGTTCTTAAATTGCACAGAGATGTGTTCAGGTCATGTAATCTGCTGCGTGATGAATCTTGACTGTTTTCATAGCAGAATACTACGGTGAACCAGAGTATAATGTTAAGTCGTTTCACTTTCACATTTATGACATTGAAGAAATCCAATCCAATAGTTTGTTGAATGAAAACACGTAATACGTCAAAGGTGTGTGGCAAATGTTTCTTTTGTATTTCTCTCTCATCTCTGTAATTTTTATTTTTTTTGCTTAGGTTGCACTGTTTTCTGTGGAATAAGGTTTCATGTTCTTCATAATCTCAGTTTGTAACTCATTGAATCACAATCTAGTCACTGTCATCAATATAATGTTTATGATGTCATAAAAAGGAAAGCAAAACTTGACTTGACTTTGTGTCTGACTTAATATAAGACCTTTCTGGGACACACAAACACTTCTTTAAGATTATGGAACAATATTCTCTATTAACTAAATTTTAGTTTAAAAAAAAAAAAACTCTTAATTTCCTGCATTAATAGTAAAGTGGTAGTTGCGGTAGTTATGTTAAGTATTGGGTCGGGATAAGGGATCTAGAATATAATAATGCATTAATGTGCGCTTTATAAGTACTAATAAACACACAATATTCTAGTAATATGCATGTTAATAAGCAACTAGTTAATAGTGAATAGTGTTCCCTAATCTAAAGTGTTATCAAATTCCTAAATTAAACCTCCCTTTTTAACTGCATGTGAGATATACAGTCGTATAGGAGTAGTAATATCTCTTTTCAATAGTCAATTCCTGGATTTGGCAGAAATTAGTTGTTTACACGTAAGTAAAGTGATACAATCACTGTACTAAATTGCAGTTGTCAAGGTTTAAGGAAGCATTTTTTTTTTCTTAGATTGAGGGGTTGTTCAATTAATATTAAAATAACTAATGTTTTTGTTAGTTCTAGAAAAAAACTTGTTTAGTCATATTATGCATAATCCAAAATACCTTGTACATCTAAAGATGAAGCACTTCTTCATCATTGACATTAGGGGGCGTTTGATGCTTCTGATCCAGGAAAACGTCAAATGAACCGCCAAACCACAATGAAGAAGATCCGATTACAGTACTGGATTAAAGACTTTAAAGGTAAATGGGTCGATTTGTGCAATTCTATTAAAATATATTTTGTTATAGACTACAGGATTGCTCAATGCAATGAGTTTAGTTGATTACAATAAGCTACCATATTTGCCACCAAAATATACACGTATTGTACGGTTATTGCTGACCAACGACAGATACTTTGGTAATTTGCTATTAGCTACCACTTTAATCAAAACTGTAAATTCTCGGTTATGGTAGTCATACCTACAGCTTTACACCCATTTGCTAAGTTTGTAAAAGTTAAAGTATTCTATAAATTCTTTTTTCAGGTCAAGAGAGTGTATAATTAGCTGATTAGACCATTTAACTTATAATTGACCGATTTTCTCATATTGACAAGTGTTTTTATAGTTAAACTTTCTTCTTTCCATAAAAAAGTAGTGGTGTTTCCAAGGTACAGTGATGTTATCAGATGGTAAAAAAAATATGCCTCTGTATTTTTTCAGTGGCTTCTACAGTGAGAACCCATTTTGTAGAAGCACACACATATTTACCCCTACCCCCATCCCGCTTCTCTCAAGTATAGAACTAAGATTAGCATTTAGTAGATACGGCACTAAGCAGCTCTAAATGGAGAAATTAGCCCCACTGGATTAGTCTGTCTAATGATGGGAGGCCAGTGTCTGGCGTTAAATTAATTACAGTTTAAACCATTGTGTAAAGAAGGTTGGACCTTTCTGCATTTTACAATTGATGAAAGACTGTGTTCAGACAAACACTGTGCTTACATAGGGTATAAAGATTTTTTTTTTACTCAATCAACTCCTCAGATTATCAAATATACTGAGTAGGTGACACTGAAACAGTCGTCATCAAGAAATCTGGGAGAAAAAAAAAAGTCTTGGTTTGACTTAGTGTAGTGCTTGGGCAGTTTCCGGCCACTGGGTTCCTAGAACCTTGTAATGATAAACCCATTACTGTCTGTGATAGCAGAGCAACTGTGTTGACGTTGTTAGTAACATCCTGCTGCTAAATACTTTAGAGTAAAAAGCTTCTGGCAGCAACAAGATGTCTACACTGTGACTGCAAGCAAGCAACGTTACAAAACTAGAATATTGCTGTTATAACAAAAGTAGCTCTTTACACTGCTACCAAGCATTTTTGTTGATTGCAATGGCAGCGTTCTATCAGCTGCTCGCTGTGTGCACTATGTTAGTGGTTGCAAAGAAATAAGAAGGCATTTGTAGTATTAGGGTTCATTTTATTGAGCTTTCTATACATATAAGACCTTCGGTTTTGGGATTAGTGGAAGGAGTGTCCGTGTTTCTCTTGCCGGGTCCATCCTTCATTAAAAGAGCATTGCTCACTTCTTAAAATGTTGGATGGGGGCAGGGATCTTGATATCCTGGCCCTTTTCCAGCCTCTTCTCACACTCGATCAGGTAGTTGACACCATCGACGACTAGCTGCACCAGTTCCACCTTGTAAAGAAAAGCAGAGTCACACCAGAGTTTGAGAAACTTATGCATGTAAAACTCCATGTAAGTTAACCCACTGATTTTGAATGACCTACCTCGGATTTGCCCAGGCGGTCAAGGTTTGAGATGTCGAAGGTATCACCCACTGCAGCTGTGTCCACACCTCCAGTGCCACGCTTCTGCAGCCGCAAGTTATCCAGGATCTTGCCGAAGCGAGGGTCCTACAGGCAATTGTTACAATTAGACAGATTTCAGCATTGGATACACCTTACTTCCGAAAGCTTTCACTATAAGATAATGGTCATTATTGTTACCTTGCTGAGCTTTGGCACGCGGACGTGTACTCCAGCCCTGAGGCCGGTGCCCAGGTTGGATGGGCAGGTCAGGATGTAGCCAAGATGTTCATTCCACATAAACTCCCAGCCTCTCTCCTGAATCAAGTGTTCTACCTGTCCAACAGAGAGGCAGCCAACAGATGGAAGACATTAAACTTATAGGACAACTCAAGGTAAGTTGGTTAATTGTTAAAAGTGTGAAGGACATGTGGTTTTACCTGTTTGAGTCCTCTGCAGAACCTCTCAAACACCCGTTTCATGTTGCCACCCTTCTCCATGGAAATGACACGGGTGTGGTCTTCTTCATTGATCCATATTAAGAAGGTCTTCTCGTTGTTATGCCTTGCAAAATAATGGGATGTTTAAAAGACAAAAAGGGGCTCTGTACTGTCAGTCATGCCAGCAAGTCCTGCTTGTTTTATGAATCAATAGTATCTTGCAGTAGTATCATCTTGCAGTAGTATGATGCCTTCAATCTAACATTAAAGCTACATATGAATGTTTTATCTGAATGCAGTTCTTTGCTTGCAGGCAAATGTGAGAATATTTATATTGTTCTTATGTGACATATCTTGTTAGTTACATAAATGGTGATCAAATCATGCCAAGAACTTCCTAAAGCCATACCAGATGCCTCTTGCATCTGGCCAGTCACGGGCCATAAAGGCACAAGTCAACAAGGGGGACACAGGTTTGTCAAACAGGAAGTGGTCCTACAGAAGGATGAAAGGAAGACAAAGGCAGGTGGAACTGGAGGAGGATCACAGAATTAGAGGAAGACCAGACACTTGGAACACTTCTTGAGTCAAATGCAACCTATAAAAAAACTTGGAAGATGGGAGGAAGGGTCTAGTACTAGAGAGACTGTTGGGGTTGTACTGACATGGCTTGTTTTCTCTCCATCTAGCCTTACCAGATCCCACGAGCATCTGGCCAGTCCCTGGCCATCCCAGATGCAGTGAGCAGAGGAGACACAGGCTTGTCAAAGAGAAAATGCTCCTAAGCCATGCCAGCATGAAAGGAAGAGTTCAGCATCATGATGTGTGGAAGCAGCTCAGTTAATCCCAATCACATTATCAACCAAGCACTAAAAAATATCCCATGACTGAAAGAACTTTATGGAAGCAACTCACGTCGATAAGTCTCTGCTGCTCTTGATCAGTCATTTCAGTCAGGCTGTAGTAACTACCAGAGAGGTCTCCCTTTAGGCCAGCCAAGGCCTGGACCGTGACCCTTTCGACTTCACGTCGCTCAGAGCGGCTGCAGGCAGGGGGAAGGCTGAGGCCACGGATACTGCGGCCTGTGCGTACACGGGAGGACAGGACGTATTTTTCATCGAACATGCCTGAATGGATCTGGAAGATAAAGAACAACCAAGAAGTGTTGGTAGAAAATAGAATTAAATGGGAATCTGAGAAACTCATTTTGCATGAAGAAATAAAAACAGACGTTCACCTTGGAGGCATCCAGGTCAGTGGGATGCTTCATGGTCCTTGGGTCATAGCCATTGTGTCTGTCCTTGATTACTGGATCAAAGATTTCAGCAAACACCTGCAACGTCATTTGGCAAAGAAGTCAAGGGTGTTGTCTCTAGATTAGTTTGCACAACATTACCTTGAAAAGAGAGGAGAGGCAAGGCCAGAACTTGCTGAAAAGTCCAGCTTATACAATAATAAATTAGATTTGGCCAAGCTGGTTTATGTTGTTTAGTGGTAGTCTAGTTAGCAGACCAACATAGTTGTACCCTTAACTTGGTCTTTCTGGTGAAGCAGGATGATCAAGGAAGTCTTGCTGGTTAAGCTGGTTAAGAAGCCAGCATCCCAAACACAACATATACCATTAACCAGCTGGTCTTTTCATCAAGAATTGAACAAAACTACCTTGGAAAGAGAATTTGGATATTATGTCATATTTAAAAAAGCATGTAGGTAGTTTGAATGTATGGCTGTACCTCATAGCTCTCCTCGTCACCAGCAACCATCCCAACTGTCTTGATGAAGGGATGACCAGGGTTGTCCACACCAGTCTGAATGCACTGGTCAAGAGTCCAGTTGTTTGGGGTGATCTTGTCCCTCAGTTTGGCATAGATGGCCGGGGTCAGTGCACCGGCCATGCAGTTGTTGTGTTTGCGAAGGTCAGGGTAGTCAGCACTGTTGAGGAATACAAAGTCACATCTTTAGTCATGTTCTGTCATTGGGTTAGACCTAGAGCCTGTGGAAGTGATGACTGAGAGGAAAATGCCATCCAAATTGTTGGCTATCATGCCCCATGGCATTCTCGTTGAAATGAAGGCTGTGTTCAGCAGTAGAGTGATGCAACCTTGATGCAACAGGGAACACTACAGAAGATAATTTCTATCTACTGCTATAAGACTGTACAACTCATCCATTATGTGCTATGTGACAGTTGTCATTGTCACTGGCTCGAATGGTGAACCTGTTGGAGATTCAGTCAAATCACGAGACTACACTAGTGAGGACTTTGTAGTGTACTACTACCTGAAAGTCAATCCAGGATTAAGTCAGTGTGGACTTAGAGGATCGCAACGCTTGAGGGAGGTATTTGGGGCAAATTAACTTCTTGTGAACCGGGCCTAAATCCAAAATCTATAGGACTGTAACAGGAGACTGACTGATCATTTCTCAGTTGAAGGTTTAAGTATGAATTTAGGTGTAGGATGTTGGTTTTGGATCAGCCTAAAAGAGAAACTCTCTTCATATTTGTCTCCTTCAAGGAACTTAAATCTTGGACTGCTGATCTGATTTGATCTTTGGCATCTATTAAAGAGTAGTGCAAATAAGGTGACATGCGGGACAGGACATAAGCTACTTAAGTGTCATGTTCCCACCCATTTACCTTTCACTCAGTTAACATGTGATACTTCATCACACAGTACATCATGACCTCTACGTCTGATCATATTTTTTCCATTACGGAACAGGTGCAAGTAAGCTGATGGAATAGAAAGTACCTCACCCTCCTTCTTAGATCCTCATGCATTTTATTCTGACATGATTGCTAAATAAGCAATGTGTTAAGTGACAAATGGTAATCTTACAGCAAGTCTAGATATTTATTAAATAATTACTAGCCGTATTTCATGCAATATTATCAATAGGAAGTAATTGTACTCACACCTCAAGTGCTTACCTGGGAGGGTAGAGTTTCCTCCGCTGATCTGCAGAGACGGCAGCATTATCGCTCATTAAGTAACCAGTTGCCACAGCACCAGCTCCAAGACTCGCCATGAGCAAGCCAGTGGTACGACTCGACATCACCTTGGCGAATGAGCTTGCCATCTTCACACCGTTTCTTGTCAAAAAGTTCTGACAGGATCCGCACTGGTAGAACAAGGTGGCAAGGTTTTCACAATGATCATAGCTTCTTTTTAAGACTATAGCTATCAAACTAAGTTTTGTGTTACAGTAGCTGATGGTGCCCTAAGCTGACAAGTATCACCTGATTTAAGATGGCAGCTTACTTGTTTCTGACTGGTTACCTGGAGAGACTGGTTGATTAACTCTAATACTTTCTTTTACTAATTGTCCTTCACCAGTTTCTAAAGGACAGTTAAGGAGGAACCTTTATAATGTCTCTGAGAATTGTCCTAAATATAAGGCATAGTGTAGTAGTCAAATGGAACAATATTTTTTTATATTTTGTCAAAGAAACCAAACAAAGGAACACTTAAAATACATTTCAAATACACCTCTCCGAAATTTGGTCAATCAATATTGGTTTCTCCACAGCAGATTCTTAAACTTTAACATTTGGCGACATCCTTGACAAAGTCCTTTTGACACTGCAACTGGAACTCTAAAAGTGAAAGTGTTATTAATAGACTAGCAGACTACATGAAGTGTTTGGAACGGAGCCCCAACTGGCACCAGTCTACTCTGAGGCCTCGTGCTCAGCCGTGACATTCTGAACCGGTCACACAAGCGTACACAAGACCCAACCAGAATCTGGCAGCCTGAACTCAGATCTATATTGTACAGCAAAACCATGAACACTCTGTGATGCTTCTAAGCAGGTGGCCTGTCAGCACTTGACCGTGGTTTAAGGTCTATCTCTCGACGGAGTTGTGGGGGATTATTAGGCTTTTAACTCGAGGATTAGTCCAGAATGTTAGGAGAATAGCACTAAATAAGATACTGTGTAATGTCCTTCAAGATGGCACAGTGATTCCAACAAATGATTCCTATTGAAATAGTAATCTATATAGGTATCTGCAATCTGTTTAAATAAAAATTTTACCAAATATACACTACACTTTATTAAGTAAATATCCAAGCAAATAAAACATCTGATTGTTGGCTTACCACTTTGCATCCAGCATTTTCAATATTTACAATTTAATGGAAAGCGATGAATGATTTCTTACCAGTTACTGGAATTCCTAATTCTCAAAATTAGCTTAAGTTTTTATTTTTTTGTGAGTAAGTAGTATAAGAGAAGAGAGTTTTACCTGTAGAGTCTCCTCTGCTACAGTAGGCTGTGTCAGGAAGCACACAGTCTATGAGGGAAGCTGGCGCTCCTCCCAGGATATGGGATTAGAAGTGGACCTGATGGCCAATCCTCTTCCACGTAAGTGCCAGGTCATAACCCATGTCTGTCGTCCGGCTTGTCCTTGAGACTTGCCGCCATAGTCCAACATTTTGCACTGTATGCAGCCTCTTAAATAGAACCACTACCAGCTCTTTAAAGGGCACCTATTATGCCCCTTTTTACAATATGTAATATAAGTCTCAGGTGTCTCCAGAATGTGTCTGTGCAGTTTCAGCTCAAAATACCCCACATATATTATATCATTTTAAAAATGCCTATTTTGAGTGGAAGCAGAAACACGCTGTTTTGTGCATGTTTCTTTCAATTCTTTTCCAGAATAGGGCTGTGCCTTTACAGCTCGTACATCAGATACTCTGCTAAAAAACATGTTTGGTTTTGATTATGTCTATCGTGCTGAAATCGTGCGTTTTAAAGCCAAATCAGTTTAAACTTCTGATATACGGTTCTGAAAACACACACAGAAAGCAGCTGTCACTCAACATGTGAGTGCTAAACTAAGCTCTCTTTCATGTCTTATTGCGCTTAAACTGTCAAATACACACAAGCTTATCTTAAAAACAAACATAAGTTACAAAAACACAGTCGGTTATGTCTGTGAAGGTAAATCAGCCGGAAAGAAATCGCATGCTTATATTAGATCTGTGTATTAAGTGACAGCAGCAAAATATACAGTTACCTATAGCTGTCTACGCTGTTAATATGACCCAAACAATAAAATAAAAGCAGAAAATCACGACATATAGAATACTTTTTTAAATCACAATAACAATTTTATCCCATTATAAAGTAACATGCACAGACAGGCAGCAAGCTAGCTAGCCAGAATGATTAAAAACATATGTTGATTATATAAATTATCTTTTGCTATAATTCATCTTTTGAATGCATAATGGAAAACAAACCATACAGAAGATAAGACAAATTTTATTTCAAAAGTTACAGCTACATCATGGATAAATGTACAGCACATTTATGTCATTGACTGAAAAAAGATGTGAAATCACTTATGAAAAAAAGACCATTCTTTGGAAAGTGTGCATGAGTCAACAGCATTATTTAAATAAAAAAAAAAAAACAATGCAGGGCTGCCTAATGTTTACAATATCTAAGTTTTCCAGGTAAAAGTTCAAATAAATTAATATATACCCAATTAAATAAACAGGACACTGTGCTGAACCTATGTTTGAATTAAACAACAACTATTTCTCTTTGTACAAAAACAGACTTAAATGCCCACTTAAACATTTGTGTTAAATTTAAATACTTTCACGATACAGCTGGGTGGAGTAAACTTTATGAAAACAACCAAAAACTGTAAACTAGTGATTGATTCCCTGCTCATATCAAACTCAACAATAATCCACTTCTTCTGCATCAGCCAAAAAATATCTTTTCTGCACATAACAGTATGGAGTATGGGTATAATAACATAGTACACAGATATGATAATAAATCGGTACAAAAGTACCTTGGTATTACCATCACTGTATCATGGTACCATCACAGCATTTCTGAAGTGTAGAATATATGTAACAAATGCTTCGAATCTGCTATTGTTAATCCAAAAGTTAGACAATTTTTTTTTTTAAATTAGAATTAAGAATATGATTAAGTACAGATTCATGCAAACACATGCCAGAAAATATAAAAAAATTCTACAAAGAGAAACATGCTAAATGAGCAAATGCAGCCTCATTGCAACATGCTGTGTAAACAGATGACGCCTAATATTAACAAATGACAAATGTAAAAATATATTTCTTTTGGTAAACCATAAACGTGCTTGGTTGAGCTTTGACATTTCAGTGAACTCCGGCGGATCAAAGTACTGACATGACTGTCATACATGCAGGCAGACTGGCTGAGAAACTTGCTTGTCAAAATTGGACAATCACACACATTTTTGACATCTGAACACATTTTTGCACGCATACAAATTCTCATTATAGTAAAGGAATGATCAGACTTTAAAAATGGAACTAATATTGTGCATTCAGGTAAAAAGAGAGATTATCAAATTGTTATTAAAATGCATCATGCTAGAAATATGCACTATGAAATATTATAACTGTACATAATATTTACAAAAAGGCACATTTAAACCTGAGTTTACAGCAAAAAAAAAAAAGATACAAAATTATATGGAATGAAATAAATATATGGATAGGTTGTCATTTCTATAGTGGACAGACTTCAGTTCAGATGTAAGTTTAGATTTCCACAAACTGACTATAAAAAGTTTCTTACTTGATATCGGAGTCTGGTTGTAAACATTATCATCAGGTTTAGTTGGCAGGAGGGAGTCTTGGCTCAATCTTAAGAGATAATTCATAAAGTGTGTCCTCGTCCATGACAAGAGTCTTGTCGAGGAGGAACTGTGTTACCTGAGAGAAACGGCGATATGTTACATAAATTGAGACCTAAGTACAAAGTCTGTCTTTTAAACCTTTAAACTACTGTATCATATTTGATACGCAAATTTCTAAGGTTTCTAAATGTTCAACATGATCAAAACATTGCTGTTAAACCTGTCACACTCAATCTACTCCATGCCTTGTCGTCTGATTGATACTTTAGATTTTTTTTTAGCAGGTAAAAGCTCTTTTAGTGTAATTGTACAAACGTCCACCTTCAGCTGGTGCTTCACGTGTCTTTTTGCTGTCAAATCTTTACTGATTTTTATAAAGTAAATGTAAGAATAACTGAAGTAATATTTCCAGTTCCATACTGGACTGAAGCAGCTCAAATCTGATCATGATGATCTTTTGAGGAACGTTTGTTTCCAGAAGTTTTACTTTCACTGTTCCTCAGTGGAGGAATGATCTTCCCAAGCCTCTAAAACATCTCACATCTTCTGAGGAGCGTTTATTTCTTCATCTCTCAATCAGCATTGGATTGCATTGCATTATGTTTGGATCATTTCAATCTTGTCTTACTAAGACATATTATTGGAGATATAGAGTGACCACTGATATTTATATCATTTTATGTAAGTATCTGCTGTAGTGTTCTAAATATCTCATTGATCTACATTACAAGCATCAGAATTATCATATAAATAATCAGCATCTGCAAGTCCAAAAAATAAAAAAATGCTGCTTATTATTTCACATGTCAGGTTTTACAGGGTTAAAGTTGTGCATGAGCAATGAGCTTCTGTCTTGAAATGTGCACTTTGCCTAAAGCAGGTCTTTACTTGTTCCATAATGACACTATACATTCAGACGGTACCTTGGGTTGCAGATCAATCCTGTAGGGCGCCTGCTGAAACTGTCGGATCTCTCGTATTATGTGTGAGATCTGTGAAAAACAACAAACAGACATTTGAAGACAGGTTCACTGATGTCTTTTGAAATCCTGAGATTTGACGTCCTACAAACACCACAAGCTGAAGAATTGTGTAAATACCATCCTCATTTTAGAGAAGTTGACGAGACCCTCCTCTGTGAAGTTGGGCGTTCCTTCCTCGATAAACGCCAAATCCGTCAGGTACATGCCCAGATAGGGCACACACGGAGGGTTACAGCTGCCGATTAAATACGCCACTAAGTATAAAATCACAGAGTATATATATATATTTTTATATTCTGTGCAAATCTAACAAACACAAACTTACTTTTTCAGAGTTTCCCTCAGGTTCTTAAACCTCCCTTCAGATGAAACTATCTTCTGCAGTCTGTCCATAAGTGCCTTGGTCTGATAATTAACAAAATCCCACATGGTTAAAAAAAACACAAAAAAAAACACAACAACAACACAAAAACTGTTTGTTTTCATATAGTGGACCATAAATTCTCTTTTTTCTCGTATATGTTTCGGGGGATTTTTCTTTTCAAACTTGCTGAAGGAAATGATTAAAGGCCTGCACAATGAATCGTATTTTAATCGTGATCAGGATTTCTGCTTTTTTCAATTTATTAAGCATAATCATCTGTGATATGTGCCTGCTGGTTATAATCCTAGAAATGTTTCATTTTAATTTGGCGTATATATTCTTGCATTTGTAACAAGTCTCCACAGGCTTTCATGACTGGGGTTGCCAAGATTTCAAGAGTTTAAACTCCCCCAATCTTTTTTTATAAATTGGATACAATTTTGTCCAGTAGTTTACTTAATCTTCCCAATCTGGCAACCATGTGCACAAGCTCTCTCTACATTATGAAATAAAAAGCGCTGATGATCTGAAAACACCAGCAAACATATAAGTTAGAGTTTAGTAATCTCTACTGAGATATTCAGCTCAAATAAAATGTAATCCAGCCAGTCTGTTTTCTTTCTCGTGGTTTCTCATTTGATGTGACTAAATCTGTGAGCAAACCATGCGAGTTGATATTCTTTTGATTTGTGCTTATGTGAAAGTGCAATAATCCTAATGAAAGGTAAAAATGACAATAATCATGATTACATTTCTGAGCAAAATAATCGTAATTAATCATTTAACCTACTATTATGCATCCCTAGTTTGACCAATTGCATGCAGGCATTTTATATAATCGACCAATCGTGATGTGTGAGGAGGTGGAATCTACAGAGAACTATCAAAGCAAAGCAAATAGACATGCATCTAATGTATGAGGACTGTAGAGAGCATGTCAGTAGAAAAACAAAGCCAAAACCCAGACGTTTTAGCAAATTAGAAGGATGTATGTATGGCCACCCTATTTTACAATCCTATGGAATCTGTGAGGCTTTTTTTGACTCACCTGTTTGCAAACCTTGGCCCATGTTTTCTTTAGCCTGTAGATGGCGCTGCGGTTCAGTGCGGATGTGATATCTAACACGCCGTTGTAGTTGTTGAGACAGCGACATATATCAGCCACGGCCAGCCACTTCTCAATGGATGCGGCTCTGGAGCTCACGTCTGCATGAGCCATGATCTGAGACGCTACCAGATTACTCATCTGTTCAGAAAATGATTAAGAAGTTACGTTGACTCACTCACATCACATTAAGGAATTTATAGTTACAAAAGAAAACAATTTAATGTAATATATTTAATATATATTTAATATTTTTCTGTCTTTATTTTTATAAAATACTACTACTACTACTACTACTACTAATATGTTTATAGATTATATTTTTTGCCCACATCATTGAAGTGCTGACTGGTCTTCATAATGTATGGAGTCCTTTCGTTTTTGTCCTTTTTCATCCAGCCTTGACCAAGAAACTCCCTGGAAAGTAAAACATCTCTATTAAACATCATGCAATGCTACTAAATAGTAAATCGCCAACCATTTAAGAATAAAGCACTCTAAAGTAAAGTGATACGCTCACTCATATGGAATATTCCGGAACACAATATGGTCCAGTAGAGTGATTTGTTCTGCTAGCTCCATCGCCAACAGTGACTCAAAGCATTCGACTCTCGGACAGTCGGACTGGAGAACACAAAATTACACAGCATGAATAAATGACATCTATACACACAAATCAGAGAGACTTCAGTGCTGCAGTCACACTAACCATTTGCACAATGTCCTCAATCTTCAGCTGTGAATCATCTTGTTCTTCTTGAGAAAGTGCACTGAGGAAAGATAAACATTATTAAAAGAGTAGTTCAACTAAAAATGAACATTTAAAAAAAATGTAATTACTCGTCACATATGATATATTTTCTCCCATTAAATGCATATGCTATTATTTAATCCATTTCACAAAATTCCATAGATTTCCCCCCAAATCTTGCCTTTCAAGAGTTCTGGGTGTAAAAATAAAAAAAAGATTTGAAATTAATATTTTTAGTCCGCAAAAGTGATAGTAAAGACATTTATAACATTACAAAATCCATTTCAAATAAATGCTGTTCTTTTGAACTTTCTAGTCATTAAAGGGGTCATCGGATGCGACATGCACTTTTACAAGCTGTCTGAACTGAAATGTTGGCAGTGTGTGTACACAACCACCCTATAATGATAAAGATCCACCCATTGTTTTATTTTAATCTTGTTAAATCATTTCCTCTTTCTCAAATGCCTGTCTGTGTGATGTCACACTGACAGGCCCCTCCCACGATTGTTGATTGACATTAGCGATTTACCTTAGACCCGCCCTGAGTGAGCTGTCATCAGTCCGCCATTGTTTCACCGCCAGAGCAGATGTAGACAAGAATGACTCCTAAGCGATTGAGGAGTTCTGTTGTTGGATGTAATAATGAATACAGCAGTCGTCATTTACTCCTGACATCTGAGCCGCTGAAGAGGCAGTGGAGTACGTTTGTTTTTGAAGGGAATGCGCCCCCACCGATCTGCCTGAATGTGTCTATCTTCGCGCAAATCATTCGTGATTCAGCTTCACCTCCAGAAGAAGTGAGTGTAAGGTTTTCCTAATAATGTGCTAGTTAACAAGTTTCACAATGAATGCGGCTAAAGTTTACCGTCTCTCAGAGAGCGGCTCGGAAGAGAGGTCAGCAGAGCTCATTTGCATTTAAAGTGACATGCAAGAAAACAGCTTGCTGTAGACAGAGCTGTTTTTGACAGGGTAAAAAGGTGTTGTTTTACACTACCATTTAGAAATTTTAACCAAACTATGTTACAGACTTTTCATTAAGACCCTAAAGAATCATATCAACTTGTGGAAAATGGGCATCCGATGACCCCTTTAAATAATCCTCAAAAAAATGTATCATGGTATTTACAAAAATAGTAACTGTTTTCAGCATTGATAATAATCAAATGATTCTGAAGGATCATGTTGAAGTAATGATGCTGAAAATCCAGCTTTTCATCACAGGAATAAATTACATTTTTAAATATATTCAAATAGAAAACAGTTTATTTTAATTTGTAATAATATTTCACAACGTTACTGTTTTTACTGCATTTTTGATCAAATAAATTCAACCTTACCGACCTTTAACTTTTGAATTCTAGTATAAGTGCTTCAACTCACTCAAGGGTGAGTAGATGAAAAAAAGTTTGGGTGAACTATCCCACCTTTCAGTGAGACATCAAACTAATTCTCTCAGATTTTTAAAGATTTATCACTCATGCAGCTGAAGCACACAAATGCAGTCTGACTGACAGATAATATGTTCTCCAGTGGAGTGGGTGTCACCTCAGTATGTTAGCTGTGGCCTTCCTCTCCTGCAGCAGAAGATCTGGATCTCGCAGCACCTCCTCCAGCAGAGCCATCACAGCCACCGTCAGTTCTGCGTTCATCTCAAAGTCCTGCATAGACAAACACAAACAGTGCTTCAGGGAGGATGTTCCTGTAATTCATGCACTCCATGAGCGTAAACATGACCAACCCAACCATTACTGCTGAAAAATGGACATGAACTTTGCTCAGTCTTTTTTTGTCCTTGCTGATGCATGGATTTTTACAAATTTGATTCAAAAATGGTGTTTGTGTGCATGCACAGGTTAATTTAATTTAATGTAACACTGCTGTCCAGGAGTTTGGGGTCAGTAAGATTTATTAATGATTTTGAAAGAAGTCTCTTCTGCTCACGAAGGCTGCATTTATTTGATCAAAAATATAGTAAAAACAGTAATATTGTGAAATATTATTACAAACTCAAATAACTATTTTCTATTTTATTATTGTTTTAAATGTAATTGATTGCTGTGATCAAAGCTGAATTTTCAGCATCATTACTCCAGTCTTTAGTGTCACATGATCCTTCAGAAATCATTCTAATATGCTGATTTACTGCTTAAGAAACATTTTTGATTATCAATATTGAAAACAGTTGTGCCTCTTCATATTTTTGTATAGAAACTGTGATACATTTTTTTTCAGGATACTTTGATGAATAAGTGCAGAAGAACAGCATTTATTTTAAAATAGTATTTTAACTATTTAAAATGTAATTATTTTAACATTATAAATGTATTTACTGACACTTTTGTCCAATCTTACTTAATGCATCCTTGATGAATAAAAGTATTAAATTAAAATGTAAAAAAAAAAAAAATCTTACCGATACCAAAAATTCGAACAATAGTGGATTTAAATATATAAACATTTCGTTTTCCATATAAGAGAATTTTGAGTAAATATAAAAGATAATTTCATTTATATAGCCCTTTTATATATTGTTTTAATATGTAACAATTTAACAACATATACAGTTTTAAAGGAGCTTGAAAAAAAGTTTGTAAAATAAGTGTTTGATTCTACATAATTTATCAACATTAACAATTTATCAACATCAGCCACATTAAGTATCAGCCATGGAAATACTCACATTGGTGGATCACTAGATAAAAGCTTCTGCTGAATGACTGCTTACTAAAACCACTGTAAGCCAGAAGTATGGTATGTACTACAATAAATGAACCACCAGTTTCCTTCAAATGCACTGCATGCTAAAAGATGAACAGATTTGACTGGATGAGTGTAGCTGTAGTGCAAAGTGATATGCTGCTCTGTTCCTGACATGAGTTAACAGTGCGGGGCCCTTGGGGGTCCGCTGACATTTCAGTGCAGTCACTGCTGCACACGATGAAGGACTGAAGCACAAAGCAAGGTCTGACAAAGGCTACGTTCATGAGGTGTGAGATGCGTCACAGTTTCAAACTGGTGGGCCGCAGGTCTGTCCTGATGGGGTCACATGCTAAATGCAAATCATAAAATGCAGCTAATAAATCATATAATCATGCACAGGTGGAATAGCAGTGTAAAACAACAGTTTGAGTTTAAGGACATTTTGTTTACTTTATTACAATAAACAATTACAATCAATACTCTGCTGATACAAAACCAGTCGAGATCCACTGAAGACAGAAAGATTTAGAGTAAATGGAGAAATCCATTTAGAAATGAGACCCTAAAAACTGAAAAATATTTTGCTTCGATGAACACGGCTTGTTTCCACTGTAGAATAAAAAAAAATAGAAAAACTTTTTAGCTCACAATTCTGACATTTTCTCCTGCAATTGCGAGTTTATATATCACAATTCAGAATTGTGAGTTTATATCTTGCAGTTGCAAGTTATAAAACTTGTAATTGTGAGTTTACATTTGCATTTATTTTTTTTTTCTCAGAATTCTGTTTACATCTCACAATTTTTTTTAAAATCTCATAATTCTGACATTTCTCTCAATTATGTTTTTTCTCTCACAATTTTGACTTTTCTTCATATCTTATAATACTTCTAATTCTTGTAAGTCATAATTGTGAGATAAAAATTAACTTTTTTTTATTCTGTGACTAAGACAAGCTTTCATATGTCTGTCTTCAGATTAGTGGAAAGAACACATCCAAAATACACATTTAAGTGTTTATTTTAATACACTTTATCTATTTGTGTGTGTATATATTTTACCACTTGCATATACCGTTTTATTCATAACTACGTTCTGAAAGCTTTTACAGAGGAGTTTGTTCATATAGGCTATCATTTGCCTGATATATAATTTAACAATTTATTTCCAAAAAATATGGTGAAAATGTCTTTTATCTGTCTGTTGACAGTATTTTCTAATTTATGGTGAGAACTATCTTTTTATATAATATTAGATTTTTAAAAATAGAAATCTAAAATCCCCTCGGCTACATGTCAACAAAATGAAATAAGAATTTTGAACCTGGCTTTATCCAATGTTCAGATTCATGTTCTGGAATTATAAATTAGTGCTTATTTAATTAGATAATGCAACAACATTTGAGCAAACCTCTAATACAAAGCAATTGATGAAAACGTATGGTGATACGTTAAGATTTTTACCCTATTCATCTGTAATGTCTTACATCCTCCTTGCAAGAAGCGTCTCCACTATGACTGATAAATCACTCAAGGACAGGATATCAGGAACAAAATAACAGGCTGTAAATGATGCAAAGTCAACAAACCTGCGAGTGTTTGGAAACCCAGTGGCGCAGGACGTTGAGCACTCTGTTGGTGGCGGCCCGGCGGATGAGGAACTCCTTGTCGTAGGATTTCTCAGGGTTGGTAAATCCTGAACGAGAAACAGTAGGAGATTTCTGTTAGATGAGGACGAGAAAAACTCCCCAGAGCTGTGTCACGACTCAACCAAGACCCGATGGGAGATCTGTTTCAGCGGCGAGGGCAGCTGTCCGACCCCATCAGTGTCTCTAACCTTGAGGGCTGCTGTGTCCAGCTGCGGCGGTGGCGATGGCGAAGGCAGACGTGGGGGACACGGCACAGCGGGAGCTATCGGGAGACTGACCTATGAGGACACGACCAGAGAAAACAAGTCACCATATCATGGGAAATTAGATTTTCTTGTTTTGAAATATGAGTTTAATCCAGCTAACAGGGAACATTCTCAGAAGTTTGGACAATGTTCTCTCAAAGGTACAAACAAACATTCTTTCAGTAACGTTAATAGAATGTTTGTTCAAATGTTCTCAAAACTTCAGCACAAAAACAGTCTTTATACAGTACATCCTTCATTGAACGGGGTTCTTCTAAAACGTTTTAGTTGGAAGTTTGTCAAATGTTTTTTTTTTTTAAATGTTACATTTCGGAATGTTCAGGGAACATTCAAAAGTAATGTTTGCAAAATTATAAAATGTAATGTTCCTTTAAAAAAAAAAAAAACATGTTAAAACATTTAAAAAAAACTGTACATTTTGAATGTTCAAAGAACATTCAGAAATATTGTTTTCATAACTTAATGGGAACATAAGCTAAACGTTTTTAGAACATATTTTTGTTAACTGGGAATGTACTATGTAAACATATTCTTAAATCCTTTTTCCCAATCCATGCAGAGTGTTTATTGTTAATAAACTAATCCAACTTCATGAGGTGCATTTTGGGATGCTTTTTAAACAGTACTGAAGTAGTTAATTTGTCGAACTTTGATTTATGCTTTTTCTGCACTATCCAGTCCAACTAATTCATTTAAAGAAAATGAATGAAATAAAATTTAATTATAAAAGAAGAAAGATATTTTTTGTCATGATAAAATTCCAGGATAATATTCCAGTGAAATGTGTCCAAACATTTGACTGGTAAAGTACAGGTAAAGTATAAAAAACCCTGATTAATTTGGTTTTAAAAACTATGAATTTGGTTTAGGAAACCTCGACTAACTTCAGCGAAAAACAAAATACTACTGAAGTGTACAATATGTATAATTCATAACCCAATGCTTACATTTTGCTAAAATAATCAATGAAAATATAAGATTGAGAAAGGCGGTACCTGCAGGCGGTCGGTAGCGGAGGTGTCGCGGGGTGGACGGTGAACGGCATGGAGACGTGTCTCCTGAATCACTGGACGCGGGTGTCTCAGGAATGAACTTATCCAATGATACTGACTCCAGTACAACTGTCAGGAACATCATACAACATCAGTCATGTATCTATCTATCTTCACTATCACACTATTGCACCTAGCCATAAAGTCTGAAAAAATGGGTCATTCTGAAGAGCACAGAGAATTCAAGCACGGTGCTGTGATAGGATGCCACCTTTGCAAAAGTCAGTTCTGTGGAGTTATGAATCACGTGATACTCTACAAAATGGCGCCAGGGTGACACGGAGGAGACAAATTGTTGAATAAAGTCGTTATTTTTGTTTTCTTTGCACACAAAAAGTATTCTCGTAGCTTCGTAAAATTACGGTTGAACCACTGAAGTCACATGGATTATTTTAACGATGTCCTTACTATGTTTGTGGACCTTGATCGTGTTAGGATCCTTGAGGGTCAGAGAGCTTTTGGAATTCATCAAAATATCTTAATTTGTTTTCCGAAGGTGAATGAAGGTCTTACAAGTTTGGAACGACATGAGGGTGTGTAATTAATGACAGAATTTTCATTTTTGGGTGAACTATCCCTTTAATATCCTAATGATATTCTGACAAGCCCCCGCCACAGGCCTGTGATGATGATCCATCCCTCCCCGATACACTCAACCACTTTTATTCACGGTTTGAAATGCAGAACGACACACCTGCACAAAAACTGCCCACACCTCCCAACGACCAGGCGCTCTGTCTGTCTGCAGACGTAAGAAAGACCCTATCCGGGATTAACCCACGAAAGGCTGCGGGTCCTGACAACATACCTGGCCGTGTACTGAAAGACTGTGCTGCACAGCTGACGGATGTCCTAACAGATATCTTCAACACCTCGCTGAGCCAGGCGGTCGTCCCCACATGTCTCAAATCCACAACAATCATACCGGTACCAAAGAAATCACCTGTGTCCTGTTTAAACGACTACCGTCCCATAGCACTGACTCCAATCATGATGAAGTGCTTTGAGAGGTTAGTCATGCAAAAAATCAAAAACAGCCTCCCCAACACACTCGATCCGCTCCAGTTTGCATACCGTCCAAACCGCTCTACGGACGATGCAATCTCCTCCACCCTCCACCTGGCTCTTACCCACTTAGAAAACAAAGACTCCTATGTTAGAATGCTGTTCATTGACTTCAGCTCGGCATTCAACACAATAATCCCACAACAGCTCATAAATAAACTAAACCTGCTGGGCCTTAACAATTCCCTATGTAATTGACCGTTCGCAAAACCCGCCCACCCTTAGTTACTGTTGCCATGACCGACAAACAATGCAGCTCTCACACTACACACATGTTCTCACACAGTGAAAAATACATCCCAGAGCAAAGAGGAAACTGACAACACACCGACAGAGAAGACAGAGCAGGTTACTTCTGATATGACACAAGGTTTCAGGACACTCCGCTTTTAAATTGAGTCATTTTTTAAGAAATTCAAACAATAAATACTGTTTTGTGGCTCTTCAATGTGTCGTGACAGATCACTGTACTGCCTCAGTTCAAACACGTGAAACGATCGTCTTTTCATAGTTACTTAAAGCACGAATTGAACATGAATAAACATCAGAAAGTGTTTTATTTCAACCGCGGAACACACCATTTTTCAAGTTTAAGTCCACCGAAGTTATCTGCTCTTCTGTCTGATTTGTGGTTAAAGCTAGAAGGGAAACAGCTGCGGCTAACTGTTACTGGGCATGTGCATTTACATATTTTCCGAGCCAACAATATAACGTGAAACCTATGAAAATGGTTTTAAAAAGCACATGGTGGCATAGTTTCATCACTTTAGAGTGTCGCAGTGACCGTCTTTTTGCAGTAAAGTATCTGTCATAGTTTAATGAGAGGGAAGATGACATGAAGCGACGCGAGGTTAACTGCATTGAAAACAGATGAGCGCACGTGCATATACAGCTCCCGATTGGGACGAAGTTCACGGGATTTTGTCCACAGAATGATAGGAGCACACGTTTTAACATATTATTTTATTATTTAAAACTCAGTATTTAACTTGAGCTCTGCAAGCCATGTGTACAGCGCCGGACATGACAGGTTATCTGGTACGCAAAACAAGTACTTTAAAGCAATACCTTAGCTTATTACCATTACCGTGGCAACCAACAACAGCACAGCTTAACCCTCCACACATTTTTATATTTAGTTATATTGAAAAAGTTTCAATTCAGTCAATCTTTTTTACCCCGTTTTAACATGTATTTCTATGGAGACCTGTAGTAGCTGTCGGGCAAGATGGCGGATAGCAGCGGCGGCACATAATATCTGCGTTCTGATTGGTCAGATCACCTGTCAATCAAGCTCTTTGCGAACGGTCAATTGGATCCTGGACTTTTTAACCGGAAGACCTCAGTCAGTCCGTGTCGGCCACAACACCTCGAGCACTACCACACTGAGCACAGGTGCCCCACAAGGCTGTGTGCTCAGCCCACTGCTCTTCACGCTGCTGACCCATGACTGCACTGCCAAGTTCAGCTCCAACCACATCAAGTTTGCTGATGACACAACAGTGGTAGGTCTCATCAGCAACAACGATGAAACGCACTACAGAGAGGAAGTGGCACAGCTGGCTGAATGGTGTGGCGCTAACATTCTGTCCCTCAATGTGCAGAAGACAAAGGAGGTTGTGATGGACTTCAGGAGGAGGAACTCCACTGACCACCCCCCACTGACCATCGACAGCTCGACTGTGGAGAGAGTCAGCAGCACTAAATTCCTGGGGGTGCACATCACGGAGGATCTCACCTGGACCACCAACACCATGTCACTCTCCAAGAAGGCACAACAGCGCCTACACTTTCTCCGCCGGCTGAAAAAAGCAAGTCTCCCACCACCCATCCTCACCACATACTACAGGGGCACCATTGAGAGTGTGCTGACCAGCTGCATCACTGTCTGGTACGGGAACTGCAGTGCTGCTGACCGCAAGACCCTCCAGCGGACAGTGAACACGGCTGCAAAGATCATCGGTGCCCCTCTCCCATCCATCCTGGACATTTTCCTTGCACGATGCTCCAGCAAAACCAACAGCATCGTGAAGGACCCCACCCACCCCTCCCACAGTCTCTTCCAGCTCCTACCATCAGGAAGACGGTACCGGAGCATCAGAGCCCGCTCCACCAGACTGCTCAACAGCTTTTTCCCCCAGGCTGTGAGAGCCCTGAACTCAGATCACCCCGCCCCCCTCTGAAACCCCATGCAAACCCCTACCTCCTGAAACATGGAGCAAACCCCCCCTCTCCAAACACCCTCCAACCTTACCACACCAAAGAAAAAACTGTGAACTTTTTTTGTGCAATTCAAGTGTGCTACACACAGGTGAGTGGGCCTGTACAAACCACCTGTAGCAGCACACTCTCCTCTATGCACTAGACACTTTTCCTAACACTGCTATGTGTACACAATCCCACAAAAAATGTTTACATGCTCATGCACTACTACAAATCATTTTGTACTGTTCCTCAGCTAGCTGCTTGACTCACAATGTTTCTCTCTGCACATGTACAGCATTTATGTGAAGCATTCGCATAGTTTGTATAGTTTGTATTTTTTATCTTTAGTTGTATAGGGAAAACATTTATATATAGTATACTTAGTCAAAATCTGTCAGTAGGTTAGTTGTGTATAGGTTTATAGTGTTTTACTTCATTGTTGTATGTCTGTATTTATGTAGCACTGTGGACCCATGAGGCACGACATTTCGTTCCACTGTATGTCCCCACATGTAGCGGAATGACAATAAAGCTCAACTTCAACTTGAACTTGATTTTTGGCATAAAAGAAAAATCAATCATTTTGACCCATACAATGTATTGTTGGCTATAGCTACAAATATACCCGTGCTACTTATGACTGGTTTTGTGCTCCAGGGTCACACATGTGATTTTCTAACACATTCATCATCCATCCAGTATGAAGTGAATTCGCAGCTGAACGTTGGAGGACAAAGAACGACACTCACCTCGTCGAATACTCCGTCGCAGCTTCCCACAGAAGGCGTCGATACGCGGCAGCTCCCCGATCTCCTCTGGGGTGGAGGGGCTGTGCTCGGGGGAGCTGGGGCCCTGGCTGAGGTCCAGAGGGGCCCTGGTGCAGGTGGGTGGAGGGGAGGTGATGACGGGGGTGTAGGGAGATGTCGGGCTGCTGGCCGCAGAAGAAGTGGCCGTCGACAGGTCCAGAGCTCCACCCTTACAGGTCACAGGAGAGCCGAGGGACAGCTTCCGCAAGTGGATGGGGGAAGAGGTGCGCGAGGGGATGGAGACAAGCGGAGGAGAGGAGAACTTGCGAGACAGACGGGGGGATTTGTTGTTCAGGTGCTCTCCGCTCCAGGGGCCTTGGTTTGTGGCGAAGAAAAGCTCGAGGGACCTGCGCCATCAGCATAAGATGGAAACAAGTGAATAAATGCACCGCACAACCAGATCTGCCCTTACAGAAATATCTATCTATCTATCTATCTTTCATTCTGTCCATCCATCCATCCATCCATCCATCCATGCATCTATCTATCTATCTATCTATCTATCTATCTATCTATCTATCTATCTATCTGTCTAATGGTCTTCCAAATAAGACCATTATATAGCTGCAGCTCATCCAGAACGCTGCTGCCAGGATTCTGACTAGAACCAGAAAATCTGAGCATATCACACCAGTCCTCAGGTCCTTACACTGGCTTCCAGTTACATTTAGGATTGATTTTAAATTACTTTTACTCGTTTATAAATCACTCAATGGCCTAGGACCTAAATACATTGCAGATATGCTCACTGAATATAAACCTAACAGACCACTCAGATCATTAGGATCGAGTCAGTTAGAAATACCAAGGGTTCACACAAAACAAGGGGAGTCCGCTTTTAGCTATTATGCCGCCCGCAGTTGGAACCAGCTTCCAGAAGAGATCAGATGTGCTAAAACATTAGCCACATTTAAATCCAGACTCAAAACTCATCTGTTTAGCTGTGCATTTGTTGAATGAGCACTGTGCTACGTCCCAACTGACTGCACTGTATTTTATGTATAATCATTTTTATTTCTAACTGTTCTAAATTCTTTATAAATTTCTGGTTTTATTGTTGTGATTATTTTTTTTTCTGATTATTTGACTTCCTTTTATGTAAAGCACTTTGAATTACCATTGTGTATGAAATGTCTAATCTATCTATCTATCTATCTATCTATCTATCTATCTATCTATCATTCTGTCTGTCCGTCCATCCATCCATCCATCCATCCATCTATAACCCTGCTTCACAATGGAAGTCATTTACATATATAAGTCTTAAAGGTACAATAGCAAATACAATCTGTACAGCTCAACAGATCAGAAAGACTGTGGGAAATGATCATGAAAAACTAAATTATGAAAACAAACCCGATTAACTGATAATATAAAATGGACATGAGAGAAAATAAAGTCCACAAACATGTTAAACAAAAAGAGACAGAGGGAGAGATGAGCGATGAGTTACTTGGACTGGTCCAGCGCAAGCCTTGTGATCTTCTGGCTGTAGTCTGGACAGATGGAGGTGATGGACAAACGGTCGGACGAATGATACTGAACCCTGCGAGTGACAGTGAGGGAGGAACAGGAGAATTGTGGGAAGCAGAGGATCGAGGGAACAGAGTGAGTTCTGTGGTCTGTATTCTATAGACACAGATGAAGTCAAACCTTAAAGGGTTAGTTCACCCAAAAATTAAAATTAGCCTGTGTTTTACTCACCACTGACTGTGGTACACGGAAGCCATTCCGGCGGATGACGTCGGCGTTGCGTGATTAGTGACGAGCGCGGAGAGAGAACAAAACAAAACGCCGGTCACGAATTAGAAGCAAAAAACAAGGATTTATAAAGAAAAATGTCAGAGGATTTCGATATGAGCCAAGAGGAGACTGGTTTTCCTTTCCTAAAGTAAGGAAACTTTGTTTTCTTTGCACCTGCATTTCTCAGAGGCGCGCGCACGACGCCGACGTCCTACGTCATCCACCGGAACGACTTCCGCGTACCACAGTCAGCGGAAGTGAGAAAAAAAAAAGTTTATTACGTTTGAAATATGAATATTTATCTTACAAAAACGCATGGATTCACTACAGGAGGCCTTTATTCACCCCCCGGAGCCGTGTGAGGGACGTTTTATTACGGATGCGCACACTTTATTTCATGTCTTCTGAACTGTTGACAACAAACACCTGCTTACCCTCATTGAAAGGCTTGGAGGGGCCAGAACAATTTTTAATATTACTCTGATTGGATTCGTCTGAAAGAAGAAAGTCACATACACCTAGGATGCTGCGAGGGTGAGTAAAACACAGGCTAATTTTAATTTTTGGGTGAACTAACCCTTTAACATTTGTATGCATCTTTTAGTGTACTGTAAAAGTAATGGTGGTTTTGTGTATTATACAGATCAATAAAAATCCATAAAGAAAGAAAATCACTTAATCTGCATTTTACCTAATAATGTTTACATTTTAAACCTTTCTTGCACATATACTGGAGGATTAGATTTGCTTTTTTATTTTATTGCCTTCAGTTTGCATGTTTGAATTTGCAAATTTGTTTTTAGTAAAAAAAAAATAAAATCATATTTGTATTTCGACTGAAAACTGATTAAAGAAATTAAAAGATAAACTGAATATCAAAAAAAGTTTTGTTCAAAAGTTTGTGATCAGTAAGACTTTGTTTTCCAAAGAGTCTTAAAAGAACATTACTAAAAGATATAATATGAAATATTATTACAATTTAAAATGACAGTTTTCTATTGTTATATATATATATATATATATATATATATATGTGTGTGTGTGTGTGTGCGTGTGTGTGTGTATAGAGTGCCTTGCGAAAGTATTCATACCGCTTCATTTTTTCCACATTTTGTTAAACTGCTTTAAATTACTTTTATTTCCACATCAATCTACACTCCATATACACCATATTGACAAAGCAAAAACAGAACTTTCACAACTTTGTAAATTTATAAAAAATAAAAAAATTGAAATAAGTACATTGCATAAGTATCCATACCCTTAACTAAATATTTAGCTGAAGCACCTTTACAGCCTCAGGTCTTTTTTTGTTTGATGCGACAAGCTTTGTTCATCAGCATTTGGCAATTATCTGCTATTCTTCTCCTCATCTATTCACCTCTCAAGCTCTGTCAGGTTGGATGGGACAGACACACATTTTCAGGTTTCTCCTGAAATATTTGATTGGGTTCAAGCTCACGCTGTGGCTGGGCCACTCAAGGACATTGTTGTCTATAAGCCACTCTTGCTGTGTGCTTAGGGTCATGGTCCTGTTGGAAGATGAACCTTCTGCCCAGTCTGAGGTTCTGAATGCTCTGGACTGTGTTTTCATTAAGGATATCTCAATATTTTGGTGCATTGAGCTTTTCTTCTACTCTGACGAGTCCCTCAGTCCCTGCCTCTGAAAAACAGCTCCATAGCATGAGGTGCTACCAGCACACTTTACTTTTGGGATGATACTCTGCAGGTGATGAGCAGAGCTGGTTTCCTTCAAACAGGATGCTTGGAATTGAGGTTCATCAGACCAGAGAATCTTGTTTCTCACAGTCTGGGGGTCCTTTAGGTGCTTTTTTTGCTAATTCCAAGTGTTTTCGTTTGTCTTCACTGAGGAGAAGATTGAGTTTGGCCACACAGACATAAAGCCCAGATCGGTGGAGTGTTGCAGTGATGTTTGTCCTTCTCTAGGTTCCTCTCATCTGCATATACGATCATGGAGATCAACTAGAGTGACCATCAGCTTCTTGGTCACCACACTAACCAGGGCCCTTCTCCATCAATAGCTCAGTTTGGCCAGGAGGCCAGCTCTAAGAAGAGTTCTAGATGTTCCAAATGTCTTCCATTATGGATAATGGAGGCCATGTGATTCTGTGAACCTTCAATGAAGCAGAATTTTTTTCTGAACTCTTCCCCAGATGTGTGGTTTGATGCAATCCTGTTTCTGAGCTCTACAGACAGTTCTTTTGACCTCAGGGCTTGGTTTTTGCTCTGATATGCATTTTCAGCTGTTAGACCTTTCATTAAGACGTGTGCGCCTTTCCAAATCATACCCATTCAATTGAATTTGCCACAGGTTAACTTCACTTGAAGTGTATTAACATCTACAAGCAATATGAATGCTCCTGAGCTAAATTTCAACTATCCCAGATAAGGGTTTGAATACTTATGCAATGGAATCATTTAAGCTTTTTATTTTTAATAAATTTGCAAAGATGTTAAAAAACAGGTTTTTTTTGCTTTGTCATTATGTTGTATGGAGTGTAGATTGATGTGAAAAAAAATTAAGGTATATATATATATATATATATACTGTATATATATATATAGTTATAATACTATAGGACATTTTTTTCAGTATTTTCTGTCGTATTTTTCAAATTAATTTAAAATTTTCTATTTTCAGCAGCCATTTCTCCAGTTTGAAATAAAAATATAATTATTTTATAAGTATAATTACAATTATTAGAAAACATTGTAAAAACCTGTCATTTTTTATATGTTTAATGCATCTTTGCTGAGTAAAAGTATCAATTTCTTTTTTTTTTTTTTATCATAGAAATCCCAAGCCTTTGAACGGCAATATTCATACTCAAAATGAGCTTCAGATTAAGTGTATCACAATCATCACAATTATGACTACCATTCAGACAAGGATGGAGAACATGTTTTAAATGTGTGACAGTCAAACAAAACATTTAGATGAAAGCAATGATCAAATCAATCATTTTTGCACTTCCTTTGCACTGGAGAAAAAAGATCCAAAAAACTGCTAGAGTGACAGGTATTAACCTGACAGGTATAGACGTGAAGGGTTTCTTGTAGATGTCGGCCAGTTTGTCCATCACAACAGCAGCGGTGGTGAAGATGCGGTAGGTGTGGAGGAAGGTGTTGAGGAAGTCGATGGACAGGAAGCGCAGGTCGGTCAGCCGTTCCAGGAGTCTCTCCACGCTGGCGTAACGGATCTGTGGCACCTTGCAGGAGTTCAGTGTCTTACTGAAGCAGATGTCCACATCGTCTTTATGCAGTCGGGCGTCAGACCTGCAGACATGAATGAGCAAATTATAACTATTAACTAATTACAGTGAACTCATCTGGACTAAGTCTGTGTCTAGTCTGTAAACTAAAATTAAAACTAAAACTATTAAAACTATAAACTATTTACTTTTTTGTTAATTGGAATTATGCTGAAATTAAATGAAATCTAAATATTAGATAAAAGTCTTAAAGTTAAATGGAATTTAGAAATAATATCTTGGTAGCTAACTGAAAAAGTTGTATTGAAAAAAGGATTTTTAAAAAACAAATTAAATACATAGATTTTTATTTAAAAACAACTAAAATATTTATATTTTATAATAAATGCTTGTTTTGACATTTTTAATTTTTAAATAAATAATTGATTTAAAATAAATATGTATTTACTGCATTTAAATAAAAATTAAAAAATGTCTATTTTAAATAATTAAAACAAAAAATACATTGTATGTGTTTATTTTTATTGTATGTGTGTATAAATGTAAATAAATATTAATTTAAAATTAAGCATATTTATGTTAAATAAATACATTATTATTGTAAAATAAGCAAAATATTTGTTTTTATAACAAATATATGTATGTATTTGTATTTGCATAATAAAGGAATCTGAATTTAAATCAAAAATAAAGAAAATTAGAGATGAAATAAAGCTGAAGCACTACAATTGCTAAAAATGAAATAAAAACAGAAGTATTAAAAAAAATAAAACACTAATTAAAATGTCTAATTAAAAAAATCTAAGTAATAATAAAATAACACTGGGGTGCTTGTGTTTTACTTGATCATGTGAGGCACGGTGACTTTGGAGTTGTCCTCAAACACGCTGGTCATCAAGCCATTGCAGCGAATGTTGTCAATGCACTAAATGGCATAAAAATAGAGAAAGAAAAATAGAATACAGCAACTTCACACTCACATTCTAGCAACTGTAACAGGAGTCAAAATGAACAAACTAGGGGTGCACAATATATCAGTAAACAATCATTATCAGCTAATATCAACATGTTAAATTATCAGCGTTCGTCTGATTAGACTGGTAACATATAATATAAGGGCTTATTTTTCCTACTCAAATTGTTTTTATAAGATGAAATTAAAGAGTTCATCTGAAGCACATAAAATTATAGATAAATAAATAAACAAAGACCAAAACAGTTACCAGTGTTAACACAAAATTTGCATACCAGGTTATCCCTAGGGCAAAGGGTATAATAGACAGTTCACACTAAAAATATTATGCAAAAACCTTACCGTAAAGTCAGAGAAACTATTTATGTCAATGCAAATATAATGGAAACTTCTCACTCTTGTGCATTTCATGCATGTTGCTTTCTAGCAAGAAAACATGAACTTCTGCTCTTTGGGTTTGATTGAATCTCTACATTTCTGAGCTTGAATAAATTGTTTAATTCTTGTGCATGCATTTGTGTTTCATATGAGTTGTGATATTCATAGTTTGTTCTACAGATACAAAAGGTCTGAATAAGCGAGTTGCATGTATTGTGTTGATTGTACCTGGCTCATGTCGCTGGTCCAGGCTGCTTTCTCCTGCCGAGACGGAGCGAGCAGAACGACTGAAAACAACGGACCATCAGGAGGTTCAACCACTATTTTAAACTCCAGATGGTTGAATCCCTGACCAGCAGCATTATCTGAGGAGATTGGAAATCAAAATTCACTCTATTTACTTCATTGATAGTTAACTTTGTGTTGGTATCACTAGGTTTAATGGTATTAATGAAGTCGTATAGACGGTTGGTTTGGCGTCACACTTACAGTCTTCATCATTGGCGTCCAGCTCCTCGATAAGCGTACACTCTATCAGAGACATCGTGCCTCCCTGCTGTGGTTTTGAAGAAAGGCACTTTTATTATAGTTATTTAATGCTTTTACATGAAACAGTTAAAGTACAAATTCACCCAGATGTCTGAACTGGTCTTTTCAACAAAGGTGAACAGTGACCGATACTGTAAATAAAACAAAGTGAGGTAGGAACAACATGACGCTGATTAATTTATGAGAATACTTTAGGGTGAACGATTCCTTTAAGAAATTGAAATCACTTTGATTACTTTAATTGCTGAGGTGTTGTTATTTTCAGGGTGACTCAACTCACTTTGAGAAGGTGCGTATTTTTATTTCTGATTAATTTAAAATAAAGAAATTATATTAATTTAAAACAATACACATTTATTACAAATAATTTCTTCATTTTAAAATAATTAAAATACTTATATTTTGATCATATATATATATATATATATATATATACACACACACACACACACTTAAATGAAGAATATAATTCAGAAAACAATTTAAAATAAATCATGCATATTTAAATAATACAATTTTTATTTTAAAGCTATTTTATTTTTTAACAAATATATATTTAAAAAAATTCATTATAATTTCGAAATAAGGAAATACTGTTAATGTTAAATAAATAATACAGATCTACTTTAAATTAATTAATTTAATTTAAATAAATAAATTAAATGAATTAATTTAAAATAAAACAATAATATTTATATTTAATATTTTAAATAATACATATTTATTTTAAATTTTACATTACATTTTATTTTAGAATAAATACAATTATTTAAATAATAGTTAAATGTAATATTTACAATAAATGTATTATATATATAACATTTTGGGTGAACTATTCCTTTAAGAAACTCGAAGCATCACTGATTCTTTGTATTGCTGAGCTGTTATTATCTTCAGAAGGACTCGACTCACTTTGAGCAGGTGCAGTTTGCCGCCCGAGGTGCGTGTGCAGATGAGGAAGTGTTTGGTGAACAGAAAACACTGGAGTTCAGTTTCTTTCCTGAGCGACAGCGAGCCCAGACGCACCTTACTCAGTTTACCCTTCTCCACGGAGGGCACCTGAATCAGAGAGCCTACAGCACACACACACACACACACACACACACACACACATCAGCTCATTACCCAGAGGAAGGAGAACATTAAAGACAGCGTTTCAGGGAGAGAGGGCAGCGATGTCTCATCCAGAGACGCTTTTCTATGAGACAAGATGCATTAAAATGGCACATTAGATCTCATTAGAGCACATTTCACACCTTGCTGTCAGTGTGGAGCAGAGCTGAATGAGATCAGTGTATGGGTGGAGCAGAAACAATCACACACTCATATTCATACAAAACTACTGACTGACTCCAGTTAAACTGGTCAACTTGTTTTAAATAAAGAAACAATAATAATATACAACAAACAAATAATACATTTGTATTTTAAATAAACACATTTTTTATTATTTCACATTATTTTTGTTTGTTTGTAAATATGCTTTTATATTTGTCACTTTCTTAAATAAATAAATAATATTAATTTTAAAACAATTAAAACTTTTATTTTTATCATATATTAAAATAATATATTTATATTAAATACTTTTATTTTAAATAGAAATTTTTGTTTGTAATAAACATTTGTTAAACAAATATTAATTAAAAAATTATTATACATAAAGAAATAATGTTAATTAAAATAAATATCAAAATGTTTTGTTTAAATAAAATATTAGTTTCATTTTGTACAATACATTTATAAAATGTATTATATAATTTTTATCATTTTAAATTAAAAATAATCTGAATTTATAACAAAAAAGTAATAAATTTGAAATAAATTTGATATATATAAATGTATATGTTTAACATTTAAAAAGAGAACTAATGCATATTTTAGGTACATTCAAAAGTGAACATCTGACCCATAAAAAGTTTTCCTTGCCGTAACACGATAAATAGGTCAGAAATCAGTAATATTTAATCATTTAAATAAATAAAACATTAAAATAAAACTAACAAACAAACAAAAATAGTTACTGTGGATCATCTTGTAGAAAATGGCACTAGTAATGTAGAACAGGGAGAAACAAACAAGAAGGAATTCCCTTCATGAAGTATTGGGGTAGTAATTAATTTGAAGAGGAAGTGTCCTGTAATCAACCCCCCCGCCGCTCCATTCATGTGACTGGAATGAACTGTGTGTCTCACCCTGCCGTACAAACGTCTGACTGGTGTCCAGCAGAATATCACAGCCCTCCACGATCATTCGCTCGATCGCCAGATTCTTACGGATGTTTTCTGTGTCACTCACTTCATCGTGCATCATTCTGAGAATAAACACACAAACACACAGCTGTATCATCTCAGTGTATACAATAAATGGATTTTATGTGTATTTTAAGGAGTTTGGCAGAATGGTAGTCAGCTGAAATGTGAATTGGACTATATTCAACCATGACATATACTAGGCTTGAGAGAAAGTGTGCTCACTGCCTTGGTCATGTAAATGTTAATAATAAAATTCAAAAGCCTTGTTTGCATTTAAAAGCATCACTTTTTCCATAGAGGAAGCACTTACACTAATGGGGCTGTTTGATATGAGAGTTTCATCTTAGAATAACCACATGTTTAGTGGATACAATCTGATATAATTTCACAGAAGTGTATGGCATCTTACTGCTTTTATTAGAATGATTTAAAAACTTGGTAAAGAATTAAGAGAGAATACAGCAATTTAAAATAAATAATTAGTACATACGCATTTTAAATAAATATATTTTTTATTTTAAAAGATTTATGTTTTTATACTAAATATATTGAAAAAATTAATTATAATATAATTTAATTATAATATAATAAATTATAATATAATATAAATATATACATATAATATATATACAGTATATATAATATTTGTATCATATTAATAAATTAATAATACAAATGTATTTTAAAATATAATTTTTTATAATATTTTTTAAAAAAAATAATTTTGATTGAACTGATATTAACAAAAAAACAAATATAAAATTTAGAATCTTCACTCTTAAAAATATTGCATGCTGAAGTGCATTGAACAACTTTTAATTCTCTAGTTCTTTGTTATTCTCTCTATGTTCTGGTGCTTTATAGCCAAAATACTGGTCTGAAGCCTTTTCTAAGCCTTTTTTAAGCTTTCACTCACTTGGACAGTTCCTCAAGTTTGGATTTGGCAAATTCCAGACCCTTGCGCTCCACATGTTCATGAGGCGTGTGAGCGAGGAGCTCATGAAGGGTGATGATGTACCGCGGGATCTAATAGTAACAATTAAAATGCACAATTACTCATTTTTACACAATGGACCACAGTGAAATGAAATGCAATATGCAGTATGCTAGTGTTACTATCGGTTATTCTCACACTCATTGCTCAAAGGTCAGAGGTCAGCGGTTCACCTGAAACATGGGGTAGGTGAGGAAGGTTTCCAGCATTCGGTCCTCACAGGCGGCATTTGCTTCATATTGCTTCAGAAGCTTGTCAAAGTCCCGGTTCTGTTTACAGTTCGCCAGAACCTGCAAACTGTACTGATGGTTTCGCACAAACTCCTGATAAATGTTCAGCATCGGCAGCAAGATGTCGAAGAGATCCGCTGAAACATCACAGTACGGTTTTGCATCATGTTTATGTGAACATTGTTAGACAAAATTATGATATGTAAGTGGTCATGAGCATTGGAAGGAAGTCAATAACACACTTGTCTCTGCAAAATTATTTATATATTTTCTATTCTGACTTGTGTAGATTATTAGATGTTATTATGATTTTCATTTTTACTCTATGTGTGGAGAGTAAAAAAGCATTTCACTGCATGTCTGCATGTATGTTTGTGTGCAAAAATAAAATAAAATAATAAACACAAACTCACCTAACACTAACGTTGGCCAGTTGGCTATCCGAGCCTTCAAGCCTTGATGGAATATCTCATGGAGAAACATTATCGTCTCACTTAGACATAAAGAAAAAAATAGAAATGCATGGCACATCAATTTCTGATACTTAAAAACAGATATTATACTTTCAAAAAGAGTTGCATATACAGTGATGCTTGAAAGATTGTGAACCTCTTGTAGCCTCCTGCATCAGAACATGAATTATACCTATTAAGGAAGATGCTGCTGACATTGTCATGACTAATGGGGGGTTTTTTGGAGCTGGCTGCCATCCTGAGCGGCCGCAGGAAGCAGTTGACCAGGATGGAGAGCTGGAGCACGTACTCCGTCTCGGCCTCCACCATGTTAAAGACGATCTGGTTTCTCTTTCTCATGCTCTCGGCGTGAGGTGAGCAGATGTAGTCCTGCACGATGATCTTCCACTTCCTCCTGCACAGCCAACCACGCATGAAGCTTTGCACCTGCGAGAAAACATGCAACGGAGACGCCCGAATGACTGCACTTACACTAGACACAAGAGCAAACATTACTGTGTAAATGAGGTGGATATATAATTGTGAACAAATATACAATCCAAATGTAGACAATCATATACCTTCTTGATTTTCTTGATATCTGGATCTTCTTCCTCTTGATTGGACTGATAGGGCAACATTCGCTCTTTTGTTTTATTCAAACCGACAATCTAGAACACAGATAACACAGTTTATATAAACATAGCACAGTTGTCATGGTTTTCTTGTACAATTGGTACAAAAATGCTTTTGCTGGAAATGTATATTTTTTGGGGACTACTTTTATAATGCACCACGGCCAACAAAAAGGTTTATTTGCAGACAAAAAACTATGAAGATCCTTTTACTAATGTGTATTGATCCTTTCCTGTTAATACCTGGCAACCTAAGGACCACTGAAAGAGCAAGTAAGAGAGAGATGTTGTGGACATGTGTTTGCTGTCATGTCACAAACTAAAGGTTGCATGAGTGTATATATATATATATATATATATACACTATATTGCCAAAAGTATTGGGTCGCCCCTTCTATTGAACAGGTGTGAAAGAACTTGACTGGTCTGCATAAAACCAAGTCCTAATCCCAGTTTAACACCTCTGGTGTGACTGTAAATGCAGACCTTGAGCCAAAAACTCATCACCAAACACCAATGACTTGTACATACACTATATAGACAAAAGTATTGGGACACCCCCTTCTTTAGAACAGAAAAATGCACTTCCAAATCTGTGGCAACAACGATGGGAACATAATTCATGTATTTAAAAATTGTATTTCCATCTCTGTTGCAACAGTTCTGGAAGTGTCTAAAATGTCTGAACCCATATGTACAAGTCATTGGTGTTTGGTGAAGAGTTTTTGGCTCAAGGTCTGCATTTACAGTCACACCAGAGGTGTTAAACTGGGATTAGGACTTGGTTTTATGCAGATCAGTCAAGTTCTTCCACACTGACTGAATCAATCATTTTCTTTTTGAACCTTGTCTTATACACAGAGGCATTGTCATGTTAGAATAGAAAAGGGTCCTGCCCAAACTGTTGCTATAATATTAGAAGCACACAATTTCCTAGAATATCATTATATGCTTTAACATTAAGATTTGTACTCATAGAAATGACTAAAGTAGTCAAACCTGTTCATTAGAAGGGGGCTACCCAATACTTTTGGCAATATAGTGTATATAAAATATATTCAGTAACTTAAGAGGTATAGAATACAGTAAACAATAAATATGCAAATACTACATATAAAGTAGTCTAGCTAAAATCATTAAAAAGAAATGTAAAAAAAAAAAAACTGTCGACTGTGACTGCATGCTTAAAAATAAGGCAAGTTTATATGAATTTTCGGTTGATTTATCTCTCACAATTCTGAGAAAAAAAAACTGCGAGACAATCTTACAGACAGAATTGTATGCATAGCTATGTCAGTATAACATGCTGTGACAGTGTTATTATTATTCATAGCCCACATTTTATGCAATTTACCATGCAAAATGCTTAATTTTTTTTATTATTAAATAAAATAGTAACTAGTCTAGATAAAATCATCCAAATAAAAACTGAATAAATAATAAAAAAGAAAAGAAAATATTTATCAAAACGTCTGTCAACTGTGATTGGATGCTGGAAATTTGGCCGTTTTCATTCCTAATGTGTGGGTTTTGAAGTGTCATTTTTTCTGTGACCTGGCAACCCTTGACAGAACCAATGAAGATGAACTGACCTCTGCCTTCAGTCTCTCGATCTCTGTATCCTGATCTTCCAGTTGTGTCCGCAGCTGATTTGCCGCCACCTTTTCCGTCTCCATGATCTGCACCAGATGGATGTATTTCTGCATGAGAACTTCCCGCTCGATGATGAGGTCTGAATAACTGCCAGCGACAGCAGAAGGACAAAGCTGGTTAGAAACATTTACAAAGAGAAACTCTTTGAGTGCTAAATAAATCAATGAGCCACTCAAATGTAGTCTGGGTCAGATTTTATTTTATTTTACCTTATGTAGTTTTGTTTATAGCCTTTGAAGATGTTACATCTGTCTAATCTGACTAGATTGTACCAAGTGACAGATGAATATGCAGTGAAATACTGTGTTTAATTGCAATGCAAAACCAAATCTATAGAAAGTCTTTTCACTTACAAAATCTATAAGCCTATATATTTTGCTATCCTAACTATGGATGCTAACAGTATATAGTGAGTTGTATTTTACCATTTGCATTCTGCATTATTTTCTCCTCCATCATAACTGACCTGCAACTCACTAGTGATGTAGAGTGAAAGACCTGCTGACAGATACAATTCTGCTTGCTTTTCTACCTCATAACAAATCCATCATAACTACATGCTGCTAAGCCAGTTTAGTAAAGGCCCCACTGAGGTCCTGATATATTAAAGGGATAGTTCACTTTGAAATTAAAATTTGGTATCTATCAGCTAAAGCGAGGTACCCCAAGGGCATCGAATTAAAATCAAGATGTAGTAATCCGTATAAAACTGTCTTCCCGTTACCTTCAATCGTTTTTCATTCTCCCGTATTTTACCATTCTAGATCCGTTTAAATTTTTCCCGATTTTTATCTTTTAAAAATAAAAAAATCCCACTGGGCGTATTTTATATGTTTCAATTCACCTCCGTAAAACTCCCGTAATTTGTATGACCCAAACCTCATTATATGAATCAAGTCAATATATAATGGCAGGTATAGCATCCTTCTCACACAATCGACACATCACAATTTGCAACTTTCAGTGATCTATACTGTGCGAGGGATGCGCGGATGGAGGTTAATCCGCGGGCGCTGTGGATAATCCGCGGTCGGGTAATAAAAAAATGCATTCTGATTATTTGA
Source organism: Schizothorax lantsangensis (assembly GCA_027422415.1). Taxonomy (NCBI): domain Eukaryota; kingdom Metazoa; phylum Chordata; class Actinopteri; order Cypriniformes; family Cyprinidae; genus Schizothorax; species Schizothorax lantsangensis. The sequence goes on along the minus strand of CM049856.1, from coordinate 24,550,513 downwards.
GGGTGGGTCGCAGGTGGATAAGATAAAGAGAAATCCAAATTAAACAATTCCCCATCGTAACTACACATTGATGGTTATTTTTACATAAATCCTAAGACACGAAACTGAAATGTATTGTTTAACTTTTAAGCTTTTTTGTTCTGTTTGTAACCAAAGAAGGTAAAAAAAATTATTAAAAAAGTTTAAGTATTACAGTTGTTTTAAAGCTAAAAGGCTAAACTATTCATGTTTGACTCAAATTGAAAGAATACAGAGTTTATTTCTATTAAGGTTTATAGGGATTTTAAGATTACCTAATTAGCAATTTGAATAATTAAGTTACTTATTGAGTAACTAAGTTACTTTTCAGACAGAGTAATTATAAAGTAATTTAAATACAATATTGATGAAGTAATTAGTAACTGTAATTAATTACTTTTTGGAAGTAACTTACCCAACACTGGATGTAGGTGTCTTTTTTTCGCGCACGCATCCGGTGTGTGACGTGTGTGCGCGCGCTCTGGCTTAGTCTGTGCAAGCGCCGGAAAGCGCCGGAAGTCACGCGTGCATTCAAAGGCAGAAGCGAGCATCTCGGCGGGATGCGTGCGCGCACTCAGATCACTTGGACATGGTTGTGTACAAGAGGTAAAAAACGATATAAATACTGTTCGTTTTCTCACACAAACCGCTCGTTTCGTGTCTTAGGCCATCAATGTGTAGTTACGATGGGGAATTGTTTAATTTGGATTTCTCTGTGCATGTTCTTTTTCCCTCGTATAGAGACAGTGACCTATACCTGCCATTATATGACTGACAGACTAGAACGGTTTGACCTAAAAATATCAAAATTGGATCTACTGAAGAAAAAAAGACACCTACATCTTGGATGCCCTTGGGGTAAGCTGATAGATACCAAATTTTAATTTCAAAGTGAACTATCCCTTTAACCACATGCAAAACGCTGACGTAAATGTCAAAAACTGTCAAAATGTTTTTTTTTCAATAAAATTTTCAATTGAAAACAATGCAATGAGAAGCATTTTCAGTGGTGCATGCATCATTTGTACATATTTAGCTATATCTATTAGGTTGTATGGTCTTGGTTTTATTTGAAACACAATCCAGAAAAAAAAAACTATGAAGTTCTTAAGTTATCTTTAGTTTAAGTATTAACTTAGTCTCAGATGTTTCTCCTAAAATTCATTTGGAGGAATAAAAACAGGCATAAATTAGACAATGTTTGACATACAGTATGAGTATAGTGCTATAAATTAAAATGGATAGCAGCTCAGAAAATTTGATCAATTTTTTCATATCAAGATCTTTGACTTTTGATTATAAACACAGAATTTTGTTGATATTTATTTTCTATATAAAAGGTTTTATATGTATTGACTATATATATGCTTTATAATTTATACATTTTTACTTTAATTTTAGTTAAAAGTTTTATTTTTTTTTGTCATTTTTGTCAGTTTTTTAAAAATATGTCTGTATAGTTTTTGGTAATTTTATTTCTTAGTTTCAGCTATAGTTATTTTAGTATTTCAAGTTAAACTAAATTAAATTGAGAAAATAGCGGACATAAAATAAGTTTACGGTTTTTTTATATTTTATTTTATCAGTTAACCAATATATTAAGTAACGGAAATGTTTTTTTTTATTATTGTTTTAGTTTTAGTTATTTGGTACTTCAATTTAAACAAAACTGATAAATTAGCAGAAATAAAACAAAATCTTTTTCTTTCTTTCTTTCTTTCTGTTAACAGTTATTCCAAGTAAGAAATGAAAATGTTTTAGTTTTCGTTAACTATAATAACCCTGGTGTGGGATTGCTGAGGTCTTTTTTCTTCTGAAAAGAAAAGACTTCAGCAAAAGTCTTCATTTGAATTGCTATATAGAAGAAACAAGTGATTTTTCTTTCCTACAGAAAGGTTGTTACATGACAAGCTCAGCAGCTCAGCAAAACCACATTATGTTCTCCAAAGATGTTGAGTGTTCTGTCTTTTTATTGTACCTGGCCTGTTGAATGGCCTCCACCCACTCATTACAATCAGCATCCTCTTCTGTCCGCAGCTCCAGAGGTTTCTGCCCATCGTGGCCGAAAATCACCAGGAAGTAATACTGAAAAAGATGAGAGTGTAGGCCACAAATCAGCATTCAGTATTCATAGTGCATTTGTCCCGTGGTGAGCAGCATTAATACAGTTCTGACCTAAATAGAGACGCTTCCAGCGGCCACTAGCATGAACTTGCACGCTCTCATTAAATGGAAATGACAGTAGACGTGTTACTGAGTAATTTCACCTTAAATCATGAAGCAGAATATGAAACAGCCAATCAAAAGAAGATAATATAATAAAACACCAAGTGTGTCGCCAGCACACAGTGGAAAAAAATATGAATAGATTATATCTCAAAGAGAAAAAAAAAAAAAAAAAATATATATATATATATATATACTGTATATATATATATATATATATATATATGTGTGTGTGTGTAAATAATGCTCATGTTGTGTTTTTGGTTATTTTGACTTTGATTTTCTTTTTCTCCTAGTTAATGTCATCACCAGAGCTGGGTAGATTACTTATGAATTGTAGTTCATTACTGGTTACTTGATGAAAACTGTACTTACTAATGTAATCAAGGTTACTCATTTTAGGTACTGTAATTGAACTACTTTTTAGATTACTTTTATAAAACTTGTTTTAATAAACATACCATATTCATATAAAATAAAGAAAAGAAAAGAAAAGAAAAGAAAAAGAAAACATTCCATTTTCTTATATCAACATCATAAAATGCATTAAACTTTACATTACCCCAGGGTTTGCCAAACTGGGCTCATGTGAGTGTCTTCAGTGGGTTTGTGAGTTGATAAAAAGATAATTAATTACATCTTAAAAATGTACAATAAAAATAATTTAAATCCTTGAACACTAAATATAAATATTTGACTTATTTACATACATATCAGTGTGACCATTAACTGACATTAGAGAACTGCAAACAAGTGAATGTGTTGTTAAATTATTTGAAATATTTCCTCAGAGATATTCCAAGTCTTCCAGGTTTGAAATGTTTTTGTCCAGACTTCCGTTATGAATAATTCAATGCTATTGTGTGAATAATATGTCATCATGTAATCCATAAAAAGTAACTATAATCAGATTATGAATATTTTAAAATGTAATATACTCTAATTACAAGTACTTAAATTTTGGAATCTGATTACATAATCCAGATTAATTTTTATTTAATTTTTTTGAGATACACCTTTGTTATACTTGTTGTGTGACCTGCATACAAAATACAAACAATGGTTTATACATTTTTCATTACGCTATATTATTACCAAAACATTGTGTTCAAACTTATTTACATTCAATTAATGCAGGTTTTGTACTTATTTTTGAAACTGCTTGATGGCAGGCCTCGTTGATCTTATGCAGCTCGGTTTGTGAGTGAATATTGCCAAATTTACCCACAAATAATGCTTTTTTTCCACTGAAAAACTGATGCATTAGCTCAGATCAATAAGGCCTATGACCAATCAGTTTCAAAAAGAAATACAAAACCTGTGTTAATCCACGATTTCAGCATAATGAGAGTTTTTTTTTTTTTGTTGTTGAGCAGAAACACTAAATTAGGATTTTCACTACAGACTTAATTTTCTGATGTATATTCACTTGATTACGGATAGAAATATGACCTGGACATGTTCTTGACAGGTTCACCCTCAAATAAGTGATGGAGCGAAAGAGCCAGAAAACTGAGTGTGCTTTATAGGACGTAGGCTTAAGGGCTTGTTTGTGTTCTCATGATGCACGGCTGGTGTGTGTGTGTGTGTGTGTGGTTATGTAACCGGCAGAGCTTCTCCTCTGTCTTTAATGCGCTGTCCTGAGCCTCGGGCCTTGTTTAAACTGAGAGATAACAATAGACACGGCCGGCCCACAAATTCTGTTTCACTTTCACCAACCCACAGAACTATCATCATCTCCCACTGAATGCCATTAAAATCAGCTTTATGCATCCGATTACAATAACAAAGCTCATTGACGGGTCAGAATTCATATTCATATCTGACTCATTTGCATAATTTTTGCTAGCAGCTCTAGACGTGTGTTTTCTTGGGTCACGCACATAAACGCACACAGATTGTCCTTCTGAAGTCATGCACTGTAGACTTTCATTCAGATAACTGCGTCTGAGAGAAACACGCTGCCAGAAGGGCTACTATTCTTAAACGGGAACCCAGAACTGTGTTGCACATGTGTGAGGCTCGTTTACGGTCAGCAGAGCTCACGAAACCGCAAGAATCATGGGAAACGCTTCTTCCAGACGGCCTACATCTGTAAGAATCCAGAAAAAATTACTAAATCAACATGCAATGCATTTATGCTGTAAGAAAAGTTTAAATTTAAAAATGTAAATAGCTAATATTAAAAAAAAAAATTAAGGGCGGGAATGGACATATTAAACATTTATTATTTAAAAAAAATTTTTTTTTAAATTCATATGATTAAAAAACAGGCAGGAATGAAGTTTTTCCACTGGGAAAAACATTCAGATATAATGTACACTACTTTACTGTACACTAAATTTATTTTATTTTGCAAACCATAACAGATTTTTTTCAATATTCTTTGAATACAAATTTCAAAAGAACAGCATTTTCATTGTTTTCAACATTGATAATAATAATGTTTCTTGAGCAGCAAATCATCATATTAGAATGATTTCTGAAGCATCATGTGACGCTGAAGACTGGAGTAATGATGCTGAAAATTCAGCTGCGCATCACAGCAATAAATTAGCTATATTTTAAAATATATATATACACAAAAAACTGTTATTTTAATTAGTAATAATATTTCACAATATTACTGTTTTTACCGTTTCAAATAAATGCAGCCTTGATAAGCAGAAGAGAGTTCTTTCAAAACATAAACCCCATAAATCTCACCAACCCCAAACTTTTGAACAGTACAGTTATATATAAAGTGCAAGCAGACTGAATTTCTCATTTCATTTGCAGTGTTTAAAGATAGCGAGTGATCTAAAAAATAAACAGGGTAAGACTAAATTTGAATGTAGACTTTAAAGGGAAAAGAACTCAAAGTCAGCTGACGCAGTAGGAAGCTAGTGATGTATAAGTGCTGCAAGCATAATAATACAGTGGCACTTCAACATGACATCAAACCTGATTTCCATGGTAACACAAGTCATTGGCACGCTGGTGGTTGTGTCAAGCATATTTCATTTGCATCTGAATCTTTATCATGCACGTTCAAAGAGGGAGATGAATCTACTGCTGCACGGCTGAAACTGGAGCGAGAGGAAATATCGGCCAATCAGATAATGCAGTTATGAGCACTTTGAATCACAATAGCTCAAACTGGATTAGCTTATATCAAAAACTGCCAAACTATCACATTAAAAACGTTACCATAATTAATTCTAATTTTATTCTAAAATATAGAAATTTTTTCCACCAATAAACGACTGTTTTATTAATACGCAGGTTAGTTTGCACATCACAAACGTTTGTTTAATTGAGTTGGCCCAGAAATCAAAGCGCAATCAGCATTTGTTTTAAATGCTGTTGAAGTACTTTGAAGCTCTCTGATGCTTTGCACTGTTTGATGCGTCTGCAACGAACACCAGTAAATGCAAACAGGCTCAACTTCAACATACAACAATATTTTTATCAGTAATACCAAATTTTGGTAGACTCTTAAAAGAAGATGCTTGGCAATGTAAAATAAAAAGCACTGAAAATAATTATATTAATGGATATAAAAAATAAATAAAAATACACTATTGGTCAAAAGTTTGGAATAATTGCAACGTTTACATTTTTTTTTTTAATTGTCTGCTCACCAAAGCTGCATTTATTTGATTAAAAATACAGTAAAAACAGTCATATTGAAGAATATTATTACCATTTAAAATAATTGTTTGAAAATATATTCAAATATTAAAATGTAATTTGAAAGAACAGTACTTTTTTGAAATAGAAATCTCTTGTAATATTATTAAATCTTTACTGTAACTTTTGATTAATTTAATGCATCCTTGCTTTTTTTTGTCTTACTTTTCCCAAATGTTGAATGGTAGGGTATATCACAGTTTCCACTAAAATATAAAGCAGCACAACCGTTTGCAACATTGATAATAATCAGAAATGTTTCTTGAGCAGCAAATCCGCATATTAGAATGATTTCTGAAGTATCATGTGACACTGAAGACTGGAGTAATGATGCTGTAAAATCGGCTTTGACTCACAGGAATAAATTACATTTTACAATATATTCACATAGAAAACAGTTATTTTAAAATATAATAATATTTCACAATTTCTACTATATTTTTGATCAAATAAATACAGCCTTGGTGAGCAGAAGAGACTTCTTTCAAAAACATTTAAAAAAATGTAACAATTCCAAACTTTTGACTGGTAGTGTAGTTCAATGAATAACATGCAAATAAAAATAAACATGTTATTATGACAAAAAATAAAATGGAAAATGTTACACTTCACGTCCACACACATGAGCCGTGTGAAGAACGTGTTTCAGATTGACAGCACACTGCTGGCCAGAGCTGACGACTCATAATCTCAGAGAAGTAAGTGTGTGTGTGTGTGTGTGTGTGTGTGTGTGTGTGTGTGTGTGTGTGTGTGTGTGTGTGTGTGGAGGGGGCAGCAACATCTGCTATAACATAACAGAAGAGATTGTGAGTGGGTTTACTTAGCTAAATCTGACAAAACCTCTCCTTAGGGGAATGCCTTCAATTGGATAGAATTATACATTAATACAGTTCTTTATTTTAAAAATGCAAAAAAAGTTTTATTCTATAGTTAGGTGATAGTTATTCTAATTTATATTTTACCTAAAAAAAGAACTAATCACAAATGTATCATTACATTTCTCATTAGAGACATTTTACTTTTGAGTTTATTTGTAATGGTCATTATTCACAATGGTAAAAGTACACTGTAAAAGTGTTTATTTAAACTTTTTATTATTAAAATCAACAAATTAAAAGAAGTACAACAAACATCATGAAATATAAATAAATGCCTTTTTTTATAAATACATTTTACCCCTACATTTTAGTTTAGAAATTTGTGTAATTTGAGAGTTATTTAAAAAGAAAAAGAAAATAAGCGCATCAGTGTATCAATAAAAAAACCAGCATGCTCACTTTATTAATAATAAGTTTATTTTTAAGTGAGCGAGCAGTTATGTGTTTTTCGTTACAAGTCTTTTTCCGGTAACACTTTACTTAATGTTTTTATGTGTAATGCATTATAAAGGGTTATTAAAAGGTACAATGCATTAGAATTATTCATAATCTGTGTTGTAATACATTATATCTTGTTGTAAATAATTGTACTCGAATTTAAAATGCATTGTGTAACAATGAATTGATAAGTGTTATGATGTATTAAGTGTGGTTACAATTATTCATGAGACTGTACAATGCATTACAAGGCATAATTAATGCATTAAAACTACTTTCATAATGCATTATACATAAAGGTTTTAAGTAAAGTGTTACCCTTTTTCCATAACTTGCACCTCCATAAAGTGTGTGCTTGATATAGTGCTTTGTTAAAGGAATTAATCACATTTTACCACAAAATTCATCATTACAATCAATTTTCTCATTAGTGAGCAGGGACATTTTACTTTTGATAATTGTCAATATACTCAGTGGTGAAAAATAAATAAATAAATTTTACCCCTGTTATCTTAGTTGGTAAATTTGGATAATTTGAGCATTATTATATTAAAAAACAACAACAACAACAGGAAACTACAAAACACAGACAGACCCTGCTCATCAGCATGTTAGGAAACTCAGGCTTAGACCCATGACCGGACTACAGGCCTTAATCTGGACAAAGTATGTTGGCCTGAGTGCCGTCATGCTGATGAGGGGCTTTCATGTCTCGTGTGGTCCCAGTAAATGGCTGGGGATCAGAATATATCTGCTTCATACGCAGAAGATGAGTGTATAATCTGCAAGATGCTGCTTAACACGAGTGGTGACCGCAGTGCATGTCCGTTTATGTGCAGACTTGCTTTTAATATTAATTCCCAAACCTCTAGACCAAAGAATTGACATGACTTTTCTGAGTACTTTAAAAGCATGGTGGCTGTCCAACAGCCTATAATAATCAATAATACAGTATATAATACATTTTGATAACAGTAAATGCACACAAAAAAAGCAATATTTACAGAAACTAACGCAAGCATAAAGAAATTTCTGTTAAAAAGCCAAGAAAATGTTGAGGCTGATGCTCAATTTCAAAATAGCCAAAAATATCAGTCAATTAATCATTTTGCTTGATAAACCGGTCTGTGACTAATAAAGATCCCACCCACCAGTTTCTAACCTACTAAATAATTCAGAGCTGAGCATAACTACAAAAATGTACATTCACAATATGTTCATGTCTGCACACACAATAATTGTTCAAAATTCTATTTCAGAACTCATTTGTATTCATTTTGCTGATGAAGACCTAAAACTTGCATTTGTACAATAAACTTTAAAGCCATAATATCAGTGTACAGACATTTACTCACTTATATCCACTCATTTAAAAGCGGTCATGTTTGACAGCAATATATGAGCTGTTATTGTTGGTTTTAACATCTTAACACCAGCACATAGGAATCACAGGGGCTAGTTGTCACACGAGGAAGTTGTGATAATGCTGTTTCTTAGGAATTAGAGGAACGAGAGCAGAGAGGTTTAGTATGTTGGTTTCACAAAACTAGTTTAGTTTTGTAAATTAGTACACATTTTATGAACTGTCCTTGAAACTAGGGTTATAATATTTCAATAAAATTAAAACCATTAAAAAAAATGTTACTAGGAACACAATAAAAGTTAACTTAAAATAAAATATAAAAAGCATAGTTATTTTATTTCCGCAAGTTGCCAAAGCAAAGTAAAAATATTACACTAAATGTACTAGAAAAACTAAAACTGAAAAAAAAAAAATGTATAAAAAAGCAGTAACTAATAAAAATGACTAAAACATAAAATGCTAAAACTTTGAAAATATATATTTATATAAATCGAAGTCTCAATGATAAAATAACACTGCTTCAAACTAAAATTATAATAAAATTCAATTTATGTAATATTTTAAGAAATGTTGAATTTTGTCAGAAAAACAAATCAAATTAATTCCATACATTTTGTCTATACAGAAGCTGACTTATAAAAACCTTGACTGAGAAACTGTCTGTAGAGTAAAAACTGTGACAACTAGCCCGTGTACTGTGTTCAATATGACACGCGCGCACACACACACACACACACACTCATAAACAAACACAAACACGTGGTTTGTGTAGAAACCAACTTCCTCGAAACTGACACCCTTACACCTGAAATATGGCTTTGATCGTAACAGCGAGTAACTAGCAGATCACAGATGAAATGTGGCGTTAATTTGAGGTCAGATCATACCTGCTGTTTATCTATACTCTCTTTCCCAACGGTGGACACTTTGGGAGCCGGGATCCTCTCGCAGGTGCATCCCTCCAGCAAATAAATCCCTGATGGTCTGGTGCTCTGCTCGTTCTCAAAGTAAAACAGCACATTCTGGTAAAGCGCGAAGTACTTTTCGTTCCAGCGGTTGTTTTCTGCCGCTTTTTTACTTAAGAACCCACGTTTGATTCCCTCTTTACGCGCGACTATGGACAGATAGAGCGCGTGCCCTTCATTATAACGCACGCTCTTCTGCATCTTACAGCCCTGACTGTCACACTGAACCCATTGTCATCATCCTCCTCACACACAGCAGCCAGAGATGATGATGATCTAAAGTCAAGCCGAAAGCGCTGATGCTGTGCGTAAAGGAGATTCCAGACGCGAGTAACGCGTAATTACGCACAGCGATATCCTAAAGGAGTGCGCGGGTAACAAAGCAAGCAAAAATACACTTCAGAAAGTCAACAAATATATATAAAAAAAATAATGTCTAAAATGCGCGCACCGACGTAAAACAAAAATAGATCCAGTGAACAGACGGTACAACAGAATCACGACCGAGATCAGCGCTAATCGGCTTTGACACCAGCTTAAAGAGACAGAACTATTTACCCCCTCAGTCTCTGTTTACATCACTGTCCACAGAGAATACTCGGGTGTCTCTCTTACGCCTCCCTGAAATGAGTTTTGCCGAAAGCTGCAGATGCTAGAGTTAATCTAACTCTATTTTCAGGAACATGACAAAATTTAGCTCTTTAAAATTCATTTAAAAAGTGTAGGTTTTTCCAACGAACTGTTTTCAATGAGAAGCGTTTGTAGAGCGACAAAATAGGCTACACACACTGAGGTAAATAATACACATTTTCCACACTACTACTACTACTACTGGTGCGTTTAAGACATGTCGGGTAGATCGTAATTACGAGTTGAACGCCACCAAAAAGTCGTTATTACGAGTGGGAAACTCGAATTTCTTCCTGAGTTTCCTAATCGGGGGCGTGTCAGTGAGAAAACATGTCGGATGCAATGATCAAATGAATAAAATGATTTTTTTTTTCATGTACAATAAAACTATATATAAGTTACATATACAAAATATGATATTATTGTGTAATTACCATATAATAGCATATGTCATTATTCAGTTTACATCAACTTCATATATTGAATAAAAACAGAAAAAAGCAAAAACACAATGAAGCACATTGTTTCTTTTTTCATCATTTTGTAGATGCAGAGTTCAAAAGAAATTGTTGGATTTTATGTAGAAAAGTTAAATCGCTATCTTGTTCCGACCAAAGTGACTTACGCACTGACGTCGTAATTGTAACTTGTCAACTCGTAAATACGAACTTTCCAGGAGGACCTTTAGTCCATACTATTAGCTAAACAATACACATTTTCCACAATAATAACAACAACAAAGACAAACAATAATAATCTACAATTGAGTAAGGTTACCATCTAGAAGTTGGATTCTATGTACCCAATCAAAAACGATTTAAAAACGATTCACGCGATGAACGTATTTGCAACTCCTTTGTATCTTCAATTAGCCTAAATACTGTTGGTCTTTATTTTAAAGCAAATTAGATTTTTTTATAATTTTATCAAATCACATTTTTCCCTAAATGTCCATCAGAAATTCATATGTGTAAACCCCCCCAAAAAAACAAAAACAAACAAACACACAAAACTTTTCCAATGAGTTGGCTATCCTTGTAGCACGACAAAATACTGCACCACTGATTGTTGGGTTTTGTGTTTTACACACTTTCCACAGCAATAATAACAAAAACAGCAACAACAATTTACAATATCTCTCGAGGCCGGGTTCAATTTACTGAATCGGTTTGTTTGTTCAATACCGATTCACTAATTCATTATATGCGCTGCGCATTTGAGTCTCTGTTTTCTTAAAATATTTAAATACTGTCATTCTTCATTTACTCAAATTAGCATTTTCTCTCATTTTGAAGAAATACGAGTATAGCAAAACTAGCTGGTCCAAAAGAACTTCGAATGCAAGGCTTACCAAATTTGAACAGTTGCAGTGAATTTGCGAGAACAACCCATCTTGTTTTCTCTTAAAAGGTAAGTTTGTTGATAATTTTAACAAGATCTGTTTAAACTTAAAGTTATATACAGTCTGAGCTGCATAAATATTGAGATGTATGCCCCCTGGTGTTGATTGTATGAAATCACCAGTAAAAACAATGCTTTTACTGCACTCACACACTTGAAATGATCATAGCACCAAATTTATATATTTATATATAATAATGAGATTATTTATGTAAATTGGCATGTGGTGCATGTGTTATGCATAAATAATCTAAACTCGTTGTGATGCATTCTGGGATTGCCTTTACTGTAAAGGATGCATTGATGCTGCCTAGAATCACATCACAATGCCTTAAAACCCATCTATCTAGGCATCTCTGGGTTTGGAATAGAGCCAATGTTACATGTGATGTCTCTGATTAGAAACACATACTAAACCTGTTTTCAGACCAGAATAAAGCAGCATAAAGCTTGAGGAAACTCACACCGCTTCTAATTTCATCTCCCGCTTCTGGCTGTAAAGCTGACTTCACTCCTACAAAGAGATGAACTTGTGTCTTATAGAGGAAGAACCCACGATACCAGACGCCCACTTCAACACAACCTCTGCAGGAAACCACATTAAGAGCTTACCCAGCATGCTTTCAAACTTCTTTGGGAACATGCACTATAATATTTGCAGCTAATATTGAATATCCTCGCAGCCAAAACTCATTAATCTTGAAATATATGAGCATGCGTAAAACATCTCAAAATTGGAGTTTGCGAGTCGAAATGCCACAGAAAGCCTCGTGATCAGCAAAACAAAGATAATGGGGTAAATTCAGCTTCATCTAAGGTCTAAAGCAGAACTAGAACAGATTTCTGATCGTGTCCAGCTTTGCATCGGGTCAGATGAGGTCCTCAAACTCATGATTTGACATCCTTTACCAATAGCTCAAGGGGTTTTCTCGGAGGAAAAGGGAAAAATGTTGGATTAGAAAAATAATTTGACTAAAAAAATAAAATAAAATTTAAATAAAAAAAATGACTAAATAAATAAATATTAAGCATCTCGATTTATTATTTGTTAGAGATTGTTTTATTATTATTACAAAAATATTTGTTATTATTTACGCAATGCAAAACACATTGTGGATATTTACATTATATTAAAAATATAAAAAATATTTTTTTTTTAGTTTTAATAAATGTTATCATGTAAATATTATACAAGGTTATATATAAATATACTGCATACAAATCTAAATAAAAAAACTAAAACAAAACAGACAAAGAAACCCCCCACAAACATACATCACACTGCATGTAAATATAATGCAGTAGTATTGGTTGCTTGTAGATAAAGTAAATTATGTGTAAATATCAAATGGAACAGAAACAAAAAAAACATTGGATTAAAAAGATAAATTTAACAAGGTTATTTATAAAATACATAAAAAATACATATGTATTTTATTTATTTTTTATTGAATTATTCATCTAAAAATATCAGAAAGCTATATATGCATAACTCATTTAAAAAAGAACATTTATTACTTTCAAAATATGTGGAAGTCTTTCGGTCAGGGAACGCTTCAGCAAGGGCAACCCTGTGGGATTATGGGGGATTACTGGTCTATCAATCCCTAAAATAGCGGCATACTCATAAATCAAAAAAGAAAAAGGGATAGTGTGGCAATCTGTTTGTAGATGTTGTTTCAAAACAAACACAAATGGAATGAAGAGTCAAGATTTATGGATTTGGAAAGGGTATTTCCAGCCAGATGTTCAGATACTAGGATCAAACATCATCTTTATGTGTGAGAACAAACCAAAACTTCAGTGTCAGATTAGCAAAACATTTAATAAACAGAACAAATAAATTTAGCTGTGCTGTTTTAAGTAGTGTTACTATAGAACTATTTCTATTGCTACCAAAAACACAAATTCTGTCTGCAGGTTCCTATCATGATATTAATATGATATTCAAATGAATTAAATCATTATACAAATAAAGCTGTTAAAACTGCTGATAGAGTGCCATCTTGTGGCACGTCCAGAATGAATAGGTCATTTTTAGTGGTGTTTGAGAAGCCGAGTATCACTAGTAGCCTATTGTTCATACTTAGTTTTGAAACTTCAGATCATAAATAATCTGAAAATCATGACTGGGGTCTTTTGACATCCTAATCAACTACTTAGCAACATTTTGTCAACCATTCAGACCTTATCAACAGCGTAGCAATGTACTAAAAGCCTGAGAAGACCCTTGTAACTGCATAGCAAAACCTTTGCAACCACCCACAACACTATTGTGTCAGCAGGTCTTGCACAGGAAAACAGCATTCA